>OZ005649.1:138620319-139220319 GCA_963930645.1 Salticus scenicus
CCTAATATATGTAGGATGTCTCATTACTCTCTAAAATTTCTGGAGTGAGAATCTCTCTCCTTAAAAAAGTGACCCCTATTTTGACACTAATTAAGGTGAGAAAACGCTATTATCGCTCTTGCAAATGTGACGCTCCTCACTTTTTGTGAAAGAGTGACAGGAAGTCACTCTGTCACTAAGATTGAGGGTCATCATCTATTGCTAGATTAAACTTTTGTAGAGTGAGAAATTGCTGGCGCCATCTATTAATCACATTTCGAAGGAAATATGAAGGACAGTTTCTGGACGATCTCATACATATTTGTTTGACAGAATTTATTAAAGATTTTTGATGAATAAAAAAAGAAAATAATTATGTTGAAAGATAATTTGGTAAATAATTTGTTCTATATAATGGACAAAATCGAAGTAATATTGAAGAATCTAAAATCACAAAAAACGTATGAAAATTCGTATTAGAAAGTAAATATATTTTTATTTAGGAATATATAAAGTATAAGAGAAAATATCGGTGCAAATATTTAATGCACAACACCTTAAAATCTGTAACAATTAATATTTTTATTATACTCATTGACAGCTAGCAAAAGTGAAATATTAAAATATTTCGCTATAATATTTTACTATTATTTAAAATCAACAGCAAATTTTATACTCCTGAACGGACGAGTTCTTCAGGAAACTCTGTAGATTTGTATGCGAACATTAATTTATTTTTTTTATTTTTATTTATTTATTTATTTATTTTTTTTGAACATGTACACTTGAGTAACTTCTTTTCCCCATAAGCTACTTTAAATGACTACTTGTCTTAAAAAAATTTTTTTTCAAGTATATTTTTTGCTTTTAAAATGATTCTAATTTTAACAATTTCAAAATAATTTAAATTTTCAAATAACCTTTAGAATTCTGTAATTTTATATTGTTGATAAAAGTAAAAATTTTAAAATATGATTCATCTTGTACGAGAATGATTTAATATTGTAAATTAAGCAGCTAGGGTATGTGCTCAGTGGTTTAGTGATAAGACACTCGCTTGCTACGGGGACAGCCTGGGTTCGAATCCCGATAGTTCCAAACTGCATTCTTTCGATCTTTGAACTGGAGTCGATTCGCAAGAGGAAATGAAACGTATCGTGTAGTGTACATGATTTTTTAAAGGAAAAATGAATTATCATATTCATTAGATTGCTCTGAATAATCTCACTCTTAATAAAGAGTGAGAAATCCCACTTTTTCGAAAAGAGACTTCGCGCTCTTTAGAGGTTGGCTCCATTTTAGCATGTTCAAAGAGTTATATGCCACTCTTTTAAAGTGAGATCTTACTCTTCATATTTTAGAGAGTAATAGAGGACTCCAGAGATCATTCAAATTGCAAGGGAAAACAATGATAACGCAAGTAAATAATATACTTTTGTCATTAAGGCCATATAAAAATGTATGGATTTTATGATCATACAATTCAAATTTTAAAACTACAAATTAATGTAATTCTATAATTTGAATCACTTGAATTTTTCAACTTTGTAATTTACACTATATATCTAAGATCAGTAATTAAAGAATAAATGCTGACGTCGAGAACTCACTGGAACTATTGTAAAGATGTATGTAATTAAACATGCATTTTGCATGCTTTTTTTTTTTTTTTTTCAGCATTTCTTTACTACTTAAAAAGTGTTTTTTTGTTTTTTTCAAATACACTGCTGGCCATTAAAATTGTTACACTAGGAAAGAATAAAAATAATAGATTGATATTTTAGATACATAATATTATAATGGGCAGAACAAGCAATTAAATTTTCAGGAAATATAGAGGTATAGATCAAGAGAAATCACCCTAGATGGAGCAACCACCTCTGACAGCAATAACAGCACTTATCTGGCTTGGCATGTACATGAATAAAGATTGCATGGTGTCTATAGGTACAATAGACCATATAACTTCAACACGATGCGACAATTTATCGACCTTAGTAACTGGAAAGTGGGGGCGTGCCAATCGTTCGGCAACACTTCACCAGACAGTTTCAGTTGGTGAGAGCTCAGGAGAACGTGCTGGTCAGGCCAACAGTCGAATACGTTCTATATCAAAGAAGGTTGAGCAGCATACGGTCGTACATTGCCTTTCTGAAAAGTAGGCGTACGAAGACCTCAAAGGTAGGCCAGAGCCACGCTCCTTAACACTAAAAAATGTAACGGTCGCTTTTCTGAATGCCAGCAATGCGATCCAGAGTTGATCGAGAAGTGTATTAAATGGCAATCCATACCATTATTCCAGATGCTGGGACAGTATGATGATATCGAATACAAGCTGGCAATGTGTGTTCTCTAGAGTCCTGTATCGGGTCGAGCAACCCGACCCGCGGGTCGGGTTCGAGTCGGGTGACAATTTTTTTTTCTGTTGCGGGTCGGATTCGGGTCGGGTTGACTGAATTTTTTTTTCTTGCGTGTCGGGTTTAGCTTTCTACGAGTCGGGTCGACTTGAGAACAACCTTTCAAAAAATTTTTTACAATTGAAAGCATAAATTTGTAGACATAATTATAGGTCTTTAAAAGATTTTAGATATGTGTCGGAGCTCCGTATTCCTGTACGCGGATATCCACCAGTAAAAAAAAAAAAAATATCCGTATAAGCATGAGAAAAAAATATCCGTATACGTTTTCTTTTCTTCAACAAATCTAAAAATGATCATATGTAGAAATTGTATGAAAATTTTAAAGTACTGTATAAAGTTTTATTGATTATTGTTAATATATATATATATATATATAAGAAATACAACATAACCTCGCTTTTACGTTTTGGGAATTTAAGTTATTTCTCAGTTTACTTTTATTCTTTTTTTTTTTTTTTTTTTTTTTTAGATATATCTTTATTTTCAATGAATATTAATCCTCGCTTTTATTTTAACGAAATTTTGAATTTTCTTCCATTTACATTTGTATACATAGCAAATATACAGGGAATACTTATTGTGATTTAATTTAAAAAAGTAATGTAAAATAAACACACAATGGAAAAGAATACCATCAAGGTAGACTATATTCTTTATCGTCTTCTCTAGAACAAATAAATAATGCACCAAGTATAACTGAATCCGGAGGAAGGTAAGTTGCTGATTATACGAATTTAAAGTGATCAGTGATCCTTAAAAAGCATATGTTTAACTGCGAACAACATACATGCTACACAAATTATTATAGTAAACATCAACATCGGACAAAATTAATAAAGAATAATACATCTTTATTTTTTTTTCCCAGACTATAAGTATTAAACAATAAATTACGATCATTTAAATTGAAGTGCATTTTTTACTTCCTTCTATATTCAATAGAAGAAATTATTGGATTCATAAAAATTTTCGATTTCCAGTTTTCGACGGATTTAGGCCTAGAACACAGACGAGGCCTAGAACACGATTTTACCATTTATAGAGAATGTGTATATCTCTGTGTGTGTGTGACAAAAATTTCGTGGCGACTGTATCTCCGGAACTACTGTTCAGAATTACATATGAATTTATATGTAGAGGCACCTTGACAAATTAGTGCCTATCAGTTTTTTGCCAACCATCAACAGGTGGCGCTGCAATACAACAGTTTCCGAGATTTAAGAGGACGCTACATCTCAGGTTCTATTGAGTATAATCAAACAAAGCTTGATATCTGAAAAGGATATTATGAGACATTATGATGATTCAATTTGAATTCTTATCGGCCAACAGGTGGCGCTGCTGTACAGCGATTTCGGCAGTTTAAGGGAAGGCTATAATCTCAGGAACTACTGTATAAAATTGCATAAAAATTTATATGTATATGCACCTGGACCTAAATTAATGTCTCAACTTTTGGTGTCAACCGCTCAACAGGTGGCGCTGCTATACAGCGATATTTGCAATTTAATGGGAGGCTATATCTCAGGTTCTATTGTGTATAATCAAACAAAACTTGATATGTGAGAAAGCCATAATGAGACATTATATTGAATCAATCTGGATGCTAATCGGCCAATAGGTGGAGCTGCTATACTGCAATATCCTTCGATAATGGGAAGGCTATAGCTCAACTTTATGGCCTATAACTGTACGAAACCTGATATGTGAGATAACCATTATAAAAACGTACTTTTAAGTTGATTTCTTTAGAAATCGACCTATTGCAATCACTTCGTTTATCTATCTATGTCTATCTATCTATCTATCTATCTATAATGAAAATTTTGTCATCACGATAACTCCCGAAATAATACTCGAAATCGAACCAAATTTGGACAGTGAACTAATCTTATAAATATCTTGGATGAGTTCGTTAACCAAGTTGCTACGACTTCTTGTTTTCAAGTGGAAGCCACTTGAAAATTTCAAACCGACATTGTAAAAAGCATATTTAAAGCAAGATTTGCTTGAATTTTGATGTAAATACAGGCCACATAAGGGTCTGAATGAACTTTATTAATGAAGTTTATCCGCCATTTTTAATAAAGTGGCAAATATTTTAAGTTAAGTGGGACCACTTGAAATCAGGCTACCACTTGAAAATTTAAAATCACTATAACTTCCGAAATAATACTCCAAATCGAACCAAATTTGGACAGTGTCTTAACTTATCTTATAAATATCTTAGATGAGTTTATTAACCAAGTTGCTCCGCCATTTTGTTTTCAAGTGGAGACCACTTGAAAATTTCAAATTCAAATTGTAAAAAGCGTATTCCGATATTGTTTGAAATTTGATGTAAATATAGACCACATAAGGGTCTCAATGATTATTATTAATGAAATTTATCCGTCATTTTTATAAAGTGGTAGATATCTTAAGTTAAGTGGAGCCACTTGAAATCACGCTACCACTTGAAAATTTAAAATCACAATAACTTCTGAAATAATACTCCAAATCGAACCAAATTTGGACAGTGTCTTAACTTATCTTATAAATAACTTAGATGAATTTGTTAACCAAGTTGCTCCGCCATTTTGTTTTCAAGTGGAGACCACTTGAAATTTTCAAATTCAAATTGTAAAAAGCTTATTCCGAATTTTTTTTAATTTTTATGTATACATAGATTATACAAGTGTCTCAAATAACTTTATTAATGAACTTTATCCGCCATTTTTAATAAAGTGGCGGATATCTTAAGTTAAGCGGGACCACTTGAAATCAGGCCACCACTTGAAAATTTAAAACCATGATAACTTCCGGAATAATACTCCAAATTGAACCAAATTTGAACAGTGTCTTAACTTATCTTATAAATATCTTAGATGAGTTTGTTAACCAAGTTGCTCCTCCATTTTGTTTTCAAGTGGAGACCACTTGAAATTTTCAAATTTAAATTATAAAAAGCGTATTCCGAAATTGTTTGAATTGTGATGTATAGGTAGATCATATAAGTTTCTCAACGAAGTTTATTAATGATCTTTATCCGCCATTTTTAATAAAGTGCCAAATATCTTAAGTTAAGCGGGGACACTTGAAATCAGGCTCCCACTTGAAAATTTAAAATCACGATAACTTCTGAAATAATACTCCAAGTCGAACCAAATTTGGACAGTAATATTATCATATAAATCATATTATCATATAATTATCTTGAATGTTTTCACTGGGCAACTTGTCCCGACATCTTGTTTCTAAGTTGTAGCTACTTGAAATCGCACTGCCACTTGAAAATATGCCATCATGATAACTTTTAAAATACTAAACTGATTCAAATAAAAGTTGGATAGTGAACTTATGGTTCAAATATCTAGGATAAGTTCACTTGGTGACTTGATCTGGAATTTTATTTCCAAGTGGCGGCCACTTGAAAATTTGTCATTATGGTAACTTTAGTAATACAGAATCAATTTGAATCAAATTTGGGTAGTGGATTTATCATTCAAATATCTCAGATAAGTTCGCTGGGCATCTCACTCCACTTTTTTTTACAAGTGGTGCCACCTGAAAATTTCTTATGACGACAATTTTTGAAATACTGATTTAATTTAAACTAGAATTGGACAATGAACTTATCATACAAATATACTGGATGATTTCCATGGGCAAGTTGTTTTGCCATTTTGTTTCCAAGTCTTAGCTACTTAGACTGCCACTTGAAAATTTGCCATAATAATAACTTTTGAAACACGGCACTGATTTAAACCACAGTTGGACAGTGAACCTATGCTTCAAATATCTTGGATGTGTTTGCTGGGCAACTTGTTCCACTGTATTGTAGGCCACTTGAAAATTTCTTATCACGGTAACTTTAGAAATACTTAATCATTTCAAATCAAAGTTGAAAATTGTATTTATCATTCAAACAACAAAAATCTAGAAAATTCACGTAACTCGTGAACCAATCACGTTATTGCGTCCATCTTTGGTATATCGATAATAAGTATTTTCTCGCCAAAAGTCGCCAAAAAAGTCGCCATAGGGGAAAAGTCGCCAAATTTGGCGCCAAATCCATTACATGCGTTACTGGATCTTTTTAATGTGTTTTAAGGAAAAATTAGGCTATTTTAATGCTAAAACAAACTAGAAATGCAGAAAACTAACAATTTATCAATTTACTCTTTGAAAGAATTTCTACAAAAAAAAAAAAAAAAAAAATGTTTTCAAATTTGCAACGATATCTTAGATGAGCAACTTTTTCTGCCATTTTGATCGATGTGGCAGCCACTTAAATTTTCAACACGATGACTTTTGAAATTTTGAATTAATTCGAACTATATGTGTACAGTAGACTTACCTCACAAATACATTTCATATATTTGTCAACTGAACCCACCATTTTGTTTCCAAGCGCAGGCCACTTGAAAATTTTAAATTCACATAAAAATGTATTTATGAACCGATTTGCTTAAAACTCCATATGTGCATAACCTACATCAATATTTCTACCAAGTGCATTAATAGTTTGTAGCTGCCATTTTGAAACAAAATGACAGCTACTTGATAAGGAAAAAGAAATCAACCTACCCTTCCGAATAAGCCGGAAGGACTTGTTTAACATGCTATTTATAGGCAACAAAACTGTCTTACTTTGGATATTTAGTGTTAGTTGTCTCTAAGATGAAAATCAATTGCATTCATCTTGTTAGATAATTTTAAAAAATGATATTTTTAATAAATTATTTGCACTTAGTAAAATATAGTAATGTATAGAAGAAAATTTTGTGGTGGTCACAACATACTAGTTTACTTTTGAAGTTCACAACTTACATAAATGGTTAAAAATTATTATGGATCTATTTTTCAGGTTTTTTTAATTTTTAAATTAAACAATTAGTAATTACATTTCAAATTCTTTTAAAAATAATTTACCAACTGTATGAAGATGAAAATTTACCTTATTTTATAATTTTAAAAAGTTTTGTATGATTTTTAGATGAATAAGTAATTTTTATTTAGTTTTCGGGCTTTGGGTCGGGTTCGGGTCTAAAGACAGCGGGTACGGATCGGTTGCGGGTCGTAAAATTTTCTCTACTGCGGGTTCGGGTAGGTTTTCGGGTTGATGAAAAAAATTTTGTCGGGTTCGGGTCGGTTTTGGGGTTGATGAAAATTTTTTTGTCGGATTTGGGTCGGGTTTCGGGTTGATATAAAATTAATCTTAATTAATCGGGTCGGGTAAAACCCGATCCGTGAAGGACTCTAGTGTTCTCTCCGATACCGCCAAGTACAGATACAGCCATCTGGATGTTGTAAACAGAATTATGATTAGTCTAAAATGACGATGTCATGCCATTTCTGTCCAGGTTCGTCGTTGACCACAATATTGGAGGCGCTCATGTCTTTGATGCAGCATCACAGAGGTAGCCGAAGCAATGTGCGCCGTGATGACAGTCCATACAGCTCTCGACCAATGCAAGCAGCGAGATATATAAACCGCAATCCTGGTAGGCTGAAATTCGACCTTAATAAAGTTAGACACATGCTGATAGACTTTTTTTTTTCTTACACGATGTATAACAAAAAATTTTTAATTGACAAAAACGTTCAAATACAATTTCTGTGCGAGAGACTTGCTGTACAATAACTCCTTATGCAAACTGTAGGTGTCGCTACCACTTCCTGCTTTGTATGAATGCGTTGAAAAATTAATCATTTGCCCAGTTAAAATTGCAATGCGAATTTCACGTGCGTGGTGTATCTCCTTCCTGGTGTAGCAATTTTAATGGCCAGTATGTGTAGTTTCGCTAAATAAATATTCTAATGGTTTATGTGTTTCAAGTTACACTTAAATATAATTTAAACCTTTAAGACAAAAATATCGAGTTATATCTTTTTTACTTACTTTAAGGAAGACATATTTTTCAGTAAATTTACCAACTCCGTTTGTTTATTGAGAGAAGTGTGATTAATGAACCTTTCTGAAATAGGATTCAGAGAGCACACAGTGACTGCTGGAAAAGGAAGCCTAGGCATAATCACATCCTAAGAAACAAAGAAAATATCAATATATTTAGGTTACATTGAAATGCACCAAAAACTTGGTGTTTGAAGGTAATGAATGATGAAAACCTTTTGGAAAAAAATAGAACCAAGAGAAATTATAATTATTATTCAAACTACTAAAAATAAATTGAAAATTGCCATAAAATGGAATTCTAAATTATGCCTAAATGTATAAAATAAATTCCTTCGCCAGTCAGCATAAGCATTACTCTTAATTATAACATATGAAGTCGGCGCAAAATTAAATAAAAATTTATGCTTTTTTAAAGATTTTCTTTGAGAATGATAACTACAAATACTGTTATCGCAAAGAATCCATATTCATAGTTTTTTTTTTATTGTTTTAATACTGCAAAAATTGATCCATTAGTAACATCTGCGTCGAGCAGTGAACATCCTTCGCAGTTTGCAATTTATATATCTATGAAGTTACAAGGGTTTCTATTGCGAACCTTTGGTGCTTGCGAAATCTTAATTGTTTTATTTGAATCTATAAGTGGTTTTCTGCTGTGTTTCGCAGATTAGAAAGTGAGATGTATAGTTTGAACTTTATTTAATTTGTGTATTAAATAAAAGTATTAATTTTTATTTAAATTTTCCCCGACTTCAAATGTTATAATTATTAGCATTGTTTATGCTATCTGGCGAAGGAATTTAGTTTATACTTTTAGGCGATATTTATTATTCCATTTTAAGCCAATTCTCAATTTAATTTTAGTAGTTTGAATAATAACTGAAATTATTTTTTTACAATTTTTTTTTCCCAAATTTTTATTTATTTATTTATGTATTTTCTTTTCAGGGGAAATATTTTAATATTTCAAATCATAGTACGATATTCGTAGGTAGATTCCCACATCGCACCTCGGGAAGGAAAGTAGCAAGATTCGAAAATTGTCTATTTTGAGTTTATGTCACTGAAAAATGTGTATGAATTGCCTTAATGAGTAGAAAAATCGTCACACATCTGTTTCGAAAAATTATCCACCTGAGAGGCAGTTGTGTTCAGTTTTATCATAATGATAGTCAATGCGTTATCTTAAGTTGATTTTTCTCAAATATTGTATATTTGAGTTGTGTCACTTTTCTTGCCAGAAATATATAGAAAAAAAAAAAAAAAAGAAAGAGAGAGAGAGAGAAAGAGGTCTATTCAATCTATATACATTAAATTAAAAAGGCTTAAGAAGTGTAAAATCGTAGGTGCAGCAATCGTTAACAAGAATCCTGTGAGGCACGTAATATAAGAGTATCCAATATCAATAAATATATGAAACATAAACTTTCAAAAGAAATGCAGCTTGGAAAGAATCGACGACTCTCTATTATTCATACAAGGTTATCAAATGAGATTTTAGAGAAAAAAGTTGCAGTGTACATTTTTACTATTTTAAAACAGACATAAAAACGGTATAACGATAAACATCCCTTGTTTAAATCTTAAGGATAATATAATAGGACCTTCTTCCAGTCAATTATATCCCCCCCCCTACCAAAAAAAAAAAAAAAAAAAAAAAAAAAAGTATAAAAATATAAAAAGTTAATCGTTAATTCATTATCGTTAACCGTTAATGATCTGTTAAAAACGTTACGTTTGAACAAACACCCAGAAACAAAAAACGGACAGAAAGACATATTTTGTTTAGATCTTAATGATTTTATAATGGAACCTTTTCCTTGGGTTAAGATTTTTCCAATAAGAATAATCTGGTGTGTCACCCACACGACTTTCTCTTACCCTTAAATTTAATACTATAAATACAGGTTGCAGATTAAAAGGTAAGATAACGAGTACTGTTATGTAAACCTTTTTTTAAACAATTCATATTAGGCTTCTGAAGAGTTTTATATGATAATTAGTTCTGTGTGAGAGGGGCTACCGCCCCCCTCAACCCCCCGTTTCATTAATGCACATACATTTATATAGAATTTAATTCGGTTATTAAAAAAAAATTCTATTTTTAAAAAATAATTTATTAATATTATAATTTTAAAAATAATATATTTAATGATAATGCAGACGATTTCCATATTAGAGAAGTAGTATAACACCAAATATCTAAAAAAAAGCCCATTTTATTCTCAATATTAAAAAAAAAAAAAAAAAAAAAAAAAAAAAAAAAAAAAAAAAAGCGATTTTTTTTCTAAGTTTTTTTTTTCGTTAAAAGTAAAAAAAAAAAAAAAAAATCGATAACTTTGTTTTAAATTATCGCATATCGATGGTTCAACCATTCGTTTTAAAGGTACTGGCGAGCTCTTTTGAAAGATACCCATCATGAAAATTTACTCCCCTCGAGGGGGGACTTCCCCCACCCCCAGGGGGGGAGGCGAGGCTCCTACATACACAAAAATTTTTCCCCAGTTAACTATCTCTATTACAAAAAATATATATTCGTTTCATTTGGTTTAGTGCAGTCTATAGACGTTAAACTCTGCTTACCTGCAATTTCCCCCATAGACGTAATGTATTAGAATTCTCTTGATTGTCTCTGTACACTAACCATTTGCTTGATCTTAACGAAAAGCTTACTGTAGCATCCCTATATGATATACATTTAGAATACCAAGTTTGAACTTTCTGCGATAATTTGTTTTTGAGATATGCTGATAACAGACACAAACGCACACACACAGACACACACACAGACCATTTGCTAAAAACATGATTTTCGTATTCAGGGGACCTCAAAACGTGTAAATATAACAAAATCTCGCATTCGAAAATTTGACCCAAAAACAATACTTTCTCTACCTTATGGGTAAGAGAAAGTAAAAAAGTATCAAAATTGGCGCTCCAGGGGTTATAGGTGGACAAATAAAAAAGCATACAGACTGACAAATAGCTTTTGTTTAAATCCGAATTACATTATAAGGAAACTTTCCTCAAATCATGTTTTTCCAAAAAAAAAAAAAAAAAAAAAAAAAAAAAAAAAAAGACATCAAAATCTGAAGCGTTTGTTAAAAAGTTATAAATGGACAAAGAACGTGAAAACAGACAGACAGGCAAACATGGTTACCCACTAAAGTTCGTTTCTACCCTTTTAACTGTTCAACGGCTACAGCCTTAATATTAAAAGTGGTGTCTAGGTACAGATAAGCGACTATGAATTACTCGATGTAACCGTTTATAGTGACAGTACTTCGTACTTTACATAGCATATGTGACATCCACTACGTTACAACGTGTGCAACGTAAAGTTCAAACAAGGGTGTAAATGCCCATTAAAGCTGACGAATAGAAGTTTGAACATCGAAAATAAAGGTATTCGGCGAGGAAGAATTACTTTTTTCTATCTGAGATCATTTCGGCACGTCACAGTGTAGGAAATTGCGAACTAACAAATGCAAGTTTTAAGAGTTCTATTTTTAGCATTCATGTCTACAATGTGTCTTTTCCTACTAAATCGATGATGCTCTACAACTTTGTAATTCACTTTCCCCTATTTTGTACCTTTTTTAGATAGGAACGCTAACTCCACTGTTTTACACCAGATGGCGCTATAAATGGTAGCATCTCGTAGTCCATGGCCACTTTACTATACCTACATACCACTTTTATGACTATAGCTGTCATTTAGCAGTTAAAAGAGATGGGACAGACTTTAGTGGGCATTCTGATGTATTTTGTTTAGATATTAATGGAATCATAATGGGACCTTCTTCAGACCATGACCTTTGCAACAAGAAACAGTATCAAAGTCGGAGTATCAGTTAAGAAGTTATGAGCTATTAAATATATATATATATATATAAGATTTAAAAAAAAATTATAAACCATGTTTTTAAATTTTCTGTTGAATTACAGCTAGAGAACTGTATTAGCACTTTATCAAAGTGTGTAAAATTTTTAAAGTTATAATGACGTCAATTTTTCTCAGATACATAATTTAACTTTTTATAGCTTTTAATGTTCACGTTTAATTAAATGTCTTTATTTTTATGTCGAAAGAAAATAAACTCGTATTTTTTTTTTTTTTTTTTTTTTTTTTTTTCAACAAGTAAATTATAGCTATTAATATTTAAATGGCTGATTTTAAAGCTATTAGGAGGTTATTATTTTCATATTTTAATTAATTAAAAGAAAATTAATCAAAAATTCGAAAATCGGGCTTCAAGGTATTGCGTTGTCATTGAGTTATGAGCTATTCTAAAAGTTTCAAATATCTAGCTAGTCGGGAAGTTAGTTAAAAATCGATTGCAAGATTTATACTGGACAAACTAACAAACAAGAAAGCGAATTAATAAAAACATGGTAAAAAATACATGCGTTTTGAAATGTTTTTCTTTTTAAAGTCGGTCAAGTTTTTTAACCGATTTTTTTTTTTTTTTAATCAAAGGTTTTTTTTTTTTTTTTTACGCATAATATTCTTGCAAAAACTCACAATAATATTTTGGGTAGAAATAATGACACAACACTTCTTTAGGAGGGAAAAAAGAAGACACGAGTGCAGCTTGAAAGCGACAACGTTCCGAAAATACCAATGTACCACACACACACAATGAAACTGAAAAAAAAAAAAAAAAAAACTTCCCAATATCTAAATCAAATTAAATTCAATGTTAAAATACATGTTTTTACTTCCATATACAAAGTATGAAAAAGAATTGCGAAATTGATTTGTAAAACGGATTTTGCATCTTGCATAGTTCAAAAACAAAGGGTTGTAGAATGTCGCAAATTTATATTTGTCCACTTCCAATATGGGTCTTATTGTGATCTTTCAATTTAGAGATAAAATCGGTTTTACAAGATTTTTCGTGACGTCTATATATGAACATGTGTGTGTATATAATCTCATAACTTAAAAAACTGCTAGATGTAGAATGTTGCAAATTTGTGTGTGGGTTTATTATAACATACAAATGTAGACCTCGCTTTTATGTCTTTATATATTTTGTCGTTTTGGAAATATATTGTGCTGACCCATTGCTTAATTTTTTATTTTATTTTTTCTTTAAAGCTTAGTTTATTTGCATTATATTTGTGATGCAATAATAATAAAAAATGAAGTGGGCATTGCGAATCACTTATTTGTTTTTTCTTTCCGCATTACATGTAAGGAAAGTATTTTTGTCATGATTTGCGAAGTACATTTTGTATCTCACATAGCTCAAAAAAGAATGGTAGTAGAATGTTTCAAATTTATATTTGTATCTGTTCTGATGTCTAGTAGTACGCCACCAACTTTGGCTTCAACTCGAGCTGCCCCTTTAGAGATATCTATGCTTTTACACGATTTTTCGTGATGTATGTAGTTATGTATGTGTGTGTATGTATGTGAGTGAACAAGATAGTGTCTAATTGATTTTTTTTGAATGAGCTGAAAGTTGGCATTTGTATTATAAGTCACCGTAGCACGAACTCTATTGATTTTGGTAAATCTAACAGCACAGTAAAAGGCAGCATCAGAAACGTTGAACACGGGATTTAGTGAGTGAAAGAAAATTTCATCACTTAAAAGTAAATATTTATCTCATTCTAATTTCGATTTCTGAACCAGTATTTGTAAAACTATTATACTCAATTTTAAATGGGTATTGAACAGAAGATTTGGTTATGATAAAGTAATGATACTGCATTTAGATTGACCACCATTTTGATTTTATTTAAACCGTGTGGCGATTGCACCTTGGGACAGTAAACCATGTTGTACCTTAAAACATGCCCCCCCCCCCCCAAAAAAAAAAAAAAAAAAAAACATATGTCATACACATAGTTCTTGATAGTTTACGTATTGTTTGGGGAAATCTTTTAGTACGTTTTAATATAACATTCTAATGATAAAAAATTAATATAATAATTAATAATCTTTTAGTATAACTTTCATATATATTCGCTAGATCAATTGATTCAACTCAAGTGTTAAGGGAAGCTGCTGAATCTACAACGGTAAATGCGACAAATGAATTAACAGCTGTATTTGTAGCATGTTCATCTTCAGATTCTCAAGATGTGACATCACGACGAAGGATTTGGGCATTTCCCAAAGCTTCAGTTCAAAAAACCAATGGCAATAGAAGAAAAGCAAAATCTTGCATTTAACAGATTCTCCTGTAAAACTGAAATTGAAAATGCAGAGTGGAAAACTACTGCATCCAGAATGAGGGGGAAATAATCACCTCCACAACAAATCAGCAGTTCAGATTCTGATATTGATAAACCAATTTTATCAAGTACAAATGATGACAGTATTGAATATGACCAAACAACAGACACATTAGAAAAATAGATAGAGAAAAGTTATTTTTTTACAAAACTATCTGAAATAATAATAATAATAATAATAATAATAATAATATATTAACTTCTATGTTTGCACCTCCAGAAGCACCCATTGTTTACCATCTTTATCTGGCACACTGGAGATCATTAATAATGAAGTTTTTAAAATACACAGGGGACAGCAACAAATTTATTTATGGCTATGAAAATTATGATATTTTATCAGACATTGAGAGTTAAACTCCCACTGAGGTCTGAACGAGAAATCTCACAGTTCACTTTATATCACATAATGATAAAATAGGGACTTCATCAATACTTGATTAATTTACGAATAAGGTTTGAACTTTCAAATTTATTATTATTTGTGCAATCCATATGCAAGTGTATTTATTTATTTATTTATTTTAATGCCTTAAAATATATTTTTTTAATTATTTGCATATTGGTTTAGGCTATAAGACTACTGCATGAGTTTTGAAGCATGTCCCTAGGTAAAACAATTCATGCCCCAAGGTACAACATGGTGTTGTACCATGGGACAGTTTACACTTCCTACTTAAAATGGCTGGCATTTTTTTTTATTTTTAAACTTTTAAAAGTTTATATATATATATATATTATAGAGGAGAATGTTGAAGTGTTTAAATATTGTCTTTAGTATATAAATCTAACTTCAATTTTAGATGTGAAAAATATGTGAAAAGTATCCTAAGGTAAAACTGTCTCCCCTACTGTTTATGGTTCGTGTATTTATTATCACTACGGACTATGGACAGAATTTCTTTCAAACTTACTTTAAGATGGTTTGGAAATATCAACTGCTGGGTGGGAAAAGGCCAACTACTTTATAAATAGTTGCGTACATGCAAATCAAAATTCTGTATAAATATGAATATTCCGTAACTTTAAACAATAATTTAAGTAAATGAGAAGTGCAATGCTTTATCATATAATGGTTTAACTTTATATCAGAAAATATGATCACTTAAATCAAAATATTTCTTTTACAGAATTAATTTTCTTAGTAAAAAAAGTATTCCGTAATAATCAATTAAACAGGCTTAATCGTTAGGCTTAATAGATTAAAGAGATTTCATTTAATCATTATATGAAGAATACTTTATAATGAATGTTAAAATAACTAATTAGATAGGAGTAAAAAAGGCTTAAAGGATTTACCTTTTGTATTAGCATCTTTGGATAGTCGAGGTATTCTAATATTACATTCATTGTCATGTAGCCCATGAAAATTATGCAAGACACCACACCGATAAACCACAAAAAACGCCTTCTTCGAGATTTTTCTTTTACAATGTAAGAAACACCTGCAGCTGAAATTTTGTTTGCTACAAAATTCTTTCCTAGTGATTTTAACTTGGTCCAATTTTTTCCAAAATGCTTGAAATAAACAAAAGTTTTATAATTAATAGTGTGTAAAAATAATCTCGAGTAATTAAAAAAACAGGATAAACAAGAATAAAGATTACTATTGTACAATTACAGAATGAGATTTTACTATAGGTTAAAATTACTAAATATTTTTCTCTTTTTAAATTACCTTCAGTTTGAATATCCTACATATTCCCTTGCTTATATGCTTTGATTTATGCATATTATGCACTTATATCCATCGTATTTACTTATCTAAAATAACCATAACTTATATAGAATTAAACTTTTTCTTTTCTAAAAATGAAAGTAATCGTAACTATAGAAAAATCTTTCACGAAATCGGTTGAATTCAAGTTTACTAAAACCCGAAGCCTATTTCTGTTTTCTAAATAATAAATATAAAATTCTGTACAAAACATAATTTAATTTAGTAAGACAAGTCTTATTTTAACTTATTCATTCATATAAAGGCATGCAGTAACAACGTTTCATTACATAATTCTCTAGCACCGGTTACTATTTTCATTTCTTAAAATTTCTTTGATATAACTTTAGCATATGAAACTCTTGGCGACTTCCATAGTTTTGTTGCCATATTGCGAACGAATTAAAAGGACTATCGCAATTGCATGAGTGAAGATCTTGGAGAGAAACATTTAAGCTACATCGGTGCCAAATTTCAAATTTCGCCAAGTGTTTCTATACTTAAACTATTCCATTTCTTTAGCACGATTTGATTTTCTTCAGTTTTATTTTAATTATTTAAAAAAAAAATATATTTGTTATCAACCTTTTGATTTTTTATTGAGTAGTTTTGAAGTTATGCGAGTTATAGCTCATGAATCATAGAGATTTTTGACGTACAATTTTTATAGTTTTAGTAAATTTTTAAGTCAAATTTATGTCACAATGTTTGTTTATTTTCAGAAATTTCCATTTCTTTTACTGAATTTAAGCCTTTTCCATTTATTTAAATTTATTAAAATCGCCGAAATTGTTTTTGAAACTTGAACTTTATTTTCAGTAATTATAAAAATGTTAACTATAAATATTTTCAAGTGAGTTTCTTGATTAACTAATGACGTCATATCTGTCTGAAATCATCTTAAATACATGCAAGCTAACTTTACTTTTAGTTTTATTTTTCAATATAATAAATAATAACAATAATAACACATAATATATATCTTTCTATACTAGAGCTGTTCCATTTTTTTAGCACGATTTTTCTCAATTTTATCTTAATTATTAAAAAAAAAAAAAAAATCTACGTTCTTTTTTTTTTTTTTTCGCAACATAAAAAGAAATGTATTTACTTACTTATTTATTTATTTTGGGCAACATTTTTTTTTTCAATCATTTTAAATTTAAAATGGGATTTTATTTAATTTCTTTTGAACCATTGGATTGAACTAAAAAATACGGCGTTAGGTAGATTTTGTCCTGATTAATAAGTATACTAGCAGGCTTCGCCCGCTTCGCCCGCTTCGCATGGTACTATATTTAAAGGATATCTTTTTAATTGAATAATTGAAACGTTTAAATAAATATATTTCGATTGGCAACTATTTTCTTCACAGTTTTAATATGGGATCTCCTTGCAATATCAAACATTTTTTGAACTTCTCGAATCCGTGCAACAAAGCTATTATTAAAACGAATATTCTCGAAAACAGTCAAATAGAAATGTTAATTCTTCGAATATTCTGGAAACAGTCGAAGCTGCTACTCGTATAGTAAAAGTCACTATTCGATGAATGGTCGAATCAGAGAACGCACGTAAGTCGTTTTCGCACCAATCACTATAACGCACGTATGTACGCTTCATGCACATTAAAAAGAAAAAAAATCACTGGACAGCCCTACATTGCTGTGCATGAATCTCAGAACACACGAAACTCGGTTCCGTGGCAATAATTATCAAGCATGTTAAAACCAAAAAACACCACTGAACATATCCCTACTTCGCTGTGCATGAATCTGAAAACGCACGAAACTCGATTCCGCGGCAATCACTATCACGCATGTAAAAAAAAAAAAAAAAAAAAAAAAAGAAAAAAGAAAAATCACTGGACACCCCTACCACGCTGTGCATGATTCTGAAAACGTACGAAACTCGTTTTCGCAGCAGTCATTGTCAAGCATGTTAAAACCAAGAAAACATCACTGGACACCCCTACTTCAAATCAATGAAAATCAAATAAACCAATCAAATCTCTCGTAATTCCTCATAACGTAGTTCTATTTCAACGTAATATGCACTCAAATCAATGAAAATCAAATAAACCAATCAAATCTTTCGTAATTCCTCATAACGTAGCTGTAGTTCAACATAAAATACACTCAAATCAATGAAAATCAAATAAACCAATAAAATCTCTTGTAATTCCTCATAATGTAGCTGTAATTCAATGTAAAATACACTCAAATCAATGAAAATCAAATAAACCAATAATATCTCTCCAAAGATTCTCCATTCTGCGTCATTTTAGAAATGGGAAGTTTTATTTTCATATTTTTATTAATTAAAAGAAAACTAATCAAAATTTCGAAAATCTGACTTCGATGTGAACAATGACCCTTCGCAGGGCACCTTTGTGTTAAATCTCGTGACTGTCCGAGCTACCGTTTTCGAGAACAGTGAAATATACATATATTATATATATATATATATACAAATATTGCTCACTCAATAGTATAAGATAAATTTTCTATAAAATCTGATAAATCGGACTAAAAATCTGGACAGATATATTGAGAAACTTTCAGCTTTATATACTATTTAGATAAAAACAGAAAATGTTTGCACGTTCATAAATGAGGCGTAACACTGAAAAAGGCAACAACGGAAAATCTCTCTCTGAATTTGCCTAAATTTTTTGTGTTTTAAATGTTCTGTTTAATTACCCTTATTGTTCACTATCTTTTCAAGTCGTAATTTCCATGACAATAGACTTTTGTAGTATCGGAAGAGGTATTTTGTCCCAGTACTCTTGAACAATCTTCCAAAGTCCAAGAAGGGCTATAGATCGACGTTTAGATAATCCGCTTTTTAAAAGTCCAAAAGTGCAAAATTCCATGGGTGATACATACATCAGAAAATTTAACAGGGATATCCGCGTTTGTAATGATCGATAGATGGGATATATAGAACGATATAAAAGAATTTTTCAAAAAGAAAACCTATAATTATATGTTTTTAAACGATAATAATAATAGTTAAAAATTTTTAAACTTAAATTTTGCTCTAGGTCTCCTTAGCAGGCCTAATAAAAAAAATAAAAAAGTAAATAAATAAAAAATATCATATTCCTGGTAGGCAAAAATGTCATTCTCCATATATAGTTAGCATAGTTAAGCATAGTCAGATATTTAGCATAATTAAAGTAAAATTCAGAGTAAAAATCAAAGTACCTCTCATAAAGAGAAAATGGAAGATTTGAGAGAAAAGAGAAAATTTCTCTACAAAAATTTCCTACAAGATCCACCTAATAAAGCCACCTGCAAGATCCACCTTTAATTAAATTAATTGTTTTTATCTACGTGTTTTTAAAGCGTCTTTTAGTACATAATAAAATGGCACATAAAGGGTGCATAATAATACGAAATAAAAGGTATAACCCTCTATTTATCCTTTGTTAAGTGTTTTATAAAGAGTAAGTATATATATATGTATTAATTCTTTTAAAGCACTTTTGTTTTTAAAAAATTCTTGATTTGAAAATTTTAAATTTTTGGAGAATTATCTAGTAATTTTCCTTTAAATATTCACCTAATAACAAATTCCGTAAATTATGCAGTTTATTAAACTAGAATATTTAGTATCTTTACTAAATCGATAAATAGGCAAAGTATACATTAATTAAAAGATTATTATTGTAAGTGATGCTTTACTGTCATAAATTTAAAATTAAATTATGATTTACCCCTATATTATAATACATTTTATTAGCATACTATAATATTCTAATGTTATATAATTAAAGACCATCATACATTTGTTGAAGGGCAATTAAAAAACATGTATATTTTAATTTAAACTTACATTGAGAAAATACCTGAACATCTTAAATTGCCAATGATTTTCACTTTTATAGTGAGACGAAATTTTGAACGTTTGATATCATATCACCTGAAAAAACAGTTAATCGAAAAATTATTAGAAATATATACATGTCAGATTATACATAATATTAAAATTATTAAAAAGACATTAAATTATAGTGAACTGTCCAAAAATTTCTGCGAAATTTTTTTGTAGCTCTAGACATATCTTAGCTATTATAATAAATTTTTTGGTGGAGAAGTAAAATCTGCATTTAGGATACATGGCTATGATACGTAAAATAAACAAAATATATATTAGTGATTTAAAGTGAAATTTTCAAAGTTTGAAAAAATATGTATACTGAGTCATTTTCTACAAAATAAAGGTAGGGGGGGGGGGAGGGCAGGGACAGGAATAAAAACATTCACAATCGTGTGCCAGGGTTCGTGCTCCCCGTCTTTTCTTTTCTCTTTTTATTATTTTTTTTTTTTTCAGGACACTTCAATCACAACACATTACTAAAAATACGATATAAATTTCTACATGAAATTAATGCTAAAAATAAAGGCGGGAATTTTTCATTTTTAAAAACGTCCTGAAAAAATGGGGTTGAGAGTACGATCCCTATAAGGAGCACTTTCATACTGCTATTTTTTAAACTAATACTTTAACACTTATATGAGATTGTATTATATTTTATTTTGTTGTGGAATAATACCAGCGTTGTTATTTACATAGTTGCATGTAGGTCTGTACAAAGTTTGAAAAATTTTTAGCCGGCAAAATATTTTTCGTAACATGTTGCCTCATTTTTACACGCTTTGTTTAACTTGGTATATTATTCGTTTATTTATGTGCGTGGGTCAAATCAAAGAACTGAATTTTTTATCACTTTCTATCATTCAACTGAGCTAAAATTTTGCATGCATGTGCAACTCTGGCACAGCTACTAACTTTTTTAATAGACTACCTTTCCATAAATGAACGGACACTTTCGATTTCAGACTTTTTTTTTTTTAAATATCTCAAAAAGTACTGGGCAAATCGTCTTGAAACTTCAGGAGTGTGAAGAACATGTTGCACCTCATATATATCAGTGAAAGTTTAGC
The DNA here is from genome assembly GCA_963930645.1 of Salticus scenicus. Lineage (NCBI taxonomy): Eukaryota > Metazoa > Arthropoda > Arachnida > Araneae > Salticidae > Salticus > Salticus scenicus. The sequence continues at coordinate 138,641,536 of OZ005649.1, forward strand.
CCCGAAAGGGAAAGAGGGGCCAGTAGAAAATTAAATAAAAATGAAAGTGTTTGGTATCACCCTGTAAAAAGTAATGCTTGAAATGTGATCTGGCTATAGCATGCGATTAGGAGGTTTCTTCTTATTATTTATATAAATTTTTATGTCTCTACCACATGTAATCAGGAAGATATAATGGTTTCTTTAAAAAATTGCAAAAAAAAAAAAAAAATTGTCATATCTTTAGCTATAACCCACAAGGTATTAAACCCAGTGCAAAGTCATTTTCAGGAAATTTGATGTATAATACTAGACACAGCATACTGCATTCAGAATGAAAATGTATTAAATATATGAGCCTTTTTACTAAATAATGTTTAACTGCGCAATCGCAAGACATAGCGAAATTTCATTTGCATAATTTAATAGTCAAATGTATTAAGCTACTTATATAAAAACCCCAAACAAGTATTGTGTAAACTCAAAGAGTTATACGTGATAGAATGAACCGTATTTCAACTGTTCTCAAAAATAAGAAAATGATAAGGGGTTTTTCTCAATATTTACAATCATCAAAAACTGTATTACCATTCATTGAATCAAAATAAAAATGTGAGTAAAACACCTCTTATAGTTTAGCTTTATTTCGAGAGAAACTGTATAGCAGTTCATTCTATCGCGTACAACTTTTTAATTTTACACGATACTTGTTTGGAGGGGTTATATAAGTAGCTCAATACGTTTAACTATTAAATTATGCAAATGAAATTTCGCTGAATCTTACGCATGCACAGTTAAAAATTATTTAGTAAAAATTCTCATATTCCATTAGATATTAAATATATTTTCATTCTGCTTGCAGTATTCTGTATCTAATATTGTATGTCAAATTTCCTGAAAATGCTTTGTACTGGGTTCAATACTTGCCGTGTTATAACTAAAAAAGTGATTTTTTTTTTTTTTTTTTTTTTTTTTTGTTAAATTGTTTAAAGAAACAGTTATAACTCCTTGATTACATGAGGTGGAGACATAAAAATTTATTCAGATAATATAAAAGAGCCCTATAACCACATGCTACAGCCAGATCGCATTTCGAGCATTACTTGTTACAGGGTGATACCAAACACTTTCATTTTTCTTTAATTTTTTTACTGGGTCCCCCTTTCACTTTCGGGGAAAATTTTTCACTGAAGTATGTGAGGTTTAACATGTTCTAAACAAACTTGAAGTTTCAAGAAGATTTGTCCAGCACTTTTTGATATAGTTCAAAAAACGTCTGATATCGAGTGTCCAGTCATTTATTCAAAGGTAGTGTATATTCGTAGTGTTGCTATTACCCTTCCTTATTTCGCATCACTTTTTCTGTAGATTAATTTTCTTCTTATTTTATTTTAATTGTATATTGGGCAAAATTACTCTGAAAAGAAAGTGTGTGTGGGGGGGGGGGGGTACTAACAAGATTACAGATAAGTTTAAAATGTTGGCAGTTATGAACTCCTGTGACTCAAGTAATAACGGACTAATGGTCCTAGAGTCCGTGGGCTCCCAAATCCAGTTCAAAATTTTTACAAATTTTAACCTATTTTCTATCATTTGATTGAGCTGAAATTTTGCATACATTCATAACTCCGACGGCGTTACATGCTCGAGTAGTAACGGATTTGGGGGGTGGGGAGGAAGAGGAACTGAGGGCCTGGGCCCTTAACTTTAGTTAAAAATTTCTTTTCCAATTTTATACCACTTCTTATCCGATTGAGTTGAAGTTTTGCATACATGTATATTTTCCACATCTGCTAAATAGGAGTTTATAGCACACTTTGAAGAAAAAGCGTATCATTTATTATTATTATTATTATTTAATTTAATTTTTTTATGTATTATTTCTAAATAAATATTAATAAATCTTTTCATTAATTTATATATTAAGAAATGTACCTCACAGATTATAAGAGGTTATATGGGTCTCGAAGGCTAAAAAACATATTTTTTCTGCATATTTTTTATTATTATTTTAATGTAATAAATAAAATAAAAAATATTCAAAATTTATTTAAACAATATTTTATAAGATTTTCATAAAAAAAAAAAAAGTTGAAAAATTCAGTCCGTGGGTCCTAGTTTTCTTAAACCCTCCAAAAAAGCAGTGAGCGTGATTTTTCAAAAACTAATAATGCACCGATCTTATTGAAATTTTGCACAGTTCTTCACAATAGAATTGACTAATAATTGAACAAAGGATTTTCCTTTTCTTTTTTTTCCCTATTATAACTAATTGAACAAGGCTATTATACGTGGGGTAAAATGTACCAAAATGTGTACTGTTTTTGCATACGATTCTTCCAAAAATTAAAATAATAATAATAATAATAATAATAATTTTAATCCTTCGTTCAAGCATTAGTCAATTCTACTTTGAAGGTGTGTGCAAAATTTCAATAAGATCAGTCCATTAATTTTTGAGAAATCGTGTCCAACGCTTTTCTGAAGGGTCTTTGGAAACCAGGCTCTATATCGACTGAATTTTCCAAATTTTCCGATGAAAATTTTATTAAATGTTGTTTAAATGTTGATAAATTAGAGAACATATGCTTTTTTTTTTTTTTTTTTTTTTAAGCTTTTGAAACCCATATAACACCTCAAACAAATATTCAACAGAGTATCTGTCTTTTTAATACAGAGCTGCCAGCTTTTTAATTCATTAAACAGTATCTCTAAAAAAGAGTTAATTAAACGCGTGTCATTTGTTATTTTTATTAAAAACACTTTAAAAACACGTAAATTAATTTTTATTTAAAAAATTTTTAAAATATTATCCTAAGCTTTTCGCTTTGAAATTCCAAAGCACCATCAGGGATTTTTATTACTGAATTAAATGAGCAGTTTTTTAAATAATTTTCCTTTCACAGTCAACAGTTAAGTCTTCTAATAACGTGAATAACAGCAAAGTCAATTTGAAGTCCGGTGAAGGTAAATAATAATAATAATAAAATAATAAAGATTCATTGTGTAACATTGTTAGCATCCACCTTTTTTTTCACACCACTTTCTTTATACAGTATTTTTTTATATATATTTTTTTAAGTATCTAATTACGTTTAAATAAGATGAAGATTACTCTTCTAAATAAGTGGTATGGGGAAAAAGGCGAGCACTAACAATGTTACGGAATAAAATAAACAGTTGGCAGCTCTGAATAACTCTGGTCTTATTAGCAGTGGTTTTATTAATTGTGATCTTATTAGAATGGTTTTATTAGATTAACAGTCTTGAACAACTGCGGATTTATTTGAATTTAAATGAAAATTGCAAGCCTTTAAAAATAAACATATTATTTTTCAAAATCAATTACCTATCGTATAAATTTTCTGTTTAATTGCTATTGATATAAATTTATTTTTCTTAAAATCCGCAAACTTTTTTAGGAAGGTTTCTTTTAAATATATCCATTTTGATTATACTAGGATCTATTTAGCATAACATAACTAATGGTATCATAATTGCAAAAATGTGTGTCAGCTTTTTTTTTTTTTTTTTTTTCTCGGGATATTTAGCATCTTACACAGTAATATTTTATGAAACGATTTTATAAACTTTAAAATTCGTATGAAACAAAATGTCATACCAAACGTGACTCATGAAAACGTTATTTACGAAGATCCCCAACGATATAATTTATATATGACTTTTAAATTGTTGTCATGTTGTATGCATATGCAGGTAAAATTAGCATGCAAATGACTCAATTTTTTTCCCCATTATTTAAGTACCACTCCTTGTGCTAATAATGTTATTAGAAATGTGTTTTTACAAATAAAATTTTATTATGTAAAAAAAAAAAAAAAAAAAAAAAAAAATGTAACTCGTAATTTCTTGAAACAAATAAAATAAGATTAAAAGATAATTTGAAAGAACAGATGTAATTCTATTTAATGACTTCCAGTTGGCGATTTGGAAGTTTTCTTTTTCTGCCGCCACTATAAACTGCCAAATTATGGTAAAAACATTTAGCTAAATTAGAGGAAAACGTAAAAATATAATTAAAATGATTATAATAAATAAAAAAAAGTTCAAAATTTCATTATGTTAATTAAAACTCTAATAAAATCCATGAAATAATGAAATATTAAAAATCTAGGTGATATTAAAAAAAAAAAAAAAAAAAAAAAAAAAAAAAAAAACTGCCTTTTTTCATGAATAGGTCGGATATACATGGGTCGATATCGCTGTGTAAATCATCCAAGTGAAGAAGATCTTCATAAACTTGTTTAAGAGAATCCTAAATTTTCATAAACCGGTTTTTTAAATACGATGTAAATTTAAAATAATAATAATAATAAAATAAAAATTCATAGACATGGATTTCAAAATGTACTAAAAAAAACACACACACACACACACACATATATATATACGAGGGTGAATCAAATATAAACGAGACTTATTTTTTAAAATATTTATTTTGATTTTAAACGCACAAACAATCATAGTTTATTTTTCTACATAATCTCCTGATTTAGAAACACATTTTTCCCAGCGTATAGGTAATTTTTTAATTCCTTCCAGGTAAAAAGAGTCAGGTCGTGTTTGTAGCCAATTGCGCACATATGCTTCAACTTCATTATCGCTGTGGAATTTTTGCCCTCCCAAAGCTTCCTTGAGAGGACCAAAGACATGGAAGTCGCAGGGAGACAGGTCTGGACTGTATGGAGGGTGTTCCAGTGTCTCCCAACCCAGTTGCTCCAATTTTTGTACGGTCAGGGCTGCTGTATGGGGGCGAGCATTGTCATGGAGGAGAATCACTTTTCTCATCGGAAGGTCTCGTCTTTTGCGGCAATATCCGAAGTTGTTAGACGCCTATCACCTTCAACAAGTTGACGAACACTGTCGATGTTGCCCGCTGTAATGCTGGTGCGGGGTCTGCGGTCATGGCTCTCATTTTCAACACGTTCACGGCCCTCCACGAACTGTTTATGCCAAGCAAACACTCTAGCTCGCGACAGCGTCTCTTCCCCGAACTGTGCAGTCAATCTTCTCAAGATTTCGGCCGGTTTTACACCTTCTGCAGCTAAAAACTTGATAACAATACGTTGCGCAATAGAGGGAGGTACCTCCTGCTCGGACATCGTAACGATGGACACTGAGCGAGTCTATGATGAGGAGTCACGTGCTTCCCCCACTCCTGACAAACCAACCTAACAGCCAATAACAGCGGAACGTTCTTCCATCACTATTGCGCGCGCAGGTCCAAAAGTCTCGTTTATATTTGATTCACCCTCGTATATATATATATATATATATATTAAAGGGGACTAATGTGCAAGTTGTACCTGACGGGACTAAAGTGAAAGTTGTACCTCACGGGACAAATGTGCAAGTTGCACCGAACGAACAAACTATTTCTTTCAACGAAAATGCCTACTAACCCTGGACGATAGGTCTAATATATCGTATCATATTATATATCGTATTTATCGTAATATAACTCAATACTTATTTCGCTTCCTTCTTCGACTCGTTTTAATACGCATTTTTTATATGCATGAGCAGCCCCCGAAAAACAAAAACATTAAATCATTAAATTCATTTTTTTACTTATTTTTAATTCATATTAATTCACACGCACTTTTTATTTCCTAATTCAAAATTATTAAAAAAAAACTTTTTCGATATCGCTTGTAACGATACTGATTATTATTAATTTTCTTTTCTTTTTCTTTCAATAATAATAATAATAAAAAAAGATTTTGATGAAATTCTGGCAAAAGCAGAATTTAGTTTAGGACGGAGGACTATTAGTTTTTTTTTTCTTTTTTCAAATTATAACATCGCTTTCAAATTATTCAATTATATTTTCGATAAATTTTAGATTTCGACAAATGTCCAACTATCGAAATCGACAACGCAAAAATCCCAGACTGAGACTAATAGGCCCTCAGTCCTTAAAAAAAAAAAAAAAAAAAAAAAAAAAAAAAAGATAATAATTGTATTTACATTTATTTTCTTTCGATTTTAACTACAAATAAATAATATCTCAGAAATGAATTGTTTTAGGTATTTTTAATTTTGAATATTTTGATTTTGGAAATAAGATTAACATAGTTGGTACATTTGACTTTGTAAAAAGGAATCACAATTACAAGTGAAAAAAAAAAAAAAAAAAAAAAAAAAAACTTAATAAAAAGAAAAAAAGTAAAAGTAAAAGAAATCGAATGACACACATCTAAGTATATACAAGAAAAATAATAGTTTTGCATTCTAAACAACGGGGAAGAAAGAAAAATAATGCGGTTCGCATAGATTATTAACACTTTCCAATTGTTCATACTCGGTTAATCATTTAATTTTCAGTGTATTTTGCTCACGCGATCACACAACAGAAAGACAGAGTAAATGAATTCATAATCACTCTTGAATATTGTTGGAAAAAAGTTTAAAACGTTTAACATAAACATAAATGCAATTTCCAATTTTAGCACTTAATGTATCTGAATATTTTATTGTAATCCTATAAATCTTAATAGTAAACATACCATAATTTATCCCTTTTTTTTTTTTTTTTTTTTTTTTTTTTAAGTATATGAATATGAAATGACAATTTCATTGTGCTGTACAAATTTATTTAAATATGATTTATAAAAATGTTTCTCATAAAACGTAATGTATTGACATTCTTTTGAAATTAAATTATCTGGGCTTATTCAAATCAGCTGTTTCATTTACATCATTTTAAGTAAAGAACATGTCATGGTTAACTTGAATAACCTATATCATTTTCAAGAAATTCTGAATATATTTACGAGCGCTAAAAGCGATCAGACGGCAATAATAATTTAAAAAAAAAAAAGAAAAAAAAAAAAAAAACAGACAGATAAAATAATTTAAATCATAATAACTGTTAAACATGAAGTGTTAAAAACGCATAATAGTAACGAAAATGCAACTGCAATATTTTTCAATTATAGCCTTTAATCTATCTGGATATTTTCGTGTTGCCCAGTAAACATTAGTGTTGATCACACTATATTCAATAAAATAGTTTTTTATGTATATAAATGGCAAATGTCAATTCCATCATGATTTGTGTAAAATGAAGGTATTAAAATATTGTTTATAGAAATACCTCTGCTAGAACGTAATATTTTGGAATTGTTTCGGGTGTTCCTGTACACAAACCAGTCGTAGTATTTTCAATAGGGAACATCCTATAGTGGACTTGAATAATATACATCGGTTCCAAGGAGTTCCATGAATATTTATGGGAGTTAAGATAAACAGACAAACCGTAGTCGTAAGCAATTTTCAACTTTTTTTAAAAGTGTTAAATAGAAAGGAAAAGAAAAGAAAACGCACAATCTCACAACTGTGAAAAGAAAACAAGAAAATCAAATAGTATTCTGTTATGATAAAAGTTAAATGGAATATGCATTCTTAATGTTAAAATAATAATAATAATAATAATATTCATTAATTAAATTATATCATCCATAAACAAAACATTGAAGTAAAATACTCACAGTGAACAAATCGAAAAAAAACATTTCTTCATAACTAGTTTTACCCAAGCTCGAATGTTTTAGGTAAAACAAAAAAATGAGGTTCATACAGACTATTAGTATGTAAATTCAGGAACTTTGTAGAAAATAAGAGAAATCATTTTAATCGAAACAGACATCACCATAATATAGCTAAAATACTTAGATAACTAAAACATTTTACATTCATTTATAAAACACGAAAATTCCAATAAAATACTTAAAAAGTGTAAAGAATTATTTTCAAAATAAACAGGTTGGCAAAATAACACAACATAAAAACTAAAGATAAACTAAATAATACAAAAACCTTATATTTTTTAAAATATCATTTTTCTACATACTCCTTAAAATAAAAAAATAAATAAATAAATTTTCTGTGGTCAATGAAGCGCATTTGCCGTTAATGCATCTCCAATATGTTAAGTTTCAAAAATTATCATCTCCTTCATTATTTCGTCATTTACATTGGGGACAGCGTGCACGGTTTTTGAGGCTATTAAAAAAAATCAATAGGTCGCAGATGATGTCAATTTTTGTTAAGCGATTTCAATCACGCAACTCTAGAAATTTGAAGGAAACAATTTTTGCAAGGGGGAAAAAAAGGGGTACAATAAGAAATTAGTGTTTAGTATGTTTATTGATTTCTGGCTTAAATGCATCACATTAAATTCATTTCATAAAACTTGAAGGGAAGTGTCGTAATGTATTTTTGAGAAAATGCTAACCATGAAAAGAATATATTTTCTCGATTCTTTTCCATCTAATATCCGGTTATATTCATCTTTCAATCAACATCCATTATATTGTATATTTTATATGAAATATGTTAAAAAGACTGACATATCAAGAGATTTACTTTAGGCACTTAAGAAATGAATGTTTTTAATGTAAAATGCAATTTACAGAAATATATGTAGGTATACTATTTTTCTTTTCTGCAAAATGAAAAAGGCATAGTAAGAAATAATGACAGTAAAATACGAAGATGAACTATTCAATAAATCTTATCTTCTTGCCTACATTTTTGTTACTTATATAGTTTTACAATACTTTGAAAAAATACTCCAGACTCCATATATATATATATATATATATATATATATATATATATATATTTTTTTTTCAACAAACATTATATTAGAACACATTTCAGAAATTCTATTATAATAAGAATTGTGCTGGGTTAGAGAGCGGTTGACAAAGGATGCTGAGGGCCTGAATGTTCATAAAATCTTTACTCCATAAAAAGTAAGTTAATTCTTAAAAAAGCTACTCCCACAAATATACACTGGTCACGGGGCCCCAGACAGCACATCGCTTCCCCAGGATATCTTCAAGATGTCTTCTGGATGAAAAGACATCCCAGAAACGTCCTTAAGATATACTGTGGATAAGTTAAGCCTAACTGTGCTGTTAGGGGCGTTCCCAGCCTATCTCCGAGCGTGCTTGCGACATGCAAGACACACCTATCAACTATCTTATTGCCTGCCCGTTCATCACACAGATCCATCTGACCAGAATCACAACACAAAATGAAACACTCTGGTGCAAACAAATAGCAAACAACACTCACGTAAAAAACAAAGCTTAACAAGGGGTCAGATGGCTCATATCGATGAAATCTCAAACTAATCAATGTATTGTCTTTAACCATAAAACTTAAAAAGAGTCTCCTCCTCCTCAGCACAAATAACCAACTCTAGTTCAAGCAAATCCTCGAGAATATGATTCAGTCAATTGAAAAATAGAAAAATCAAAATAGGCATTTCCAGGATGTTAAACTATTAAAAAATTCCATTAAAATGGACACGGAGCCATAGTTCAAAAAATTATAAAAATGTACAAATTGGCACTACCCCTTCGGTATCATTGAAGAAGGCTAACTTTTTCCTAGCGCCAGTTAGACAACACTATCTGTAAACAATATTATATTTCTCTTCTCAGTAAATCCATATCTTCGAGTTCTAACTTTCATACTACCAATAATGACATTAAAATTAATAACCGAAAGATTCATTGCTTTTATAAATTACTAAAACTTCCTTTTAATAATTTCAAATATCCATATATTGTACTTATTCCAAAATTTCCCAAACCCCTATTAAATTTAGAACTGTCACAGTTGGTTGTAATATATACAATAATAATGCTAACAAAATTCTCCTTGAAATTCTCAAATAAATCTATGACTTAATTAGTAAATGAAAAAATTTCTATTGTCTTAAAAATAGCTATCAACTTAAAACTAAAGTCTTATCGATGAACAATGTCACTTATATTATGACTTATGATTTTACTGACCTGTTTAATAATAATAATTTAACAGATCTTCATCAAATCATATTTAATCTTTATGAGAGATTTAAAAGTCAAATATCTTTATCTAAATACTTTTCTGTAGCATCATTTAAGACACTTTTAAATTTTACTATTCATAATAATTACATACTACATAATAATAAAATTTTTATTAAAATGGTTGGTATTCCACAAGGAGGAAATAGCTCGAGTTTGTTAGCTGACTTATGCCTTCACCATTATATAAACAAGGATTGTGTAATGAAAATGTCTATTTTTACCAGTACATTGATGACATTATAATATTTTATGTCAATAATTTTTCCCCTAATTCAATCAAATTAGAATAGCCTCCTCACCTTACTTTAACTCATAATTCCCTTAGCAACAACTGTATTAGTTTCTTAGATTTAAAACTTAAACTTAAAATAAATAAAATTTATACTGATCTACACTCATGTCCATAAATTAAGGATAATACTAGCTGCAACAAATAAAGGTTCAGAAGCAAAACAAACATGACTTATTCATAAAACCCATTTATTAAACAAAAAATCAAGAACAAAAATGGTGGTTTATGTAGAATACCATTGACAAAAACTACGATTTTTGCTACCTGGAGCAATTACAAAAAATATCTCCCTAACAAAAACTTAACATTACATGGTTGGTACGATGGTTAATACATTGTATGTCTCCCAGATGATGAAATACAGTCCGTACAACGCCTAGACATGCTGAGTATTAAATTATCGATCTGATCTTGGAGGAAATTATTCCACTCAGCAAGCAATGCTCTCCGAAGTTCCGGTACACGTGTAGGAGGTGGTTGACGGGCTACAGCTCGTCAGCCAAGCATGTACCATACATGCTCTATCGGATTCAAGACAGGTGAGCATGCTGGCTATTCTATACGGGGGATATTCTGAGATTGTAGGCATTCGTTTACAATGTTTGCACGGTAAGGACAGGCATGGTCATCCATAAATACAAATTCTGGTCCCATGGAACCCCTAAACAAACGTATATGTAGTTCCAGAATGATATCTTGGCCTTTCATGGTTCCGATTTGAACATGCAGATCTGTTCTGGAGCCCATTATGATTCCACCCCAAACGAGCACTCCTGCACTACAGTAATGGTGTCGTTCAATAATGTTGTAATGGTGGTAACGGGTACCTGGCGTTCTCCATATGAAAGTCCGACGTGAATCAGACAGCATGCTAAACCTGGACTCGTCGGAAAACATCACACAAGCCCATTGTGCCGCTGCTCACATTGCATGTTCTCTACCCCCAAGCTAACCGCTGGCGACAGTGCGTTGCCGTGAGCGGAACACATCTGAGAGGCCTGTGAACATATAGACTAATATCTCCTAAACGTCTGTACACGGTTTGCCTTGAAACTGTGGTACCCGTAGCTGCAGACAACTGACGAGACAGGTCTGATGCTGTGCTCTGACTCCGTCTTTTGGCAGTTACTGTCAAATACCGGTTGTCATTCGGCTTTGTAACACGGAGCCGACCAGTACTGTGGCGTCGACTGGCATTTCCATCATTTTGGAATCGTTTCCGAAGCCTAGAGATGATACTTTAGGCGATTCGAAGTTCCTCCGATACTTCTATCTGAATACCCCCCACATTCCAGTCGGCCGATAATTCTACCACGTAAAAAACATCCACATGCGTCCTCTGTGTCATAACTATTCGGGTTGTGACCCTGAGCAACTTACAGAACGCTTGCAAAAAGTTTTCCCTCTTTGCTCCCATTCCTTATCTACCCTTTCTTGCACTTTTGTCATTGTGACGTCATATTGACGTCATCTGACGGCTTCCTATAATCTGCATATTATTCTTGAAGATGTGTGTGGTATTTTTACAGGGGAAATTTTTGCATTAAAGTTCCATTTCCCTGTGATTCTGAATTATCCTTAATTTATAGACATGAGTATATGACAAAAGACAAGATTTTTGATTCAAAGTAAACCTACTTACACATTTTCATTCTTGTCTTCATTATCTGTTTACAGAAATATCATTCTCAATCACCTCGCTCGCATGTATAATCTTTGTTCATTTAGGTATAAAAACAAAAATATCACTCATATAATTAACGCTGCTACAAAAATGGGTTATCCCAAAAAATTCATTTATTCAATAGTATATCATTAAATGTCTCTGTATAATTAAAAAAAAATACTATTTAATGTATTAAAAAAATTTATAAAAAAATAAAAATAAAAATGTTGGATGGGTGGGCAGATGTTTGATTAAGGAGGAAGGGTGGTGTTGTACGGCTAGTTGGTTGCAGGGATGGAACACGGGCGCAGAATTCATACCACTATCAATGTAGCAAAATTTTCTAGTTCTTAAATCAACGATATTATAGGTAGAAAAATTTCTTCAACAGTTTCCGGTATGAATTCTGCGCCCGTGTTCCATCCCTGTGGTTGGGAGGATTTATTATTGAATTAAATTTAAAAAAAATAGAAAGGATTATTGGTGCTGCAACATATGTTGTTTTTGTCTGGTTGATATTGTGAATTTTGAAATCTTCATACGCAAGAATTATATGTGTGCATTTTGGCTATTAGTGGCTTCCTAAGTGTAAATCGTAAAAAAATAATAAACAAATAAAATTAAAATTTAATTTTTTTTTTAATTAAAAATTTAGTAAAAAAGAAAAAGGAAAGAAATTAATAAATTAAGATTACTTTGAATTGCTTATCCTTACACTTGTGCTTTTTAGAATTACTTTTTACAACTGAACATTTAATTCTTGTTATTAACATTAAGATTAATCACTTCAAGTATGACAAAATTAAGTTAAAACGAATTAATTAAATGGTACCACAAATTCACTTACATCATCAAAATTAAACATCTTCTATTAAATAATACTTAAAAGCAAAAAGCTTTTGTTTAAACTATTATAAAAGCTATTAAAAGCTTTATAATAATTTGATTAAACTAAATTTGATTAATAAATTTGCTTAAACTATTAAAAGCTTTTTGTTTAAAACTAAATCCTTTTTAACTGACTTTTAATGCTTTTCTAGCTTCAAGATAGATGGCGCTAGCACACTGATAAATTAATGTTTGTTGACTTTATTCCTTTCCATGAATGATTTTAAGTTAACTGAATTAATAAAAGATTAAAATTTAAATAATTCATAATAAAATTACAAAGTGAATTTTATCGTTATTGAAAATCTCAGTTGTTAATTTTTTATCGATTAATCGATGTTTGCAAGGAATTAATTTATTTTTAATTTCTTTGATTTGATGGCAACAGTTTATTCTCCGTGTTGTTTGATAGCTTTACATGTGGTTACTCTGATTTTTTCCATTTTTCTCGCTGTGTTTCATTGATTGTTTGATTAAATATTTAATTTCATTTCTCATTCAAAATGGTTTTGCTGCTCGATTGAAGCATGAACAATATAAATCTGCTGTTGTTAGCTATATGTGGTTACTCTGATTTTTTCCATTTTTCTCTCTGGTTTCATTGATCGTTTGATTTAATATTTAATTTCATTTCTCATTCAAAATGGTTTTGCTGCTCGATTGAAGCATGAACAATATAAATCTGCTATTGTTAGCTATATGTGGTTACTCTGATTTTTTTTCCATTTTTCTCTCTGGTTTCATTGATCGTTTGATTTAATATTTAATTTCATTTCTCATTCAAAATGGTTTTGCTGCTCGATTGAAGCATGAACAATATAAATCTGCTATCGCTAGCTATATTGTTTTACGAAATCCTGCAGCTCCATCTGCTTTAAAGAAGTACATCATTCCTGATGAGTTAATACTTCTATTTTTAAGCATTTTTTAATTCCAATTAGTATTCCTGTTTCCTTTTTTTTTCTTACTTTTTAACTGGATTCTTAATTCCTGAATCACTAATTGACGGAGAAAATTTATGAAGGAACTCATTAAATGTATTAATTTTCTTACTTTTTAACTGGATTCTTAATTCCTGAATCACTTTTAATACATTTAATGAGTTTCTTCATCAATTTTCTCCGTCAATTGGTATAACGGTCTTTTTTACTCATGTGGGCGTAAGTAATTTAAATTGGTTTTGTCTTTTATTGGATCTAAATATGATTCGCAAAATTTATGTGATAGCGTTAAAATCAGTTTTATTTTTGTTGTGTTGGTACTGCAACTGCTTCTTGTGGTGGAAAATGGGCACCCTCAGTCACTAGTTGTTTTAAGTTCACTTTGGTTTTAACCTAACTTATTAGCTAATTGAGTTTTTTTACAGCCAGTTCAATTATTGATTTAACTTTCAGCTTTCTGCTTAGCAATCGGCCTGGTACACATCGAGAGCCCCGGTGGCAGTTTGCCCCTCCCCGATGGGGGTGAGTTGAAAGGTCTCACGGCAGTTCTGGGAGGGTCGGCTATTTCCACTGCAATCCTATGCTCTATTCAATTCTCAGGCCACCCAGTTCGCTGCAGAACCTCCCCAGCACATAAGAAATGAAAAGACTCTCGATGAATTAGGAGAGGACGGCACACCCAATTACAGTTAACCACTTGAGCCTTTTGTTTGACTAGCTAGGCTCCTCCTTTTATGTGAAGATAGAAAGCACATTCGACAATCATGGTGGGGTCGGCTAGCCCTCTATTTCTCCCGGGTTCATAACACCTTCGGCTAGACTCTCTTCTCTGCGCGAGGATGGAAAGACACTCGGCAGTTGCCCGTTGGTGTTTGTGTTCATGACTTCCCCATCCTCTTATCTTCGGCTCTCTTGCACCTCCCTCCGACACGCGAGGACTCTAAAGGTGCAGCAAGCCTCACAACGACGAATTGTGGATTGGCGAACGCTTTCAAACAGTCCAGTCTGTTACGGACACGTGTTGCTGCTTCAACAACTTTTGCTACGAGATTTTAGGCAGAGGTGACGAGAGTCTCGTTCACAAGACCCTTCATGAATCCCCACAGAAAAAAACCAATGAGGGACAAATCGAGGGATCTTGGTGGCCAGGCAATGAGTCCGCCCCTGTCAATCCACTGTGCTAGTGCTCATGTTTCCCAATTCTCTTTCAGCCAAACAACTCCCTCTAGTGAGCATACGTGACGTTTCTGCCTACATAATTTTATGTAAAAATAATTTGTTTCAGTATGCATGACCTACCCTTAAAGTTTGTATGAACTCTTTTGAAACACCCTGCACATTTATGGAAGATTTCTTTTCTGGTAGAGCTGGATGCACCACTCCTAACAGTACACTTGTCCTCAGTACATCCCTACGTTGTTTCTAGAATGTTCTTTCATCCTAAGGATATCCTGTAGAAGTCCTGGGGAGAAGATGTGCTGTCAGGGACTCATATTTTTGAGGTTATTTTTTTTCCTCTTAGTTCGCATCTATAACCTGTATAGCGGTTAAGAATTCACCGAAGGACTAGTGTTGAAAAGTAATAAATAAAAAATTTTGTAAGCAAACACTATCAATTGAAAAAAATTCTGACAATTGTTTCAGGTAGAAATAATAGTACGACTCTTCATCAGTAAAAATGCAGTGATGAGTACAGCATTTATTTTGTAAGTTGCCGCTTTGATGATCTGAGCCTACATTTTTTTCACTTGATGAAGGGTTGTACTATTCTTTAGACCCGAAACAATTATTGTAGTTCTTTTTTCCCCATTTGGTGATTCTTGCTTACAAACTTTTTATTTATTACAGCAGGTATAGTTATAAACCTTAGTAAAATCATAACTTATAATTTCGTTCATGTTTCACAGAAATTGATTCGTTTTAAAAGTATATAAATTAAAACGCATCGTTATTAAGCTTGGTTAGTTATAAAATAATAAATTAAAAAATTCACCAAGTTAACCGTTCAAAAAAAAAAAAAAAAAAAAAAAATGTTAAATATTAATCACTGACTGAATTATTAAAACTGACTGACGTAATAAAAGAAGAAGCAAGTTGTTAGTCTTATGTCGCTTATATTGATCGCTTGAGTTCGTGCATTATTGTACGTCCTCATCTGCTAACAGAAAGTTCTAGTAGCAAATAATTATGTTGTAAATAAACATGTAACAAGAATGAATTAATTGAGTTTTGAAGAAAACAGCATTTATTGACAAAATTTAATTGGTTATATATCAAGAGAATTACTCAAGTCAGTTTAAATATTTTACAATCAGTAACAAATAGAAAAGTTTGCAATAGATTTTTATATCTTCATTCGGAACATTTTGCATATTTTCTTTTACATGAAAAGTTGCAACGTGCTAATATATAACAGAATACAATCATTTATTCAATGCACTATGAAAGCAATGAAAACGAGTTTCCACATGACATTTTATTTAAGTAGTAATTTCTTTGAACATGGAAAATGAAAGATACTTTAAATATTAATATATATATGCATTAAAATCTTATGTATTAAATTATATTATGAAACGGAAATGGAAAAGGATTTTATGTCTACGAGAGGGTCCCAAATATAATGGAATCGTTCGTGTATTTGTAGTAGGAGGTTGCGTCATAGAACGCTATGGGATGACCTCTTCTGAATTAGTATGTCAAGTAGCGTCAGATGATTACCACGCGTATGTTTCTCAAACAAATCTGTGTGTATATCTGTAGTCTGAAGTTCAGGGTACAGCAGGGAATTTTCAGGGTTCGTCTTGCACAGTGTATTCTTGCATAATCGTTTTGCAGAATAATGCCTTTTCTGTTGATGATTTCTGAGCACTTTTCTATTAAAGATTGATTTACTCGATCAAATTGTTCACAGTAAAGGTCTGCATTCACAGTTTGTCCACATGTGCTTCAAAATGAACTACTCCGCGAATACTCCACCAAACACACAAAAGCTGCTTGTGGTGTAAGCCTGACTTAGCTGCACTTTGTGGCGATTTATAAGAAAACAGCCAATGCCATTTGCATTTTAGATTATCATAAAGAATCCAGTTTTCATGTCCAGTGATCAAGTGATTAAAAAAAAAAAATCACTTCTGTTTTTTGCCGCTGAAGCAATACGTTCCGTGTTCTCGATCAGTCAGCTTTGTTTCCTTTGGGCAGATTATGCAAGACCCAAACACTTGCTCTGCTTACTTAACCAATTTTCCGCAAATGTTCTTGGTGGGTAGAAGTAGGTTGGTTAAGAGTGCTTGACGGTTTCTCGATTATGTGACACGGATTTGCTGCTGCTCTTAACACGTCATTGTTAAAGGTTGTTTGTCTTTCTGATCGAAAGGAGTCTGAAAAATCAAGATAATCGAATCAGAACTTTAAAAACTGCCTGTCGCATTTGCATATGTTTAATACAGTTGAACAAACATCGCAAATGATTTTTGTAGAAACTGCTGCGTTACTAACCTTTCGAAATACAAAAATCATAAAATGCCGCATTGTGCCTCTCCTTTTATTTGGCTGGCCATTTCACTATAAATAGAAAAAAAAAAAAAAAAAAAATGAGCTTTAATAATATATGAGTAAATAAGTCACTCTAACCTTGAAATGCCTTTGGAACGAGTTCAAGTACACAATGACAATGAGCTGATAAATGGGAAAAAGCTGTAAAAGTGAATTATCGCCTTGGAAATTTATTTAAAAAAAAAAAAACGAGCTTTTTTCAAATTTATGCATAGGAAAAAAAAAAGTCAAGATTCAGTAAGTGTTATTGATTTTTGTTTTAATACAAACCATAGTTATAAGAATTTATAAATTATATTAAAAATAATTTGAAGTAACTTAGAAACTTCATTTTTGTAATGAAAATTTAGAAGTTTTAGTTGTCTAAGAAAAAAATGTAATGCCGTTTATGGGATTTTAATGCAATTTTTTGATTTTTTTTCTTTTTTATAATGAAAGATGTGACAAAGTGTGATACAATTAACAAAAAAATATATATTTAAAAAATATGGAGTTGCATCACTTTTACAATGAGCCTTCCAAATGGCATTCGAAAATTAATATGCACATAAATGACATTACTCTCTGGTCCCCCTAATATAATGTGCAAATGAAATAAAAACTTTTACTGAAAATTTATTTTTATTTACAAAAGTAAATACACATATTTTTATGAGTGATGAAGGAAATATGTCATTTTCTCATTATAAGATTTCTGAATTTTTCTACAAAACGTGTGAGTTGTAAAGTCCATGATGAATTCTACTATTTCCACGAAAGTTATCAGAGATAATCCAAGAAAAAGGCCTAAATTTCCGCCAATATTCGCCACCAGGAACTCCCACTGTAAAAATAAAATGACATTAAAGAGTATATTAATAAAATAATCATTTCAAAATTATTACTATCTTCTTTAGATAAGAATAAAATATTGAGAAAATATTGAGTCTATGAAAATTTTCGATCTGAAGTTTTCAATATATTCACAAGTTTTGAGATAACCTGAACACGATCGGACTATTTTTAGAAAATGTCTGTGTGTATCTGTTACCAAAATTTTGTGTACGCTGTATCTCACGAGCCAATGGACGGTAATGAATTGGCTAGACCGAGATCTAAGTTGGCGCCGATTAACTTTTGGGATATATCGCACAACAGGTCACACTTCTATGCTGCCTTTTTCCCCATTTTAAGGAAGATTATATCTCAGCTTCTACAGCGCATAATTCCACCAAACCAAATACGCATGAGGACCATGATGAAAGATGATGTGGATTCAGTTTTGTTGCATATCAGACGACAGTTGGCGCTTCTATGCAGTAGTATTTCTATGGTAACGTAAAAGCAAAACCTCAGCTTTATGATACATAAATGCGCGAAAATTGATATGTGAGATTGATATAGCACAAGAAACTATGTTGATTCAATTAGACTATATATCGAACGATACGTTACGCTGCTATGTGGTAATTTAACCCCGCTTAGGGGAAGGCAATATCTCAGCTTCTATTATATATAAATGCACCAAACTATGTGAGATGGATATGATGAAAAGTTATATTTATTATATTTGTGTGCATATCAGACGGGTGGTAGTGCTGCCATATATATTGATTTAAAAAAAAAAAGTTTTCTGATTGCCAAATATTCTATGTTAATTTGCTGTCAAAATTTAATACCGAATTCAATAACGTAAAACATTCATTTAATCTTCCCTTCTTTTAAATAAACATTATTGGTCTAGTTAATATTCGAGTTCTTAAGAGAGGGAATCGTAATGTGATATTAATAACGTTGCTCTAGTATGCTCGAATTATTGATCCTAGAAATTAAATTATGCACACTTCAATAACAAATTTGGCCTTTACGTTGCAGTAAAATGCACCGAAATACACCTATTAAGTGATAATAAATAATAAATTTGTAAGCACGTTATCACCGTTTGCAAGAGCATGCAATAATTTCGGGTCGAAATATTTAAACATAAAAAGTTAATATATACTACTCTCTAGTTTTTTCACCTGATTAAGACTCATGTTTTTACTTTCAGCTATACGCATAAGAAAAACATATTGAATTTGTAAAAATTTTGACTTTCTGTTTATGATACATTTATATGTTTTGAGATGTCAAACATGATATGATCATTTTTTAAAATGTCTGTCCATTTGTGTGTTGCAAAATTTTATGAAATGTATTTTATGAACCAATCAACGGAATTCAACAAAAACTTATCGAACCTTGACTAAAAATGTTCAGTAGATTTTGGGATATATTGCACAATATATGACGTTTCTATGCTGAAATATCCCTTAATTAAGTGAATGCTATAAATGTATAAATATGCAAATCGTGATATGCGTAAGGATCATGATATAACTATGATGATTACATTTGAGTGTATATAAATCGAATAGTGACACTGCTATGATGAAATTTAACTCCGTTTTCAGAAAAACAATAGCTCAGCTTCTGTGATATGTAAATGAACCAGAACTTAATTAAAACCTGTGCTGATCCAATTTGGGTGCATATCGGACAGCAGGTGTTGTTGCTATGCTGTAATATTTTCCGTTTAATAAAAAACTATGTCTCAGCTCCTGTTCTGCAGTATATAAATGCATCAAAATGAACTCATGCACTTCCCCGACGGAAAATGTAAATTTTCAATATGGATATTTTTCGAAAGAACTCGTCATTGGCTTTAAAACGAATGGTTGAACCGCAGATCTGCGTTAAGGTAAATAAATAATATCTAATATATCGTGTGTAGAGTATTTCTTTGGACATTTAATGTTGTACTTCTCTGGCATTAAAATCGACTGCATTCATCAAGGAAAATAACAAATAATAATTTTAATAAATAGGGTAAGGGGGGGGGGGGGTAAGGGGGCCACACCCCTTGGCATTTCCCCAGTTATTGGCTCAAAAAATATCTGTTATAATATTTTTATGTACCCTAATAGATGTAGAAAACATTATGGCATCGTTTTCATTTATGTGTGTGATAAGTTACAAGCCTTTTTGTGACGATTTTTAAATTTGCAGTCCTATCGTAATTCGCGCCATCGTACTAATTATTTTTTTTCTTCCAAACCGTTCATGATACAAATCAAAACTTTATATTTTTTGAAAGTGTATAAAACACAGAATCTTTTTGTAGTATCGTGTACTCATGATGTTAATAAGGTTGAAAAAAAAATTGGGGGGGGGGGGGGCACTTGCCCCGTTTTTGGGGTAAATGGGCCACCACAATGGCGGGGTAAGTGAGCCACCCACCCCAACTCTTTAATACAGTTAAAAAATAGTCATATGCACTGATTTATAGGGTTTACCTCTGCATGACTCCACCAGTAGTGATTCAAGTTCCGCAGATGAACTATCAGTAATCACCCACTACCACAGAACTTAAAAATGGAGATTATGCCTTTGTCCAGTTTGAAGAAAAAAAAAAAAAAAGAAATAGTATGTTGGCTTGGTATTAAATGACAGTCCAAACGATGAAGATACAGTTGTCATGTAACACATGCACAAAGACACAACTATGCGTAATAACTTTTTCCCCCTGCAGCTAATGATATTCATGATGTATTCCTACAAGATGTTGTGCTGAAAGTAAATGTACCAACACTTTCCAGGAGACATTCAAAAGACATGTTTACCAACGATTTATCAATATATAATGTTCACTAGCATGTAACACTGCCATAGGCTAGTTTAAACTTTGTAGGCTTAACTTTTAGGCTACACTACATGCAAAAGTAAAAAGTTGGAAAATTGACATTTTTTGCTTTTAGCAGGTTTGTTTGCCAGAAAAAGTTGCTATGGGTGAACTAATGGAGATACTTCAGTGATTTCTTTTTTCAAAGATTCAGAAAACCATGTAGATTTTCCCACTTGTCCCACCAAATCTCTACCAGTTATGTGTAAAAATATATTCAGGGGTGGCCCACTTACCCCACTTTGCGGGGCAAGTGGGCCACCCCGATGACCGCCCAAAATAATTTTATTTTTAATTCATCATTTGCCAATTTGGTTAGAGGTTACCATGAGTACAGTAATAACATATGAGAGAATGAACCACAAAAAAAAATTAAGTTGTTAGGCCTATTACATCCGGTGCTATGTTGAGCTAAAATCGAATTATGCCGAAAAAGGGTCCCACTTACCCCACCTTACCCTACAATAAACTCATAAATTGTAACGCATAAATTTGTATACGATAATTATAAGAAAGTTTTATGACTGCCACAACATACTAGTTCTTCTTGTTTTAAATTTACAAACATTCTAGACGAAGACATAAGAGACATAAGATCAAAGCGTAATTTTGCTTTATTTTGCACTCTAATTATTTTTCAATGAACCTCATGTCAGCATTTATTTTGCAGACCAGTTATGCAGCATTATAGCCGAATTCATTCTCGTAAAGTCAATTTCCATTGCAAGAATACATTTTTGATGCATAAAAAAAAAAAAAAAAGTGTATAGAAAAGTATATATATTTATCTAGTTAAGCAGTAATTTTAATTAAAAAAATTTTCTATTTTTCTTTTAACAGTCTTTATAAACGCAATAAAATGATATTTTTTTTACATGTTTTTCAAAAACTGATTGGTTGTTTATGAGCACTGTATACTGACAGAAAACGTAATTTTAATATAATATGGTTACTGTATTAGCTAGTGAATCTGCAAATCAGAAGCCTCAACGTCCTATTTTCATCACTCATCATTATTCAACAGGTCATTTTTATTTATTCCATATTATACACACACACACACACCACATATGTATATATATATATATATATATATATACTAGCAGACCCGGCCACGCGTTGCTGTGACTAAGTTATACGTTGAATTATACGGCTATAAACTATTTAGTACAGTCAAATTATTATTTACGAACAAAGACGAAAACGTTGTAGCCGATGTAAAAACCCACAGGGTTGAGATTTGAAACTTAGGTCAAAATTTGGAAGCGATTGATAAAAATTTTCGTTGTGTTGATATTGAGCACAAATTAATTTTATTGTAGGGTCCTATAAATTTTAATGGATAAGTGATATATATTATTTCTAATGCTACTTTGGATAAAATTGCTAAAATGACTAATATATAAATTAAATTCTATTAAAATTCTATTAAAATAAAAGTATAAAAGAAACAGACGATTTTAAAATAAATTTTTATGGAGGAGTGAAATATAATATATGCTATAATGGATAATTTTACTATAAAATGACCTCATCATTTTAAATATTTTAAAGAGGGCAACAGCTGTAGTTATAAAAAGGAAAACAATAAGGCGAAACCAGAAAAATAAGTAAATTTGATAAATATTTTAAAACTTTAAAATTGGAAATCTTATGAAATATTGGACATTTAAAGTAAATACATGTATCATTTTAAATAGAAAAAGATTTTGGAAAAGTTTAGTGTATTTTAACGAAGTGATGAGAAGTTTTTGAGTATGTTAAAATTTTAATAGTAAATTCAAGTTAATAAAGATGGGAAACATTGAGGATTAAGATAAGAATAATTATACGGAAAAAAAAAACTTTTTATATACCATGCTTTTAAATTTTAATATACTAATAATATACTAATTAAAAGGAAAATGATAAATATTCTATCATAGTTTGAAGTCAAATTTGTTTTCAAATGTCTAAATAAAATATCTGATGTAAGATACTAATATTTTGCAGCGGAATAGATTTCATTTCTGTCATCCTTGGCGAAAAAAAAAGAATATCGCCAAATTATCTGGCGAAAATATTTAATTCCTTTCAAAAATCATGGTTATTTTAACAACTTATATTAAAAGAGTAATGAATAATATGAAACAATATTTCGTACAATACATATTACATGTCATACATACGTACAATGAATAATACATATTACATTTCGTACAATGCATACATCTGGCATGTATATATTCGTGTTACGCTTTTGATCACCAAATAATAATAATAATAATAATAAAAGCCAAGGGCGACAGAGTTTTGAAATTTAAACTTAAAATTTTGTCAATTTGACAGCAAAATAATTCAATGTAACACCCGCGATAACTAATACATATCTATACCCAAATATAAGGATTAAAATCGGGAAATAAATTTCCTCGATTTTTAATAATTTTTTACAAAAAATCCAGTGGGCAATTAACATAGGAAATCTTTTTCTTGGCTGCACAGACGGTCAGTGAGTCACACTTCGCTTGCGTATAGAACTCATAGATATAGTATAGCATATATAGAATAGAGTGATCATTGGGGAGAAAAAAGTTATTCTTTTCCTTTGGGAAAAGACGACGTTTTTACCAAAATATGGCCGTCTTTCCCCGAGTGAATACACACGGGAATACATACTAATATTTTAGCAAATAAAATTTATGAATAATTTATTTGCTAAAGGGGAATGGAAGACTCCAGATACAGTTTCAAATTCATATTTCTTTCTTTCTTTTCTTTCTTTTTTTTTTTTTTTTTTTTTTTTTTTTCAATACCACTTAATGGCTGTTTCCAAAGCTTTTATTATTTTTTTTTTTTCGGCATCAAAAATCTTTGTACGATAACATGGGGATGAGAGATCTATATATATTACTATATATATGATAGAACTACATTAGCACTTTATCAATGTGTATAAAATCTTTAAATTGATTATGACGTCAATTTTCGTGAGATGCATAATTTAACTTTTTATAATTTTTTAACGTTCACGTTTGATTAAATGTATTTATTTTTATGTCAAAAGAAAATGAACTCGTATTTTTTTTTTTTTTTTTTTTGGCAACAATTAAATTAATGGAACTCACAGATATTTTGGAGCACCTTTAATAAAGGTCTATAATTAACAAATAATTGCAATAAAACAATATTGTGACAATAAATTGAGATAAAAACTATCCTATCTCTCAAGTTGGACCAAACTGCACACAGTGGGCAAAATTTCATTAAAATCGGTTCCTTAGTTTAGGAGTTTACCCCGGACAAACATCGTGACACGTAATTTATATATATATACAGATATACACATACATACATACATACATATGATTGACTCGCTACTTAAACAGATATGTTTCTGAGGAGGGCTTCCGCCCCCCTCAACCTCCTACTGTATCTCTCTGTCTTTATCTATCTGTATATATGTGTATATTTATATATTTTCCTGGTAACTGACAGCCTTCTTCTAATTCTTACGCACTGCAAAAAAATTTTCGCCATAAGGAAACGGTTATTTGAATGGCAGCTTTCTATCCATACGTTTTACCGTATTTTTAAATAATGGTTATTTAACTACATTTTGGTTTTCTGGTTAAAAGACTGTAAAATAAATCAAATAAATCAAAATTATGCACTAAATACAACACAAAATATCAGAATCTTACTACATATCTTACAAATACAGTCCTTGTGTCCTTCCATTTAAGATACACAGACTGTATTTTTTTTTTTTTTTCTTTTACAGAAATGCTGAATCCAATCCGTCATAAAAGAAATTTAAAATTTCGGCGTTGCCAAACAGTCAAACTAGAAGTAAAATTACGGTTAACTGACATCACTGCAGTTAAATGTCTGTGCGATAGTTTTTTTAGACATCGTCTAAAGAAATCTTTATAAATTAACGGTGTTTGTGCTGTTTTCTAAATAAAAAGTAAAGTGAGAGTAAAATAAAAGATTAATAAATCATTATTTTAAGGAAAATTTTTGCAGTGTTGTAACTCATAAATACTTATACCAAATTTTAGGCAAAATGATTGCATAACATATCGGAATTATTTGGTGTAACCCTGTAAACTATTTACGAATTCTATGCCCACAACTTACAACAGAAAAAAAAAAACATATATAAATTTCAAAATTTAAGCAATTGTTTGATAGCACAGGAATGGTTACCTTCTTACATGTGCAGATTTTTTTTCTAGATCACTGTTCTGACCTTATTCTTGATAACTGTATTATCAGAAAAATCATTTTGTTTACTATTAAAACTACTGTCGTACAATTTTTAAAATTATTACTATTTTTTTTTTTTTTTAAGTATTCTCTGTAGGATAACTATTAATAAACACAATGTTTTAACATTTTATAATGCAATTATATTTACTGCATGATAATTTAAGTTTACTTACACTATATATGGAAGTTTCAGTAATGTTTGTCACTGCGAAGGATCGAAAATATACTTGTAGACCCATCAAACCAAGTCTGAAAAAGAAAAAGTAAATTGAAAAATATTATTTTTAGTATATTTTATTATAGGTTGTTTCATCAAAGACAGATTTAACGAACTTCGCATTCTAAGTAACATTCTTTAAACTCTTTAAGAGGTAATGTAATTACGTTCATTTAATATCAAGTGCCACCAGAATTTGAGAAAAAAGTTAGATGATAAAAAAAAAGAAATCAATTTTTCTTGGCTAAGTCAAAAAGCTAAAAATTTGTTAAAAATTTCCGGGGTGAATTTTCGAAATTGGGAATTAATGAAGGGGCATGAGTTTTTGCTTCATCATACCCTAGTTTTAAACTCCTTTGTAGAAAGACATTTTTAAGAATTGCGTCGTCTAAAATCAATATTGTGATGCCTTAAATTTAATGCTTGCCATTAAATACACTGAAAGATAATGAGTGATTTGTGTTTGGTAATTCTATTACTGCATACTGCAGGTGCATAAACCTACGCTTCAGATTACCCTGCTCAAGCGTAGAATAGGCATTTCTAGGACACATCTGAAAGAGATGGATCAAATTTAATTTTTACTTTCTTCTATATTCAATAGAAGAAAGTATTGGATTCGTAAAAATTTTCGACCTCGGGTTTTTGATGGATTTACACGTTTTGAGAGCTGTAGAACACGATTTGACCATTTTTAGAAAATGTCTGTCTGTCTGTCTCCCCGGCTGTCTATGTGTGCGTGTGTGACAAAATTTTGTGGCAACTGTATCTCAGGAACTACTGCAAAGCATTTCATACAAAATGGTATGTGGCTCACCTTGACATAAACTAATGCCTATCAACTTTTGGTAAAAATTGTCTTACAGGTTGCGTTGCCATCCGGCTTTTTCTAAATTTTTAACATGGTGATATAGGACAAAATTTTGTATAAATGTGCATAAAGAGAATTATTTTTTAATAATCATTATGAAATTTATAAGATTTATTTATAATAGAGATAGTCAACTGGGAAAAAAAATTGTATGTGTTGGAGCCTCGCCATCCCCTCTGAGGGAGTAATCCCCCCTCGAGGGGAGTAAATTTTCAAGATGGGTATCTTTCGAAAGGTCTCGTCAATACCTTTAAAACGAATGGTTGAACTATAAATCTGTGATAATTTAAAACAAAGTTATCGATTTTTTTTTTTACTTTTAACAAAAACAAAAAAAAAAAAAACCGTGGAAAAAAAAAATTTAAATTTTTTTTAACGAAATTTAACCAAACTTAATATTTAGTTAGCCTCTGACATAAACTGGTGCTGATTAGATTTGGGGATCAATCGATCAACAGGTGGCACTGTGATCGTATTTTTTCTAAATTTTTAACATGGCAGTATAGGACAAAATTTCGTATAAATGTACATAATGAGAGTTATTCTTAACCTGTGATTGTAAAATTAATATGAATTACTGATAATAGTAGTAGTTAATTAGGAAAAAAAATTGTGCATGTGGGGGCATCACTTCTTCCCCTGTTGGGAAGTACCCCCACGGGGAGGGGGTAAATTTTCAAGATGGGTATCTTTCGAAAGGTCTTGTCAATACCTTTAAAACGAATGGCTTAACTATAAATATGTGATAATTTAAAGCAAAGTTATCGATTTTTTTTTTTTTACTCTTAACGAAAAAAACTTTGAAAAAAAAAACCACATATATATATTTTTTATTATTATTGTTATTGTTTCTGAGTGAATTTGTATAGGAAAATATAGAAGAATGTCTTGTGGTGGCCACAACATACTAGATACAGTGAAAGACAGAGGATAATCTGTCTTTACTAGTTCTGCTATTGCATAATGAAGAGGCATGAATTTGTGCTTCTTCTTACCCTAGTTTTATACTCATTTGTGGAACAGACATTTATAAGAATTGCATCTCTAAAATCGACATTTTGATGCCTTAAAATTAATGTTTGCCATTAGACACACTGAAAAATAATAGGGGATCTGTCTTTGGTAGTTCTCTTACAGCTTACTTCAGATGCATAAACCTACGCTTTATCTTACCTTGGTTTTACGCTCGACTGTGGAAAAAAACATTCATAGGACAAATCTAAAATTGATATTGCGATGCCTCAAATTTAATTTTTATGGCAGATGCACTGAAAGAAAGTTGGTGACCTGTTCTTGGTAGTTCTGTTACTACATACAGTACAGAAAGTTCATGGACTCGTGTTTAATCTTACTCTAGTTTTAGACCATAGAATACACACTTCTAGGAATTATCATTGCTCATTATGCAGCACTAGTGCGACGTAAAACCCAACTAACTAACCAATCAACCTAGGAATTATCAGGAATTGATAGTACGAATTCTCAAATCTATTTTTGTAAACAGACACACTGAAATACAGTAGGTGTTCTATCCTTGGTAGTTATTCTACACTGATGGGGAAAAAAATCCCAACACCAAGAAAAAATTATTGTACAGTAATGAAATTTCAGCAATACATTTGTCTAGGTAACATATTTAATTGATTAAAGTTTCAAGATCACAGGTAGAGCCATTGGCGAGAAGAGCCATTTCAAATGTGAAATGTTGGTACATTAGTAACCGGTGTAACCGACAGAATTTTGAATGCAAGCATGGAAACGTGCATGCATTGTGTCGTACAGGTGTCGGATATCAGTTTGTGGGATGGAGTTCCATGCCTGTTGCACTTGGGCGGTCAATGCAGGGACGGTTAATGCTGGTTGTGGATGACGCTGGAGTTGTCGTCCAATGATGTCCCATACGTGCTCTATTGGAGAAAGATCTGGTGATCTAGCCAGCCAAGGCAACATGTCGACACTCTGTAGAGCATGTTGGGTTACAACAGTGGTATGAGGGCGAGCGTTATCCTGTCGGAAAACACCCCCTTGAAGGCTGTTCATGAATGGCAGCACAACAGGTTGTATCACTAGACTGACGTACAAATTTGCAGTCAGGGTGCGTGGGATAACCACGAGAGTGCTCCTGCTGTCATAGGAAATTGCTCCCCAAACCATAACTCCAGGAGTAGGCCCTGTGTGTTTAGGCCGCAGACGGGTCGCTGGCAGGCGTTCACCTGGCCTCCTTCTAACCAACACACGGCTATCACTGCGACCAAGAACCGGCTTTCATCAGAAAACACAACAGATCTCCACTCCGTCCTCCAATGAGCTCTAGCTTGACACCACTCACGTCGCAAACGGCAGTGGTTTGGTGTCAGTGGAATGCACGCTACAGGGCGACTGGCTCGGAGCTGTCCTTGAAGTAACCGATTTGTAACAGTTCGTTGTGTCACTGTGGTGCCAACTGCAGCTCGAATTTCAGCTGCAGACGCAGTACGATTAGCCACAGCCATACGCCGAACACGGCGGTCTTCCCTCTCAGTAGTGCCACGTGGCCGCCCGGAACCCGGTCTTCTTGAGGCAGTACCTTCCCTTGACCACTGCTGCCAACACTCATGCACAGTGGATACATTCCTGCCAAGTCTTTCTGCAATATCGCGGAAAGAAAACCCACCTTCTCGTAGCCCTACTACACGACCTCGTTCAAACTCAGTGAGCTGTTGATAATGGCTTCTTCGTCTTCTTAGAGGCATCCTTGACTAACATTAACCCACTACGTCAAATCTCAACTGTAAATAACGATCACGAACCTTACAGCGCTTATTTAAAGCAAACCTCATCTGCATGTTCATAGTGTCGCTACTATCGCCACACTTATGCGCGTAGCTCGAAATTTGAATCGACGTCATCTTTCAGATGTATAAACACGCCTACCAAATTTCGTTTATCTAGCACAGCTCCTTCCTGGTGTTGGGATTTTTTTTTCCATCAGTGTATTACATACTGCAGGTGTGTGAAATTGCTCTTCATTTTACCCTGATTGTGAGAAAATCATAATTCTTATAACGCTAAAGAACTAAAATTTGATTTACGTTTTAATATAATGTACAATTATCCCACTCTTCAGAACTGGTTGAAGTAAGGAATTGTGATCCAATGTTTAAATTGACGAAGAAGCTTTTACGCAGCGAGCTATTTTGTGTGAAATTACTACCCTAAAATATTTCAATTTATTATAGTTTCAAAATATAAGTAGTAAAATTTGTTTAGTATAAAAATATTAAAATTTGCTTAGTAGAATTTAAACAAAAATAGACTTGGCGAGGCTCACACTATTACCAAAACAATGAATCACATCCACCTGAACATATGCAAAGTGCTTTAATACCAAGTGCTTTAATAATTTTCATAATATAGATAAGAATTGCGAATGTGAACTTATAATTTGCTGTTTTTTATTATAAATTTAATTATTAGTTGCTTCCGTCAGTGTTTTACAATAATATTTATTAATTTTTGTATGTTTTTAAAAATTGTAGAATTTATAATTAACATAACTCTATATAGAATTTCATTTATCAACAAGCTACCGAATTTGTAGTTTCATTTGTAAGGCAATATTTTGAACTACTAAAATATTACATTTGTATACATAGTTTCTCTAAAATGTTATTAAGTTTCTTTTCTACATAATTATTCTAAATACGAAAGATTTGGAGTTTTCCGTGGATTTCTCCGAAACTCGAGTAAATACGGGCTAGGACCCCTTAGAAAGACCCCTACGGAGAGTATTCAACCTATAGGCTTAGGATCCTAGCTTAATCAATCGGCCTTAAACCCTACAACCAACCAACCATCTAAATACGAAAGATATTAAAGGCGATTTGCTACATATTGCTTTCATATGGCACATATGAAAATCTTATTTATTACAATTAAATTAGTTAAATAAAATAATATTTAGATTTATTCATTTTAACTTAATACATTTAAAAAACATTTAATGGTCTTCTTCATTCATGTTATTTAGAACCGTGCTGGCTTAATTCAAAACATGTAATCATGATTCACCAGTTCATTCTTGCATCATCCTATTAATTTCATACACAATTAAATTAATAATTTTTAGTTACAAATAAAATAATTATTATTGATTTCCACTTTTAAATAGCTTAAAATGCAATTTTTATCATTTGCCATGAAAGATAGAAAGCTGTACATTAAACTCACTGAAAAATTAAAACATTTAACAGAAAAAAAAAAAAAAAAGAAAGAAAGAAAGAGAGAGAGAGAAAGAAAGAACTTTATAGCTGTTTATTTTTCATACATTGAAAATTTCAAAAATACAGAAAACAAATATTATGCAAACGTTAACGCTAGATATTGTTAGAGAAGTATTTCATTTTTTATTGCCATGTTTTTATTAACTTCGATTTTTGTTTGTTTGTTTGTTTGTCCACTACAAATCTTGCAATCGATTTTTAACTAACTTGCCGACTAGCTAGACATTTGAAACTTTCAGGATAGCTCAGAACACGGTGACAATACATTGTTTTATCACTTTTAGTCAACTGTTTCAGGTCCCTACTGCCTTCGGCAGCGTTTATATGATTCGACAGAAAATTTATTTAACTAACTTCCCGACTAGCTAGACATTTGAAACTTTCAGAATAGTTCAGAATACGGTGAAAATGCATTTTTTTAATACTTTTAATCAACTGTTTCAGGTTCCTGCTGCCTTCGGCAGCGTTATCAGTACAAAGCTTGCAATCGCTTTTTAACTAACTTCCGGACTAACTAGACATTTGAAACTTTCAGGATAGCTCAGAACACGGTGGCAAGACATTTTTTTAATACTTTTAGTCAACTGTTTCAAGTCCCTACTGCCTTCGGCAGCGTTTATATGATTCAACAGAATATTTACCGACTAGTTAGACATTTGAAACTTTCAGAATAGTTCAGAACACGGTGAAAATGCATTTTTTAAATACTTTTAGCCGACTGTTCCAGGTTCCTGCTGCCTTAGGCAGAGTTATCAGTACAAATCTTGCAATCGCTTTTTAACTAACTTCCCGACTAGCTAGGCATTTGAAACTTTCAGGATAGCTCAGAACACGATAACAATATATTTTTTTTAATACTTTTAGTCAATTGTTTCAGGTCTCTACTGCCTTCGGCAGCGTTTATATGATTCAACAGAAAATTTATTTAACTAACTTCCCGACTAGCTAGACATTCGAATCTTTCAGAATAGTTCAGAATACGGGGAAAATGAATTTTTAAAATACTTTTAATCAACTGTTTCGAGTCCCTGCTGCCTTCGGCTGCGTTACCAGTACAAAGCTTTCAATCGATTTTTAATTAACTTCCCGGCTAGCTAGCTAGCCATTTGAAACTTTTATAATAGCTCAAAACACGATAACAATGAAATTTTTAATACTTTTAGCCAATTGCTCCGGGTTATCGCTGCCTTCGGCAGTGTTTATAAGATTCAACAGAAAATTTAAAAACACGGTATATAAAAAGTTCTTTTTATCTTGTAATTATTATCAAAAATAAATCCTTTATTAGTAATACCATACGCTAGCAGAACTGAATTAAAATAAAACAAGAAATTAATGATTTAAAAATCTTTCATTTAATACTTTAAAAAATAGAACAAAAGTTATTACAACAATATGGTTTAACAACATCTTTACGAAAGGGAGAATTTTACAGCTACATGATTTATGTATCTAAAAGAAAAATATTCATAAGTAAAAATTTAAATTTATATTTTGGAAAACTGTAATTTAGCAGTGAAGCAAAATGTTCAAAATAGACCAATTAAAATACTAGAAAATTTTTTATTAAGTAAAGCTTGAAAAAAAAAAAAATATATACATAAAAATGTACATGAATTCCACTAAAATCATTCAAAAACTCTACAAACAACCGCTTCATAGGGAATTTTATAAGGTTTAGTTTAGCATTCATGTATGATACGAAAAAATGAAATATATTAAACACTCACTTGAATTCTGGATTCGCAACCGCTGGAGTTCCATTTACCATTTTTAAAGATCTAGCCATCTTTACCATTCTAAAGTATTCTTTGTTAATCGCTCCTGCTGAAATGTGAATATCATAAGCTTTCTCCCTGAAAACAAAACGTAAAACAAAATAATAATAATAATGATGATGATGATGATGATAAATACAGATAGCATCAAAATCAACACAGTTTAAGTAATTATAAGATTAAAAAAAAAAAAAAAATTTCATATACGATGTTTTTAATTTTTCTGGTGAATCATTAATAAAATACGCGAGGATAAAAAATAATATTTAAGCAATATTTAAGCACGCGGACTCAGTTTAGTGAAATAATAATAATAGTGAAAAAAAAAAGTTGGTTTTAAAGATAAAATATTACTATTTTTAGATGAACGTATATTAGCATCGTGAACTACATTAGCACTTATCAATGTGTATACAATTTTTAAAGTGATAATGACGTCAATTTTTGTGAGATGCATAATTTAACTTTTTTTTAATTTTTTAACGTTCTTGTTGAATTAAATGTGTTTATTTTTATGTCGAAAGAAAATGAACACGTGATTTTTTTTTTCTCTTACCCATAAGGTAGAGAAAGTATTGTTTTTCGGTCAAATTTTCGAACACGAGATTTTGTTACATTTACAAGTTTTGAGGTCCCCTGAATACGAAAATCATGTTTCTAGCAAATGGTCTGTGTGTCTGGTGTGTGTCTGTGTGTTATCAGCATATCTCAAGAACAAATTGTAGCAGACATTCCAAACTTGGTATTCTAAATGTGTATCATATGTAGATTTTACAGTAAGCTTTTCGTTAAGATCAAGCAAATGGTTCGTGTACAGGGACAATCAAGAGAATTCTAATACATTAAGTCTATGGGGGAAATTGCAGGTAAGTAGAGTATAACGTCTATAGACTGCACTAAACCAAATGAAACGAATATATATATATTTTATAATAGAGATAGTCAACTGGGAAAAAAAATGTGTGTATGTAGGAGCCTCGCCTCACCCCCTGGGAGGGAAGTCCCCCCTCGAGGGGAGTAAATTTTCATGATGGGTATCTTTCAAAAGAGCTCGCCAATACCTTTAAAACGAATGGTTGAACCATCGATCTACGATTATTTAAAACAAAGTTATCGATTTTTTCACTTTTAACGAAAAAAAAAAATTTTAGAAAAAAAAAATCGTAATTATTTTTATTATTTTTTATTTTTTTATTTTTTTATTTTTTAATATTGAGAATAAAATGGAATTTTTTTGGATATTTAGTGTTATACTACTTCTCTAATATGGAAATCTTCTGCATTATCATAAAAGATAATTTTTTTAAATAATAATTTTAATAAATTATTTAAAAAAAACAGAATTATTTTTTAATAACCGAATTAAATTTTATATAAATTTAGGTGCATTAATGAAACGGGGGGTTGGGGGGGGCGGTAGCTCCCCTCACACAGAATTAATTATCATATAAAACTCTTCCGAAGCCTAATTTGAATTGTTTAACATAGGTTTACATAACATCGTTATCTTACCTCTTAATCTCCAACCTGTATTTATAGTATTAAATTTCAGGGTAAGAGAAAATCGTGTGTGTGACACACCAGATTTTTTTTTTTTTTTTTTTTGACAACAATTAAATTATAGCTATTATTTTAATGGCTATTTTAACGCTATTAGGATGTTATTATTTTCATATTTTAATTAATTATAAGAAAACTATTCGAAAATTCGAAAATCTGACTTCGAAGTATTGTGTTGTCACCGGATTCTGAGCTACTGTGAAAGTTTCAAATGTCTAGCAGGTAGGGAAGTTAGTTAAAAATAGATTGCAAGATTTATACCGGACAAATAAACAAACAAAAACAAAACAAGAATTGAAGTTAACAATCATGGTAATAAAAATTATTCTTAAAACATCTAATTTCTTATATACAATTCTCAAATTAATTTAACAGCATTTATACAAAAAATTAAAATATTCATTGAAATGAATTATAATATTTCATATACAGAAAACCCATTTGAAAGGTAAAATTTAAATATATACATTTCTTGACATTTTAATATTTTACAAGCTTTATTAATTCTAGAGCTTATATAATGCTTCAATCATCATTTTTACTTTCTCTTACCCATGGGTAAGATACCTTATGCATAAGGTATGCCTACCTTATGCATAAGGTAGAGAAAGTATTGTTTTTGGGTCAAATTTTCGAAAGCGAGATTTTGTTATATTTACATGTTCTGAGGTCCCCAGAATACGAAAATCATGTTTTTAGCAAGTGGTCTGTGTGTATGTCTGTGTGTCTGTGTGTGTGTCTGTCTGTAAAAACAAATTATGGCAGAAAGTTCAAACTTGGTATTCTAAATGTGTATCATATAGGGATGGTGCAGTAAGATTTTCGTTAAGATCAAACAAATGGTTCGTGTACAGGGACAATCAAGAGAATTCTAATACATTACGTCTATAGCGGAAATTGCAGGTAAGTAGTTTAAAGTCTATAGACTGCACTAAACCAAATGAAACGATATATATATTATGTAATAGAGATAGTTAACTGGGAAAAAAATTGTGTATCTAGGAGCCTCGCCTCCCCCCTGGGGGGAGGGTAACTCGTATTTTTATTACTTTCTCTAACCCATAAGGTAGAGAAAGTATTGTTTTGGGGTCAAATTTTCGAACGCGAGTTTTTGTTATATTTACATGTTCTGAAGTCCCCTAATCATGTTTTTAGCAAATGGTCTGTGTGTCTGTGTGTGCGTGTCTGTTATCAGCATATCTCAAAAACAAATCATGGCAGAAAGTTCAAACTTGGTATTCTAAATGTGTATCATATACGGATGCTACAGTAAACCTTTCGTTAAGATCAAGCAAATGGTTCGTGTACAGGGACAATCAGGAGAATTCTAATACATTACGTCTATGGGGGAAATTGCAGGTAAGTAGAGTTTAACGTCTATAGACTGCACTAAACCAAATGAAACGAATATATATTTTTTGTAATAGAGATAGTCAACTGGGAAAAAAAAATTGTGCATGTAGGAGTCACGCATTACCCCCTGGGGGGAAGTCCCCCCTCGAGGGGAGTAAATTTTCATGATGGGTATGTTTCAAAAGAGCTCGCCAATACCTTTAAAACGAATGGTTGAACCATCGATCTGCGATAATTTAAAATAAAGTTATCGATTTTTTTTACTTTTAACGAAAAAAAAAATAAAAATTCGAAAAAAAAATCGCATTTTTTTTTACTTTCGCTTACCCATAAGGTAGAGAAAGTATGTTTTTGGGTCAAATTTTCGAACGCGAGTTTTTGCTATATTTAAATGTTCTGAGGTCCCCTGAATACGAAAATCATGTTTTTAGCAAATGGTCTGTGTGTCTGTGTGTGTGTCTCTTATCAGCATATCTCAAAAACAAATTACGGCAGAAAGTTCAAACTTGGTATTCTAAATGTGTATCATATATAGTGATGCTACAGTAAACTTTTCGTTAAGATCAACAAATGGTTCGTGTACAGGGACAATCAAGATAATTCTAATACATTACGTCTATGGGGGAAATTGCAGGTAAGTAGAGTTTAACGTCTATAGACTGCACTAAACCAAACGAAACGAATATATATTTTTTGTAATAGAGATAGTCAACTGGGGAAAAAAAAATTTGTGCATGTAGGAGCCTCGCCTCACCTCCTGGGAGGGAAGTCCCCCCTCGAGGGGAGTTAATTTTCATGATGGGTATCTTTAAAAAAGAGCTCGCCAATACCTTTAAAACGAATGGTTGAACCATCGATCTGCGATAATTTAAAACAAAGTTATCGATTTTTTTTTACTTTTAACGAAAAAAAAACTTTTTTTTTTTTTTTTTTTTAAATATTGAGAATAAAGTGGACTTTTTTTTTATATTTGGTGTTATACTACTTCTCTAATATGAAAATTGTCTGAATTATCATAAAAGATAATTTTTTTAAATAATAATTTTAATAAATTATTTTTTAAAAACAGAATTATTTTTTAATAGCCGAATTAAATTCTATATAATTGTAGGTACATTAATGAAACGGGGGATTGAGGGGGGGGGGGCGTTAGCTCCCCTCACACAGAACTAATTATCATATAAAACTCTCCCGAAACCTAATTTGAATTGTTTACATAGGTTTACATAACATCGTTATCTTACCTCTTAATCTCCAACCTGTATTTATAGTATTAAATTTCAAGGTAAGAGAAAGTCGAGTGAGTTAAACACCAGATTATTTACTTTCTCTTACCCATAAGGTAGAGAAAGTATTGTTTTTGGGTCAAATTTTCGAAAGTGATATTTTGTTATATTTACACGTTTTGAGGTCCCCTGAATACGAAAATCATGTTTTTAGCAAACGGTCTGTGTGTATGTCTGTGTGTCTGTGTGTGTGTGTGTGTGTGTGTCTGTTATCAGCATATCTCAAGAACAAATAGTAGCAGACATTCCAAACTTGGTATTCTAAATGTGTATGATATAGGGATGCTACAGTCAGCTTTTTGTTAAGATCAAGCAAATGCTTCGTGTACAGGGACAATCAAGATAATTCTAATACATTACGTGTATGGGGGAAATTGCATGTAAGTAGAGTTTAACGTCTATAGACTGCACTAAACCAAATGAAACGAACATATAATTTTTGTAATAGAGATAGTCAACTGGGAAAAAAAAAATTTGTGCATGTAGGAGCCTCGCCTCACCTCCTGAGAGGGAAGTCCCCCCTCGAGGGGAGTTAATTTTCATGATGGGTATCTTTAAAAAAGAGCTCGCCAATACCTTTAAAACGAATGGTTGAACCATCGATCTGCGATAATTTAAAACAAAGTTATCGATTTTTTTTTACTTTTAACGAAAAAAAAACTTTTTTTTTTTTTTTTTTTTTTTTTTAAATATTGAGAATAAAGTGGACTTTTTTTTTATATTTGGTGTTATACTACTTCTCTAATATGAAAATTGTCTGCATTATCATAAAAGATAATTTTTTTAAATAATAATTTTAATAAATTATTTTTTAAAAACAGAATTATTTTTTAATAGCCGAATTAAATTCTATATAATTGTAGGTACATTAATGAAACGGGGGATTGAGGGGGGGGGGGCGTTAGCTCCCCTCACACAGAACTAATTATCATATAAAACTCTCCCGAAACCTAATTTGAATTGTTTACATAGGTTTACATAACATCGTTATCTTACCTCTTAATCTCCAACCTGTATTTATAGTATTAAATTTCAAGGTAAGAGAAAGTCGAGTGAGTTAAACACCAGATTATTTACTTTCTCTTACCCATAAGGTAGAGAAAGTATTCTTTTTGGGTCAAATTTTTGAAAGTGATATTTTGTTATATTTACACGTTTTGAGGTCCCCTGAATACGAAAATCATGTTTTTAGCAAACGGTCTGTGTGTATGTCTGTGTGTCTGTGTGTGTGTGTGTGTGTGTGTGTCTGTTATCAGCATATCTCAAGAACAAATAGTAGCAGACATTCCAAACTTGGTATTCTAAATGTGTATGATATAGGGATGCTACAGTAAGCTTTTTGTTAAGATCAAGCAAATGGTTCGTGTACAGGGACAATCAAGAGAATTCTAATACATTACGTGTATGGGGGAAATTGCATGTAAGTAGAGTTTAACGTCTATAGACTGCACTAAACCAAATGAAACGAACATATAATTTTTGTAATAGAGATAGTCAACTGAAGGAGCCTCGTCTCCCCCCCCCCCCCTGGTGGGGAAGTCCCCCCTCGAGAGGAGTAAATTTTCATGATGGGTATCTTTTAAAAGAGCTCGACAATACCTTTAAAACGAATAGTTGAACCATCGATCTGCGATAATTTAAAACAAATTTATCGATTTTTTTTTTTTTTTTTTTTCAATATTGAGAATAAAATGGACATTTTTTGGATATTTAGTGTTATACTATTTCTCTAATAAGTATATCGTCTGCATTATCATAAAAGATAATCTTTTTAAATAATAATGTTAATAAATTATTTTTTAAAAACAGAATTATTTTTTAATAACCGAATTAAATTTTATATAAATCTAGGTACATTAATGAAACGGGGGGTTGAAGGGGGCGGTAGCCCCCTCACACAGAATTAATTATCATATAAAACTCTTCCGAAGCCTAATTTGAATTGTTTAACATAGGTTTATATAACATCGTTATTTTTCCTCTTAATCTCCAACCTGTATTTATAGTATTAAATTTCAGGGTAAGAGAAAATTGTGTGAGTGACACACCAGATTATTTTAGTTCCCCATCATACTATAGAAATGGGGAACTTAGGTAATCATAAAAATTTTCGACCTCGGTTATTTTATTTTTTTACACTTTTTTAGGTGTGAGGAATCCGAAAATGTCAAAATTTGTATGGTGTCCGTCTGTAGGGTCTCTGTAAATTTGTTAGTCCGTTAGTGTGTTAGTATGTTAGTCTGCGTACACGATATCTCAAGAACAAGTAGTCGCAGAGAAGTCAGATTAGTTTTAAAATATTACTTTCGAAACTGGCAAGAACCCTATTCATTTTCTACATTCGAATTAAAAAACTTCGTAAGTTATTAGAAATTTACGATTTTCTTAACATGGGAGAATTGGGCAAAATTGCACTTAAACGTGCATTATATAGAAAACTTTTTCTGCAAAAATGGCAGACCAGTTTTAAAATATCAGTTTGATGCCGGAATCAACATCATTAACTATAAACATGCAACTTTTAAAATTTCGGAAGTTATTGGAAATTTACGAATTTCTTAACATGGCAGCATAGGGCAAAATTTCACATAAACGTCAATTTTGAGAGATATTTTCATCGTAAAGATGTCAGACTACTTTTGAAATATTATTTAGAATACTGGCATGAATAGCATAGACTATGAATTATCCAACTTAAAAAATTCGTAAGTTATTTGAAATTTACGATTTATCTAACATGGCAGAATAGGGTGAAATTGAGCATAAACGTCCATTTTAAGATATATCAGACAACTTCAAAATAATATTTATGATACTTGTTTGAACATGATTGACTACAAATATTCTATTAGGAAAATTATTTAAGTTATTCGTAATTTAAGACTTTATCAACGTAGCAAAATTGAAAATTTTTCATATAAATAGGAATTTTGAGTATTGTTGCATTGGAAATAGTAGCATGAAAACTAAACTACGAAACTGACCCTAATAAAATTAATTAATAGATTAGAATACGATAAATTTTTCAAAGTGAACGGTGGATAGATTTCATACTGTCACTGTGTCGTGCGTTTCGTCAAATTAATTTCTCTTAACATGGTTATAATATGTCTCGCACTAGAAATTTATGAGAACATATATATGATGGGGAACTGAGCAGAGTCCATTTATGGCAACTAGTTTAGTTTCCGACCATACTATAGGTATTGAAAAATCAATTAATCGTGAAATTTTTTACCTTGATTTTTTTAAATTCCTTACACGTTTTGAGATGTAACGAAACCGAGAGTGACAAAATTAATATGGCGTTCGTCTGTAGGGTGTCTGTTAATTTGTTAGTGTACTAAAGTGTTAGTTTGTTAGTTTATTAGTCTATGTATACGATATCTCAAGAACAAATAATCGCAGACAGGTCGGACTAGTTTTAAAATATTACTTATAGCACCGAAATGAGCTCTACTGATTTTCAAAATTCTAATTTAAAAATTTCGTAAGTTATTCGAAATGTACGATTTTCTTAACATGGGAGAATAAGACAAAATTTCGCTTAAACGTGTATTAATAGGATTTTTTTTTTTTTTTTTTTTTTTTTTTTTTTTTTGCTGTAAAAATGTCAAATCAGCTTTAAATTAACAGTTTTAATGCTGGAATGAACATAATTAACTATAAAATTCAACTTTAAAAACTTCGTAAGTTATTTGAATCTTATGAATTTTTTAACATGGTAGAAAAAGACAAAATTTCGCATAAATGCCTAATTACAGGGATATTTTCGTCCCAACGATGTCAGACTAATTTTAATATATCACTTTGGATGCTGGAAAGAACATGAATATTGTAATTTAAAAATTTCGTAAGTTATTCGAAATTTACTATTGTCTTAACATGGCAGAATAGGGTAAAATTCGCATAAACGTCCATTTTGAGGGATATTTTCAATAAACAAATGTCAGGCCACATTTAAAATGATATTTACGATACTGGCTTGAACATCATTTTCTATAAATATTCTAAATTGAAAATTTCGTAAGTTATTCGAAATTTAAAATTTTATCAACAGCGAATGGAGCGATATTTCACAAGTTTGCATATTGGGGATCGTTCCATAGAAAGTAGTGTACAATTGCATGGAAACTAAATTACGAAACTGACCCCAATAAAATAAATTAACAAATTAGGATAAGATAAATGTAGCGAACTGAACGGTTGATAGCCTATTAGGTGGGGTATTTCAGTCTGTCACTGTGTCGAGCGATCGATCAAATTCACTTCTTTTAACATGAATATAGTGTGTCTTGTACTAGAAATTTATGAGGAAATATGTATGATGGGGAACTGACCAAAGTCCACCAATACAAACTACTTTTTCTTTAATTTCCTTTACACATTATCTTACTTAACTATGATAATGGTCTTCAGTACAATTTTCTTCATATAATAATTTTCTCTAACTTTTAGTAAGTCAAATGTTAAAAAAAAAAAAAAAAAAAAAAAAAAAAAAAAATGCGTGGTATTATTTTAGAAAACAACATTATCAATACCTTTTGACAGCAACCCTTACTAAAAGAAGCTGATAAATATAAATTGCATTTTAATAACGAATGATTTCTAAATATTTAAAATACATATAAAAAGATACTTCTTACACATAAACACTACAAAACAGTTTTAAAAACACAATAACGTTAAAAAAAAATCTAGTATTTAAGTGTAAATAAAAGTCGCTTTTTTATATGTATTTTAGAAAATTTGAACTTAGCTGAGACGTAATATATCGTTGTATGTTTCAGATTTTTAAATAGTGATAAAATGTTAAAATAAATATCAAGATGCATTCAATCAGATTATTTTTTGCCTTTAATTTACATTTAATAATTTTTCTTTGAAACTATGTTAAAAATTGAAATGCATAATTTTTATAGACTTAATTGCATATTAAATCCAGTGCATGGAGTCGTTTGAGTGATATTAACATGTACGAGGCTTGTTCATAAAATAAGGTTCCCAAGGAGCTGCGGACGCTAGGAACGCTGTTACGCGGGTTTTGGCGACACTGGCGAGTAGCTTGGCTCCCTTTCTCCCAGTCTCCGCCCCGGCGAGCTGTCCTCGACGTTCATGCTTGTCTTGGACTTGGTGGCCATGAGAGATGGAGCT
Organism: Salticus scenicus; assembly: GCA_963930645.1. Taxonomy (NCBI): domain Eukaryota; kingdom Metazoa; phylum Arthropoda; class Arachnida; order Araneae; family Salticidae; genus Salticus; species Salticus scenicus. The sequence goes on from OZ005649.1 coordinate 138,683,185, forward strand.
CCCACTCGCTTCTCACGCCAGCTGCGAATTACTCTCTGTGATTCGTTTTTTATGTGCAAAAAATGCTGGCCGGTGGATATTCATTCCCAACTGTGTGAAGTGTACGGGGAAATGTGTATGAGTGTGCAACATGTGCGCAAATGGTACAAAGAATTCAAACACGGACGTGTCCATGACGAAAAACATTGTAGCCGCCCATCGGTTTCGGACGAAACGATTGCGAAAGTGTAAGAAGCAATGCTGAAAGGTCGAAAGTGACGGTTCGGGACCTCAGCGAGATGATCCCAGATGTCAGCAAGTCCTGCATTCACAAAATTTTGACAGACTGTTAGGACCGCGGCGCGGCAGAGTTCTACGATTCAGGCATAAAGAAGATGGTACACCGCATGCAAAAATGCATTTATCTCAACGGCGATTATGTCTAAAAATAGGGGAAAATCTAAGCTTTCCAAGTTTGTATTATTCAATGCCAATAAACATGTTTTACATTGTGAAAATTCGTTGGGAACCTTACTTTACGGACAACCCACGTATTTAGCTTATAACTTCCAGATTTCTTATGAATGATATGCAGCACAAAAAAGCATGTTATTTAGTTTTCAAAAAGGTATCTGAAATGTAATCATTCCTGATTATTAATATTCTGTAATATTTCTATGTCTTTATTTTCTACGATTTTAGTGCATTTCTAAAAGTATGAATGAGACATGAACAGGGCCTTTTTATCAGACGATCCAGTGGGTCTCAAAACTTGGCAACTACAATTTTGTGGGCATCAAAATTTCATAGATTATCACTAGATTATATTTACTTATGCAAATTTTATTATGAATTTCTAAGCAGACTGCACCAGAATGGCAAAATAATATGTATATATATATAGAAGTACGGATTTGTTCATCTGGAAAGATTTTTTTCGAGTTTACAAGTAGGCTACAGAAGGGAGGGGGAACCACACTGCACCAGGACTTGGGCCTCATATTGGTTTGATCGGGCCCTGGACATGAATACAAGTAAACCAATTAAAATTTAACATGTATATAATATTAAGAAATGCATTATGTCGTACATATGACATTTAATTACTCTTTCGCGGTGTCTAATTAATTTATGATGAATTTTAAACATTGTATTTTTTAATCATAAATAGGGCTGGATTATTTATCAATATATCCCCAAGTATCGATATTTTTTTAATATCCCGATAACAATATTTAAGATCTAGCTCCTCCAATATATCCCTTTAACGATATTGCCGAGTGCGCACCCGAGTGAACGAAACTCGAGCGAATGAAATCCGATCAGCCAACATACAACAGCTAACGAGAGCGAGACCCGAAGAAAAAAAGCGCCGAATATCTTATTCTAATACTCATTTTCTACTTTCCTCTAATTACTCACTGATAAACTAGAAAAAATAGCCCCACGCCAAACGATCTCTATTGCAATGCATATACATATACTTCCTCATCCTTGATAACCTCAAATCTAAACATCACTGCTTTAAAAAGGCCACCGCATAATAAAAGAAATAATTAAAAAAAAAAAAAAAAAAAAAAAAACAGTATTTATTGAAAGCCATCTGCTTTGATTATCCCGTGAATAAGCTGACTTCGTTCAAGGTCACGGTTCTACCCTTCAGAAAAAATTCATCAGACATACTCCAATATCACAATACCTATAATCAGCAGGTGTGTTTACTAGGAAAGAGATTTGATATTAGTCGAAACGATATATCCCTATCCGAGATATCTATTATGGGTTCTGATATATTACACTATATTGAATTCCCTATCTACATTCATGCATATCGTAGGTGATGGAAACCACAGAAAAGGCAATATGACGAATGAAAACAATATCTTCTGTTTTAGCTCCTTTCCTGCTATTGGTTCATTGATATCGGTCTATTTCAAAGTGTCGATATAAAATGGCCAATAACATGCTTCAACATGTGTTTAATAAAGATCATCAAAGCCGAACTGATACAGTGATGCCAGATCGGGGATTTTGTCCCCATTTTAGGGAGTTTTGAGGCTTCTGGGGACAATTTTGGAGACCAAATGTTTGTGGGGACTTTTTTGGGGAATTCTAAAATTTTTGGGGACAAATCTGGGACGTTTTTCAACTTTCTGTCAATGTTGGTAACGTAATGATTTATCCCTATGTCTAGAGACTTTCAATAGCTTTATTGTTATTTGGGGATTTTTTCAAAAATTGCCTTCATTTGGGGAAAAATCTGAGCTTAAATCATAGAAAAATCTGCTTGATGTTTTTTTTTTTTTTTTTTTTTTTTTTTTTTTTTTAATTTTATTTTCCCTTTTTAGTAGAAATCAAGTTGGGGATTTTTTCGAAAAAAAAAAAAAACCGTGATTTGGGGAAATTTGAAGACCTGTTTGGGGAAATAATTTTCGACCATCTGGCATCACTGAACTGATATCTACTAGAAGAGTTTTTTTTGCAAATTTTCTTAGCGTTTAATAAAAAACTTCTGAAAATATAAGCAATTATGGAATGTATTTTTTTTTTAATATTATTTTATTATTATTAAATATTTCGATAAAATATTTTTTTTATTAAGACTGTACATCAGTCAGATAGCTCCCTTTCTCCTTTCCCATGTTATCCAATGGGATTTTCGTTGCTTCGTTTTATAAAAATATCTCATTCAAAAATGAAGTTTTTCAAATTCTGTTTTTTGAATATTACTCTTTGAACGGGTCGCCTTTTAGCTTAGTGAGCAATTTTTCGAAAAAATTAATTTAAATATTTTATTTCAATAAGTAAATTATGGACTCTAAGTGTGGATCTCTAAGTAAAATATTTAAATTTATTTTTTCGAAAAATTGCTCACTAAGCTAAAAGACGACCTGTTCAAAGAGTAATATTCAAAAAACAGAATTCGAAAAAGTTCATTTTTGAATAAATATTTTTATAAAACGAAGCGACAAAAATCCCATTGGATAACATGGGAAGGGAGAAAGGGTGCTATCTAACTGATGTAAAATAAAGTTTTATCGTCAGTAATTTTACAGTGACAGTTTCTTTATAAAATTATATAATATTGAATAGTTTATTACTTTTTTTATGTAGCATTTATTTCTTCTCTTTCCATTTATTTATTTATTTATTTTATTTTATTTTTAAAGCCGTATATGTTACATAAAATTGGTTTAAATGCAAAATGAGTTACTTTAAGTAACAAAATGAAACTTCAACATAATTTTGTTTAAATCATATAATTTTTATACTGGCAATGTATACATAAATACACACACACACACACACATATATATATATATATAATATGTAATTCAAATTTCAATTATTGTGAAACTATTACGAATGTGAATTGAACATATATATTTAAAAGATATTGCAATGATTTGGTAAGAGGATACAAAAATAAAAATGACAAGTAACTGACATTTAGGATGCATATAAGAGTTTTAAGTAAAAAATATTACTTCCTACAACCAAAAAAGGTGTATTCAATGGCAATTCTGAACTATTTATAATGGCAATTCTGAACTATTTAAAATGATTTTCATTTTTATTTAATACTTGCATTTTAAGACAATTTTTCTGAAGCTTTATTTTTAGTAGAATTATGAATTTTGATATACTTGGTACAAATAAAACACAGATCACATATTAGCTGTGTTAAAATATGATTTTAAAATAATTAAAGCTTAAAATGGGAAGACTAGAGGATAAACTATACAGAGGTATACTAAAAAGCAATAGTATAAGTTATAAGAAACACAAAACATTAATTCACTTTTTATGATTTTTTTTTTTTTTTATGATAAATTTATGGTAGTAATATACCAGAAAATACATGAAAAACACTCTATACTTGTATACTTTAAAATTCGTGTGCATATGTCTTTAAAAAATTACAAATGTCTATTTTTTCCTGCCTTGAAAGAAATATCGCAATATATCACTAATATCGATATTAACTTGGTGATATATCGCGATATTTAATTTCTGATATCGTCCAGCACTAATCATAAACAACCAGAAAAACTTATTTATTATTTCTACAGGGATATTTTCATTTTCATTAATAAATTGATTTTTTTTTTATTATTAATATTTAAAATAGATAGGTTAATATAACTGAAAGAATAAACTGTCTAAACAAAAGTAAAAGGTTTTTTTTTTTTTTTTTTTTTTTGCTTTTGTAACTGGAACTAAATATTTATATTATCAGTTTAGCATTTTCAAAAATTGTTCAGAAAGTAAACTTACTTGCATGGCGGAGGACACCTGCATTTTTCATTCTTACTTTCGTTTAGAGCTTTGCGATAGCAGTCTTCTGAAATTAAAATACGACAAATAATCATTGAATTAGTTTAACGCGTTCTTTCACGACTTTTCAAAAAGTTAACACGTATATTCTTCTAAATTTTTTTAATTATTTTTACTTTCTCGAGAGAACTCTTTTTCCTATTTACTTTCTTCAATTCGATGTAAAATAATCTGGTGTGTCACTCACACGACTTTCTCTTACCCTATGAATACGGATTGGAGATTAAGGGTTAAGATAACGAGTACTGTTATGTAAACCTATGTTCAAACAATTTAACTTAGGCTTCGGAACAGTTTAATTCTATGTGAGGGAGGCTACCGCTCCCCTCAACCCCCCGTTTCATTATTGTACCTACATTTATAGAGAATTCAAACCTGTTAAGTTCAAAAATTTATTTAAAATTATTCCGACAACATTCACACGCATCATTCCTGGAGAAACTTATCAATCTTGAAAAAAAATTTCTAGTAACAAACGTATTCACTTCAAAATACATCATTTGGAACGCCTGAAATTATTTGTTTTTAATTTACTCTAACAGACACAGGCAAAGATCAAACTATAAAACTTGACTTCGGTATTCAGAAAGCGTCAAAACGTGTAAATATACAAGAAATCAATCGATGAATATTTTAGCTTAAAAAAATACATTATTTACCATATGGCTTTGAGGAATTAATTTCAATTCCAAAGCAGCTTTCCTGAACATGGTAAAATAGTATATTATATAATATATTATAGTAAAGCACTTTCACTAAAAAATAAAAAAGAATGTTATGGCTTAAATATTGGCAGCCTTGTATATCTTCCGAAAGTTATGTACACATCACTTGGTGCACATAAATATAATCATATATAAATAACACACGGATGAACCTGAAATACACTTCCATCAATTTTCAAGTATTGTCGCATTATAATCTAGTTCTTTTGTGTAGCCTGTAAACGAAATGTGAATGATTTCTATACCATATTCTGCATGAAACATGTTTTTACGCATATAATATATATATATATATATATATATATATATATATATATTCGTCTTATTTGGTTTAGTGCAGCCTATAGATGTTAAACTCTACTTACCTGCAATTTCCCCCATAGATGCAATGTATTTGAATTCTCTTGGGTGTCTCTGTACACGAACCATTTGCTTGATCTTAACAAAAAGCTTAGTGTAGCATCCCTATATGATACACATTTAGAATACCAAGTTTGAACTTTCTGCTATAATTTGTTTTTGAGATATGCTGATAACAGACAGACACACACACAGACCAACTGCTAAAAACATGATTTTTAGATTCAGGGGACCCCAAAACGTGTAAATATAACAAAAACTCAATTTCGAAAATCTGACCTAGAAACAATACTTTCTCGACCTTATTGGTAAGAAAAAGTAAAAATATTGGATTCGTAAAAATTTTCAAATTTCCCTTTTTGTAGAATTTCCACGTTTTGATGATGTATATGACAATTTTATGCCAACTGTAGTTCAAGAATTTACGCACAGAAATTCATAAAAAGGTATATGTAGTTGCAACTTGACATAGATTGATACTGAACAACTTTTGATGCATATATCGCTCTACAAGTAACATCCCGTTTTATCATAACTTTTATTATGGCAGTATAGGACAAAATTTCTGATGAAAGTTCACTATGAGAGTTATTTTAAACCAACCATTGATTTTTTTTTTTTTTTTTTTTATAGTAATTGTTGAAGCCTGGATAATTTTTTTTATGTATGGACGAGCATATCTCTTTTCCCGATATAAAGATCGGATTCATGTTAAAAGAGCGAAAAGTGACGAAGAACTATCGAACTATTGAACTACCGAACTTGCATATTTTGGCATAACGTGGTATTGCTCTACCAATGTAGCTAACCTAGTTGACACCTAACCAGTATTTTTCGCTCACTTGAAAGTTGTAAATTTTAAACGGTTCTGCAAATAACGACACAACCTTGCGGATGAATCATTAACATATATTTCCTTTAACTTAAACATAGCTGCATAACAATGCACAATTAGGGTTTAGAATTACGATCAAAGTTAAATAATCTATTTTAAATATAAAGATTGACTTCATTTCAAAAAGAGTGAAAAGTAATGAAGCAAAGAATCAACTATCGAACTTGCAGCTTTTGGCAAAATGTAGCATTGCTCTATCTGTTGAAATAACCTGGCCGACAGCTAACCAGCTCACTTCAAAATTAACTAGTATGTTGTGGCCACCACAAGACTTTCTTCTATATTTTCCTATACATATTCAATCAGTAACAATATATAAAAAAAAAAAAAAAAAAAAAAACGATTTTTTTTTCTACTTTTTTTTTTTTTTTTTGTAAAAATTAATACATATTCAATCACTAACAATATTAAAAAAAAAAAAAAAAAAATGCGAATTTTTTTCTAAGTTTTTTTTTTTTTGTTAAAAGTAAAAAAAATCGATAACTTTGTTTTAAATTATCACGGATTTATGGTTCAACCATTCGTTTTAAAGGTATTGACGAGATCTTTCGAATTATACCCATCTTCAAAATTTAAACCCCCCGGGAGGGTACTTCCCCCCCAGGGGGGGAACCGATGCCCCCCATGCACAATTTTTTTTTCCTAGTTAACTACTATTATTATCAATAATTCATATTAATTTTACAATCACAAGTTTAAAATAACTCTCATTATGCCCATTTATACGGAATTTTGTCCTATGCTGCCATGTTAAAAATTTGCATAAAATGCGATCACAGCGCCACCTGTTGAGCTATTGATCCCCAAATCTAATGGGCACCAGTTCATGTCAGGGTGCAACTAAATACCAGGTTTGGTTAAATTTCATTCATTGGTTCGTGAGATACAGCGTCCACAAAAAAATGATACAGACACACAGACAGACAGACAGACAGACATTTTTTAAAAACTATCAATTCGTGTTCAGGACATCCTAAAACGTGTAGATCCGTCAAAAAACGGAGGTCGAAAATTTTCGCGAATCCAATACTTTCTCTATATTACATATAGAAGAAAGTAAAAATGGTTATCGGTTCTGCAAGTAATGACGTTTCCTTGCGGGTGAATTTATTAACCTATTTTTTCATTTAAGGAGACTAGGTGACCATAGTGACCATATGTCCTCGAAATTCGAGGAGAGACCATATTTTGAAATCGTTTTTCTAAATTTTTCTAAATTGTAGAATGTAAATTGTTTGTCATAATTGTTACCGTTTATGTCCTCATTTATTTAGCATTAACTATAACTCTGTAATTGGGTAACTGTAACAGTTATTAAGGCTAATATATTATGAAGTTACTCTAATATGGTCACTACAGACTAGAGGAATTTTTGACGATATAGCTGAAGTAAGTTTCATAAAAAATCTGATATTTCCATTTAACATTTTTAAATTAAACTGTATTAGGTTTGCTCAACAAAATATATATTCAGGGAATAATTCTTATGGATTTTGATATATTCTTCTGCATATTTGAAATCTTTAAATTGCGCTTTCTTAATTTGCATTTTTTCATAAATTCATGATCTTCAAAATGCTAAAACTTCTACATATATTTAAGAAAAGAATTGGTATATATATACATATATATACAATATTGTATATATATATTGATATATATATATAGATAGATAGATAGATAGATAGATAGATATTGTGACGTTTATTAGAACCTGCTTAAAAGAATCAGGGATGGATTTTGAAATTTATTTATTAGTTTTGGGGAAAAAAATAAAAAATGCATGTGTATGTTAAAATTTGCCAAAAAATAATGATTTTTGTTATATTTTTATTTGTATATATATATTTTTTTTCTTTTAAAGATATTGCAAAACGCATCCCTAATTTTTTAAAGTAGGTTCTATTAAACATCCAAAAAATATTAAGACTTTTCTTAAATATCTATTGAAGTTTTAGCATTTTGAAGATCATGAATTCATGAAAAAATGCAAACTGAGAAAACGCAATTTAAAGACTTAAAATCTGTAAAATATATATGAAAAATCTGATGTGGACACCACACTATACTTCCTTGTACACCTATTGAAATATACATATTGTTATAAAAACATTGACATTTTTGTGTGAGGTAACTGATTCGTAAATAAACAGACTGGTTCCATCCACACAAAAAAAACAAAAAAAAAAACTGAAAAACTGTACTTCAATCGCAAAACTCATGATAATAGAATTCTATATATAGTCAAACAAATGTACTAGTTTTTTCAGGAATGGCTTATTGCAGAATCTCTCATCGGCAAAATCATAACTTAGAGTTTAATGAAAATCATTCGAGTATAGATGGCCTACCTTTCTCCTCTTTGCCGAAAATTAGAAGGGAAAAAGATACATTTTACTAAAACAATTAATTCAGTTAAAAATTGAGAAAGGATTTACTAATTTTGGCCATCCTGAAACAATATTTGCCTCCAAATTTGATCACTAATCTCGCCTAGTCACCAAGTTTGTAGACAATGCTGATTTTGGTCTTGGCATCGATTTTGATAATCTTGCGTCGAATCTGGCGACTTGGCGACCGAATTTGGCAAAAAAAAATATAGTTTAGGTTTGCCAAAGTTTGGAATCTCTAACTTCAATAAGAACAGAATTCTGGAATTTTCCGGAAAGATTCACTAAATTCTTCGAAAATTCTTTAAATGACAAACATGACTTCCTTATACAGTCGGCAGAAAAAGTATCCGAGCACTAGCAAAAAATTCCTATATAAAAAACGTACATTTAATACAGTTTTGTTAAATAAATCCTTATCGAATCATGTTCTTAGACTGACTAAGAACAGGATTCGACATGGATTTATTTAACAAAACAGTATTAAGTGTACTTTTTACTTTCGTCTATATGTAATATAGAGAAAGTATTGGATTCGCGAAAATTTTCGACCTCCGTTTTTTGATGGATTTACATGTTTTGGGATGTCTAGATTACGAATTAATAGTTTTTAGAAAATGTCTGTCTGTCTGTCTGTATCATTTTTTTGTGGACGCTGTATCTCACGAACCAATGAATGAAATTTAACCAAACTTAATATTTAGTTGCACCCTGACATAAACTGGTGCTGATTAGATTTTGGGATAATCGCTCAACAGGTGGCGTTGTGATCGCATTTTATGCAAATTTTTAACATGGCAGCATAGGACAAAATTCCGTATAAATGGGCATAAAGAGAGTTATTTTACACTTGTGATTGTAAAATTAATATGAATTATTCATAATAGTAGTAGTTAACTAGGAAAAAAATTTTGTGCATGTGGGGGCATCGGTTCCCCCCCCCTAGGGGGGAAGTACCCCCCCCCCCCCGGGGAAGTAAATTTTCAAGATGGGTATCTTTCGAAAGGTCTCGTTGATAATAGTAATAGTTAACTGGGAAAAAAATTTTGTGCATGTGGGGACATCGGTTCCCCCCCCACCGGAGGGGGAAGTACCCACCCGGGGGGGCAAAGTTTCAAGATGGGTATCTTTCGAAAGGTCTCATCAATACCTTTAAAACGAATGGTTGAACCATAAATCTGTGATAATTTAAAACAAATTTATCGATTTTTTTTACTTTTAACAAAAAAAAACTTAGAAAAAAATCGCAATTTTTATTTATTTATTTTTTTTTTTTAACGAAATTTAACCAAACTTGGTATTTAGTTGGTCCCCGACATAAACGGGTGCTGATTATGTTTGGGGATCAATAGCTCAACAGGTGGCGCTGTGATAGCATTTTATCTAAATTTTTAACATGGCAGCATAGGACAAAAATTCGTATAAATGTGCATAATAAGAGTTGTTTTAAACTTGTGATTGTAAAATTAATATAAATTATTGATAATAGTAGTATGTAACTAGGAAAAAAATTTTCTACATGGGGGGCATCGCTTCCCCCCGTAGGGGGGAAATACCCCCCAGAGGGGGTTAATTTTCACAATGGGTATCTTTCGAAAGATCAGGTTGATAATAGTAGTAGTTAACTAGGAAAAAAATTTTGTGCATGTGGGGGCATCGGTTCCCCCCCCACGGGGGGGGGCAAAGTTTCAAGATGGGTATCTTTCGAAAGGTCTCATCAATACCTTTAAAACGAATGGTTGAACCATAAATCTGTGATAATTTAAAACAAATTTATCGATTTTTTTTACTTTTAACAAAAAAAAACTTAGAAAAAAAATCGCAATTTTTATTTTATTTATTTTTTTTTTTAACGAAATTTAACCAAACTTGGTATTTAGTTGGTCCCCGACATAAACGGGTGCTGATTATGTTTGGGGATCAATAGCTCAACAGGTGGCGCTGTGATAGCATTTTATCTAAATTTTTAACATGGCAGCATAGGACAAAAATTCGTATAAATGTGCATAATAAGAGTTGTTTTAAACTTGTGATTGTAAAATTAATATGAATTATTGATAATAGTAGTATGTAACTAGGAAAAAAATTTTCTACATGGGGGGCATCGCTTCCCCCCGTAGGGGGGAAATACCCCCCAGAGGGGGTTAATTTTCACAATGGGTATCTTTCGAAAGATCAGGTTGATAATAGTAGTAGTTAACTAGGAAAAAAATTTTGTGCATGTGGGGGCATCGGTTCCCCCCCCACGGGGGGGGGGCAAAGTTTCAAGATGGGTATCTTTCGAAAGGTCTCGTCAATACCTTTAAAACGAATGGTTGAACCATAAATCTGTGATAATTTAAAACAAAGTTATCGATTTTTTTTACTTTTAACAAAAAAAAAACTGAAAAAAATCGCAATTTTTTATTTTTTTTTTTTTAACGAAATTTAACCAAACTTGGTATTTAGTTGGTCCCCGACATTAACTGGTGCTGATTATGTTTGGGGATCAATAGCTCAACAGGTGGCGCTGTGATAGCATTTTATCTAAATTTTTAACATGGCAGCATAGGACAAAAATTCGTATAAATGTGCATAATAAGATTTGTTTTAAACTTGTGATTGTAAAATTAATATGAATTTATGATAATAGTAGTATGTAACTAGGAAAAAAATTTTCTGCATGGGGGGGCATCGCTTCCCCCCCTGGGGGGAAGTACCCCCCCGGGGGGGGAGAAATTTTCAAGATGGGTATCTTTCGAAAGGTCTCGTCAATACCTTTAAAACGAATGGTTGAACTATAAATCTGTGATAATTTAAAACAAAATTATCGATTTTTTTTACTTTTAACAACAACAAAAAAAAAAAGTACTTTTTTTTTTTTTTTAAATATTGTTACTGATTGAATATGTATAGATAAATATAGAAGAAAGTCTTGTGGTGGCCCCAACATACTATTTTTATGTAGGAATTCTTGCTAGTGCTCGGATACTTTTGCTGCCGACTGTACATTCATTTGAATATAAATATTATTATGAAAACATTGACATTTATGTGTGAGGTTAACTGATTAAACAGGGCGGTTTCAGTCCCGCCTGACCACGAACATTGCTGAAAGCAAGGGGGAAAAAAAAAAAAGAAGAAGCTGCTACTGCACCTACAAAAGTCTTGATATTAGGATTATGTATAAAGTCGAGACGAATATGGCAGTATTTTTTAAGGCTCTCTACGGCTTATTACAGAATCTCCTACTGGCAAATGTATAGCTTAGAGTTCACTGAAAACATTCGAGTATATATGGCCTGCTTTCTTTCCTTTCGGTACAAATTAGTGGCTAGACACGGTACATTTTACCAAAAGAAATAACTCCGTCAAAATTATGAAAATGTTTACTAATTCTGGCTATTTTGAAACAATATTTGCCGCAAAATTTTATCGCGAATCTCGAAAGCCGCCAAGTTTGTAACCAACGTAGATGGTTTTAGTATTGATTCTAGCGATTTGGCGTCTAATTTGACGACATTGTGACAGAATTTGTCGAAACTTTGTAGTTTAAGGTAGCCAAAGTTTGGGAGCTTTAACTTTAAATAGAATAGATTTTATGAATTTTCGGAAAAGATTCGTTGATTTATAGTGCAGAACTAAATTTTTGGAAAGTTCTATAAATGACTAACAAGACTATAAAAAAAGAAGAATGATTAGTGATGATTGAAGACTAGAACTTGCCTATATCTTTGCGTGCTACTTTCTGTACGGTATTAGAGTAAAAGTGAATACAGAAAGTAGTTTTTTTCATTTCCACGAAGGTGGGGGTTGACTTAGCGTCAAATTAGGCATTATAAAATGTGGCGAAAAAGTGTTAGTTCAGGATTCCCAAAGTTTGGAAACTCTACTTCCATTAGGAGTCTTGTTTTGGATTTTTTGTAATAATTCATTGGTTTCTAGCGCAAAACTACCTTGGAAATTCTATAAACCTCTGACATTACTCTCGATGAATTCCAATTCCTTTCAGACTTCGAAATTTTCGATTGTTCTTGAATTAGCGAAATTTCTGCTCTGAAGTGCATTTAATAAAGAATGACTATTTCATTGGATTATTTCAAAAATGTTCGTTGATTACTGATTTTTGTGGCCCAATTTAAAAAAAAAAACGTTTTATTCAATTGTTTCTTGAATATTCATTAAATAAAATGCATTCGACAACTAGAACCTGCTTACATATTTAAGAATTACTTTCCACACGCAAAAAATGTCGACAACTTTTAAAACGATATCATTACGGGCTGAATATTCATTAAATAAAGTGTATTCGTTGACAGTAGAACCTGCTTATGTCTTTAAGAATCACTTTCTGCACCCAAAAATGTAGACAACTTTCATAACAATATCATTAGGGCTGAATATTATAAAGTGCATTCTTCGACTAGAATCTGCTCATGTCTTTCAGAATTACTTTATACACGCATAAATCGCGACAACTTTCATAACAATATCATTACGGGCTCTATTTACGCGCAGAATATTCATTAAATAAAGCGCATTCGTCGACTAGAATTTGCTTATGTACTTTCTACAAGCAAAATTATCCCCAACTTTCAAAATAATACAAATACGGGCTCTATAGCTACGAGCTGAATATCCATTAAATAAATTGTATTCTTCGACTAGAACCTACTAATGTACTTTGTACAAATAGAATGTCTACAACTTTCATAACAATATCATTGACTGAATATTCATTAAATAAAGTATATTCATCGACTAGAGTTTGCTTATGTCTTTAAAAATTACTTTCTACATGCAAAAATGTCGACAATTTTCATAACAATATCATTACGGGTTTTTTCTAGGGGCTGAATAACCATTAAACAAAATGCATTCATCGACTAGAACCTTCTAATGTCTTTTAGAATTTTCTGCATGCAAGAATGTCGACAGCTTTTATAACAATATCATTACAAGCTGTCTTTTCAAATCCCTATGATGGTAAGTCATATAAAATGACCAAAACCTTTGTATTATTGGTCATTATGAATATAATTTCCGTAGATATCTCCAAAACAGAAAGTCACAGAAAGACGAAAAAAGGAGGTGCACAACTAGAGGTTATAAAAAACCTATAAATCAACTTGTAATGTTCTACGTCCAATCGTTTTTTATTTATGCGAGATACAGGCATACGTACATACAGACGTCAAGAAAAATCGCCAAAATCGTAGCTATCTCTAAAATGAGAGCTCATATTTAAACGAAATTTGCAGGTTTACAACTAGACATCATGCTAGTCACAAATATAAATTTTCAATATTCTACGCTTATTTATTTTGGAGCTATGCGAGATGCAAAATTCCTTTAGCACGGGATTACAATAATTCCGTAAAAGGAAATAAAAACCATAAGAATTCTTGCCTGAATATATATTTTACTGAACAAATTTAATATAGTTCAATTTAAAAATATTAAATGGAAGTATATGCTTTTATATAAAACCTTCCAGATAAAAAGAATCTGAAGAAAAATCTGCAAATAATCTGAAGGTATTTGGAACTAAAATCATAAAATCTGCAGAATAACTGCAGTTTGAAGCAAGATTTTTTTTTTCCCCTTAAACTTTTGTTCCAAATACGTTCAGATTATCTGCAGTTTTGGGCAGAATTTTTTCCTCTTTTAAAGTTTTTCTGCACATTTTTTTTTTTTTTTTTTTTTTTTTTTTTTAAATAGCTGGGCTACTTCAGTGGTGATTTGATAGGTGACAAGTCCCCTTAACCCAAATAATTCTGAATAATAATGAATAATTAAGATATATATACAAATATGTTCAAAAGTAAATTCATTTTAACAAGTGCATAAAATAATGAGGCAAGGAATCGAAATTGCGTCTCTTAACATAACCTTTCATTGCTCTACCAATTTAGCTAACTGGTGACACCGACACCTAAATGATACATTTCGCTCACTTGAAAGCTGCAAACGTTTATAGATTCGGCAAATAACTACGCTGTTTTTCAGATGATTTTATTAACATATATTTTATTTTAACTTCAATATTGCTGGATAACAATGAATAATTGGGATTTACAATTACTGTAAAAGGCAAATAATCTATTTTAAATATAAAGATTGAATTCGTTTTAATAACAGTGGAAAGTAACAAAGCAAAGAATCTACAGTAGTTATGAAACTTCTTTGGCATAACGTGTCATTGTTCCCCGGCGGATGAATTTATAAACACATATTTTCTTTTAACTCCAATATTGTTGAACAACAATAAATAATTAAAATTTATAATTACAATCAAATGAAAATAATATATTTTACATCTGAAGATGGAATTTATTTTAACAAGCGCGGAAAGGGAAAAAGCACGTTATGCCAGAAGATTTGAGTTATTTGGCATAGCATTCCACTGTTCTACCAATTCAGCTGACCTGGTAGATACAACAATTTTTACGAACTTATAGGGCAATACACGAAACAAAAATGTAGATAGTCTGTTTCCCGGTTTTTGGCGGTACAATAGATACAATCTTACAACAAATAATTACTTTTCTAGAGTAATTTTTTTACTTTCTTCTATATGTAATATAGAGAAAGTATTGGATTCGCGAAAATTTTCGACCTACGTTTTTTGACGGATCTACACATTTTGGGATGTCCTGAACCCGAATTGATAGTTTTTAAAAAATATCTGTCTGTCAGTCTGTGTGTGTGTCTGTCTGTGTGCCTGTGGTTTCGTGTTTTCACCGTATCTCACGAACCAATGAATGAAATTCAACCAAACTTGGTATATAGTTGAACCCTGGCGGGGCATTGTGCTGATTAGATTTGGGGATTAATCGCCCAGCAGGTGGCGCTGTGATCGCATTTTATGTAAACTTTTAACATATGGCAGTATAGGACAAAATTTCGTATTTTTCACCGTATCTCACGAACCAATGAATCAAATTCAACCAAACTTGGTATATAGTTGGAACCTGACGGGGCATGGTGCTGATTAGATTTGGGGATCAATCGCCCAGCAGGTGGCGCTGTGATCGCAAAATTTCGTATTTTTCACCGTATCTCACGAACCAATGAATGAAATTGAACCAAACTTGGTATATAGTTGGACCCTGACATGGAATGGTGCTGATTAGATTTTGGGATCAATCGCCCAGCAGATGGCGCAGTGATCGTATTTTATGTAAACTTTTAACATGGCAGTATAGGACAAAATTTCGTATAAATGTACATAATGAGCGTTATTTTAAACTTGTGATTGTAAAATTCATATGAATTATTGATAATAGTAGTAGTTAACTAGGAAAAAATTTTTGTGCATGTGGGGGCACCGGTCCGCCCCCCTAGGGGGAAGTAAATTTTCAAGATGGGTACCTTTCGAAAGGTCTCGTTGATAATAGTAATAGTTAACTAGGAAAAAAATTTTGTGCATGTGGGGGCATAGGTCCCCCCCCACTGGAGGGGGGGGAAGTAACCCCCCGGGAGGGGGGGGCAAAGTTTCAAGATTGGTATCTTTCGAAAGGCCTCGTCAATACCTTCAAAACGAATGGTTGAACCATAAATCTGTGATAATTTAAAACAAAGTTACCGATTTTTTTTACTTTTAACAAAAAAAAACTTAGAAAAAAATCGCAATTTTTATTTTTATTTATTTTTTTTTTTAACGAAATTTAACCAAACTTGGTATTTAGTTGGTCCCCGACATAAACTGGTGCTGATTACATTTGGGGATCAATAGCTCAACAGGTGGCGCTGTGATCGCATTTATTCTAAATTTTTAACATGGCAGTATAGGACAAAATTTCGTGTAAATGTACATAATGAGAGTCATTTTTAACTTGTGGTTGTAAAATTAATATGAGTCATTGATAATAGTAATAGTTAACTAGGAAAAAATTTCTGTGCATTTGGGGGCATCGGTTCCCTCCCATGGGGGGAAGTACCCCCCCCCCCCCCCGGGGAAGTAAATTTTCAAGATGGGTATCTTTCAAAAGGTCTCGTTGATAATAGCAATAGTTAATCAGGGGAAAAATTCTGCGCATGTGGGGGCATAGGTTCTCCCCCACCCGGTGGGGGGGGGGGGGCAAAGTTTCAAGATGGGTATCTTTCGAAAGGTCTCGTCAATACCTTTAAAACGAATGGTTGAACCATAAATCTGTGATAATTTAAAACAAAGTTATCGATTTTTTTTACTTTTAACAAAAAAAAACTTAGAATTTTTTTTTTTTTTTTTTTTTTTTTTTAACGAAATTTAACCAAACTTGGTATTTAGTTGGTCCCCGACATAAACTGGTGCTGATTACATTTCGGGATCAATAGCTCAACAAGTGGCGCTGTGATCGCATTTTTTCTAAATTTTTAACATGGCAGCATAGGACAAAATTTCGTATAAATGTACCTAATGAGAGTTATTTTTAACTTGTGATTGTAAAATTAATATGAGTTGTTGATAATAGTAATAGTTAACTAGGAAAAAATTTCTGTGCATGTGGGGGCATTGCTTCCCCCCTGGGGGGGGGTAAATTTTCAAGATGGGTATCTTTCGAAAGATCTTGTCAATCCTTTAAAACGAATGGTTGAACCATAAATATGTGATCATTTAAAACAAAATTATCGATTTTTTTTTTACTTTTAACAAAAAAAAAAAAAAAAAAAAACTTAGCAAAAAAAAAATTGTATTTTTTTTTTTTTTTTAAATATTGTTACTGATTGAACATGTATTAGAACAACAAAAAAGAAAAAAAAAAGAAAAAAATCGTATTTTTTTTTTTTCTTTTATATTGTTACTGATTGAATATGTATATAGGAAAATACAGAAGAAAGTCTTGTGGTGGCCACAACATACTAGTTTTATCTTATTGCAAAGAAGACTCTTTTTAGAATTTTAGCCGAAATATTTAATTAGCAGCTTTTAATGTAAAGTTATATTTAGTGTTCGTGTTTTAAATTCCTGTTGCTGTTAATTAGGTAGAATATATATGATCTTTCGAAGTAATTTTCTAACTTAAGATTAAAAATTTTAGTAGCACCTTAAGGAGTCAGATTCTGAACTAGGAATACTTTTAAGCGTAATATAAAATTGCTCATTACAATAATTAAAAAAAAAATAATTACTCACCATCTTTATTACTGCAAATGTGGTTTCTTCTAGGCACAGTAGATCCTGACAAATATCTTGTATTATAACATTTACAGCGTTTGAAAATAACTGCATTCTTACATTGTCTTTCGCATCCCTTAAATGAAAGATGCAAACGAAACATAAGAAATCACACGAAGTTGATAAAAAGAAAATGTATGCAGGTTATAATAAAACTAATGGTCCCAATGCAACAAGTGACAGAAATTGCCAAAACAAACATCCTTCATCATGCAAGAGGGAGGTCAAAAAGAAAAAGGCGGGACACAGAAGAGCGTCTGCTTGGAGAAATTGGAGAATACAATAAACACGAATCATAAAACACAAAGAATCTTTGTTACTGAAATTTTTACAACAAATGTTCAGATGGGCGACCACAATTACATTACAGGCTTCACATCGGCGACGGAGTGAAACCAACAGAGCAATGGGTAATGTAAGTTTCCTCGCATTTTCCTAACGTCTGCAGCTGTGACGTTAGGAAAATGACGTCTACTGCTTCAAATTGTAATGTCTCCATTCTTTTTATCTTTATCGTTCTAACACCCCGTGTTTGATCCGTATCATGCGTTTAGCTAAGGAATGAGCCAGTATCCGAGAATTGCCTCTGTAAACGTTGAAAAATTTCTTCGATTGGGCAGTGCCCTGTTCGAAAATCGTTCCTGGTAAATTCTTCAGTAAAGCAATAATTACTGTTTTTGCAGCATTGCTATTTGTAGCACCGCATATTAGGTGCATATAGTTCTTCTTCGCATTTGAATTTTGCTACGTATTTGTCAAAGAATAGCAGCTGAATACCGGGCTCTAAGAAAGCTGGCATTTCATCTGTTGCAGAGAAAGTACCTTCATGCAGCTCGCTATTTTCTTTTTGATTGACCCCACTTGGTAGAGTGAAAGTTGTTTGTTTTGGCAAATTCTATCACCCCTTACAGTTGTGACCGTCCATTTTATTGCATCCTGTACAGTAACATTTTCTAAGAAACGAAATTTCTTACGTTTCATAAACAGGGACCGATTTACTCATTTGGAGGCCCAGGGCACTCATGTTCAGTGGGCCCCTTTTCCTTCTACTTTAATATTACAACAAACAAAACAAACAGCCGATTTTTTATTCACCCGTCAAAAAGTTCTCCCCACCTCTCATTTTATTGGTAAGACTTAACTAAATCCAATGCTTGTCTATCACCAATAAATAAAAAATGCAGTAATACCTCCATCCATTGACTAAAAAAAAAAAAAAAACGATCATTATAGCAAAATTTGGAAATTTTGCATTTTAACTATTTTTATTTTATTTTTTAAATGTATGATGGAATTTCTTGGAGGCCCCCTCAGCGTGAGGGCCCAGGGCACATGCCCCGAATGCCCTGCCTTAAATCAGGCACTGTTCATAAATGACCAAACAATTTCGATTTTAGATGTTTTTTCAAATATCTAGAAAAGTATTTGACGACTTATCCTGAAATTTAGAGTGTGTGAACATGTGATGCCTCTAGTTAAAAATAAAAAAAAATCTTTTTTTTTTTTTACTGTGAAACATCCATTTAATTATACGCATGTAAAAGAACAAATTAAAATAAACATTTCAAAATTTATCCAAATTTCTTCATCAGTATTAAAGCAACATTTTGTAAGCGCATAAGTAGGGGAGCTGGTTGTAACAGTTTTTAGAAAATTAAATATATTTTGAAATGTATTTACGTTTTCCTGAACATACATATTCATCCATCATATTCATTAAAAAAAAAAAAAAAAAAGAAAAAAGAAAACCTTTCGTTTATTTTGCTAATTTTAGCAAAAAAAACATATTTTTTCAAAATTATTTGCCTGTTACAGTTTGCCCCGTATTTGGGGCAAATTGTAACATACGTGAGGCAAATTGTAACACATACGAAGGGAACACTAACAATAAAAACGACAATATTTCAAAATATTTTTTGTTATCAATCATTTAATAATTTAATAAAAAAGGCAATTAATATCTAATATTAAATTATAACCTTCTTGGTGTGAATGAATATACAATGAATTATATCAAATGATTATAGTAAAATAAAGAGAAAAGTAAATATACAGTAAAGTCTCGTACAACGCGGGTGCAAGTTTGCCTCATGAATATCATAATTTTATTTTTTAACACCACTAATTTTATATCAAAGCAACTGCTTTATAGAAAACTTTATCGAGTGTGTGAACCAATAGATTATTACTCTAAAAATTTAGTGGTGTTAAATAAAACTGTTTCATTTATTTGTCATCTGTGCCACCGCGTTGTACGAGACTTTACTGCATAATTAACATAGAAGTCAATCTTAGTCAGAGTTGAAATTAATTGAAACAAATAATATGTTGTTCCCTCTCATGCATTTAATGTGTGCCCACATTTTGCAAATTAAACATTGCATCCATTCTTCTGCCTCCGACAGTCTGTAGGGGTCGTAGTCCCTACCTTTTTTTTTTTTTTTTTTTTTCAAGACACTTTCAGGGATGAGAAAATTCCTCCTGGTTTGCCCCCACTTTTTTTCTTAAAGAAATTTTTATTGTATTTTTAAATTTTTATGTCGTGATTAAACCGGATAGAAATTATTGTATAAAAATAGTGGAAGCAGAAAAGACATAAATTTCTCATTTATGAAAGTGTCCTGAGAAAAAAGGGCGAAGACTACGATCCCTGGCTGCAGGCATCTCCAGGAGCTAAGTAAAACCACTCCTTTGATTCAGAATTTATATCTGGATTTAAAATTATTTCATTTATATTTTTATACTTTCGTTTTATTACTTATTTACTTCTTCCTTTAATCTTTTTTTTTTTTTTTCTTTTTATGTTTGTGTTAATTTTTAATTATCTCTTCAAAAAAATTTTTAAATGCTTTTTTTCGGGTGTCTTATATTTGTACCATTCTCGAAGATTTCAGCTGTAGCCAAATCATATATGACCCTTTAAAGCTTTTTCAGACTTCTTTTTGTAGTTCCTCATTATAAAACAAGAAAAAATAATTTCATAGAATAAAGCACAGAATAAATAATTTGCTTGTTAACATTTAACCCGTTAGTAGTCGCTATCGACCGTGCCACCTATTACAGATTGCGAACTTTTTATTTAACTGTCACCAATAATTTTAAGAAGTGATGTGATCGACGTTAAAACGATTTTATTCGCGTTTTATGTATATCAAATGCCACTTCTAAAATTTTTTGGTGGCTATTGAATAAAAAAATCTGGAAAAACTGAAGGATGGGCGGCAAATCGACCAACTAGCGACTACTAACGGGTTAACTCTTAGCGCTCGGCATATTTTCATATTTTGAACAGTAAGACACGCCTTTTGGCGTTCCTTTAAAACGTCACACGTATTGTTTCCAATTTATTACCTTTTGACTACCGAAAAATTGTAATAATTTGTTTTATTTTACTTCATCATTAAATAAAATAAATTTCTCTGTTAAAATTTTCCGGTAGCCGAAAGGTAGCCCATAGTTACACGTTTTAGAAAAATAACATTTCATTTGTAGTGGAACACCTTAAGGCGTGGCTCGATTTTTTAATGTCCCCTCAGAAGGTACATACCAGAGATAAGGGTTAAAATAGAATGTTTAATTACATGAAAGTTACAACTTGCCCCATCGAATGATTTTGAACATTTTGTTTATTTATAAAAAAATATATATATATAACGATTTATACAAAAAATTAAACATGAATTTTATAACTTAACACGTAGACAAAATAAATAGCTATAAACATTTCTTTGAAATATAAATTAACATACCTTTAATCAAAATTTACAAAATAACTTTTTTTCTACTAACTAGCTAAAATGAAGCACATGTACAGTACCTCTCATTAACCATTTTTGTGGAACATTAGTTGTGCTTACATAATAAAGCGCGTCATAAGAATTACATTTATTGGAATATTTAATCAAAAATGTTACAAACTATTTCGTAAATTGCGTGTTACTTCTTATTCTTACCCCTGTTAAAACTAGCCCCCCGCTCCCCTACATACTCAAAGAAACTATTATAGTGAAAGAGAATACTGTGGTGCTAAAACGAATGCTTCATTAACTGTGTATACTGGATGGCAATATCCCAACCATCCAAAAAACAAAAATACTGGAGCTATAATTAGTGCATCCAGAGTTAAGAAATTTAATAATTTTAAAATCAAGAATATGCGTCAGGATAGCAGAGCTTTGTGGAACGCATTTCTTTTACCAGTCAACAGATGGCGCTGTCTCGGATATACCCAGAGAACGATCTGACAAGCGGAGTAGTCAGTTGGGATCTGTCTACAATGGAAAGCTGTTGAGAGCGTCAGCGCGAAGGCTGATACGGTCATTTCCTTCTATTTAGAGCTTGAAACGTTCCGAATAGTTTTGTAGAGCCATGGAGGGCTCAATACCTCAATCTCACATATTTGAAATAGTACACGTAGGTACTATTGTGAATTATAAGTGTGAGTTGGTGCTTAAATGTTACTTTGTCATATTCTGATGAAGAGAGCTTGTTCTGTGTATCAAGTTGAAGAACCCGTTGATGGTTAAAAATGGAGTTTCTGCTGTTATAATAATATTTATGTGTAATTTGTGTTTTGTGTGCCTTCGAATAAATGTTTCGTTATCTAAGTCGCATCTCATCATTGCCCCACCTCTAGACGCCCAGCCAAGATCCTACATATATATTCATATATATTTTTTCGGAACACACTAATAATTCACTTCAAATGAATCATGAATTATTACCAGTTTGTCATATGGTAATTCCAAGTAACTTGAAGTCTTATTATCTCCATCATATGCACAGTCACTCCATGGTGGCCCAAGCCTGTTTGTCTCCTTATACTGTAGACTTACAGAAGTCATATCACCTGCTCGTATATCTATTCCTTTCTGGGCTGCAAATGGAAGACTTCTGGGGTCATGTATAACAATCCGAACCCCATATTGTTTAGAAAGTAATGGGATGTTATTAGATTTCGGGTTTTTCAAATATAGTTCAAGACCTGTAATTAAAATAAATAGAATAATCAGAAAAATTTATAAAAAATAACATTTTACATTCATTAAATCTTTTCGGCAATAGCAATATTTTTTTGCAGTCTAACTTAGAAAAAATGCATCAAATATTTAATATAAGATTTAAAGGTTGTAGTATTATATGACAAAGTTTTAAAAAATATATTTAAAATTAAGTGAACTAATAAAAATTATGGGAATCGTGTGAAACAAATTAAAAATAAATACATTTCTTTGTTTATTGTACGTTAAACACAGCATTCTTTACGGCACGAATAAACAGCTGTGTAATTGAATGCACTATTAAAAAGTTAACTGATCTGGTAAGTCAAGTTAACTGATCTATATTAAAAAATTAACTGATCCAGTATTACGGATCTCTTTTGTTTTGTGGGGAAAATGCATATGAAATTTAAATATTAATTTTACCAAAGAGAAAAAAAAAAGAGAAAGAAAGAAAGAAAAGAAAATTCAAGGAATGGTTACAAAATATTCCAGCTTTACTCAGCACACAATTATAGTAAGCGAATGGGCCAGTAAATGTATAATTTAATACAATCAAACTAATAATAACGTGATAATGTAGCTGGCATAGGGATCAAAACTAAAATTGTACAAGTACTGCTCATTTAAACTGCTTTATTTGTTTAACTAGCTGACCCGTCCGGCTTCGCACTGATGAACAAATTTTAGTTAAAGATGGATTGATATGTAAAAAATCAAGAAATATATCAGTTTATATGTTATAGTCAGGCAATATTATTAACTGGAAAGTCAAAATATAATTTTACAATTATTTTTTTTAATTAGTTGTTAAATGTTGGCAATTTTTACTTAATGCTATTTATTTATTTATTTATTTATTTCATAAAAAGAAACATTTCTTTACTCATGAATAAAAAATATTGAAAAATAAACCTATGACATGAAAATGTTTTTGATAAAATTGACGTCATATTAGCTTTAATTATTATTTATTTGTTCATTTCGCAAATATATTTAATTATTTCCATAATTGATTATTATTTTAATAATGTATATTAAAGGAGAAATCAATAATATGAAACAATATTCGTACAATATATACTATTACAGAATCTGGTGTGAAACAACCACACGACTTCCATTACCCACTATTACACGTAATATATACAATTTTTTGGAGATATTACTTGCATTTTTTGAGATTTTCGAGTAAGAGAAACTTGATACACGTATAAAGACACATACAACAGAGTTTGCATAGCGAGTTAAAAAATAAGGGGAAAAAATAGATAGTTATTTTTTTAAACACGAATTTCCGAGATCTAAAACTGAACTACCTAATCAGGATGACCGTTAATATTCCTGTAATAAGCACGTAATACTTGAGAAAGGTTATCTAAATTGGATTAAAGAAAAAATTTTCAAGAATACGTTAGAGCCGTTTTTGAGATACCAACTTTTACCAAAACTTAACATACTCAATTATTGACCTAAAAACAATAATTACATACAAAAGGATATTTAATAGGAAGTTAACATGGCGAGTTTGAAAAAAATCCGTACAGGCGTTTTTAAAGGAACGCACTTGCGAAGTCTGAAATTGAGCTGTTTATAGAGGACGCCTATCAATTTTCCTGAACTAAGCAACTTTTCAATCGAAAGGGCATCTAATATATTATTTATATAGCAACTTTGAAGAAAATCATTAGAGGTGTTTTTGAATATGGGCTTAGGGTCCCATTTCTGGTTTTCGATGACCCAATTCCGGTTTTTCAATTTTCACGAAAATTTGGAAAATTTATCTGTACACCAGACCTGAATCACTTGTGAAGTTTAGTAGTTCTATTTTTATTAGTTTTGGAGATATGACAGCCAGAAGATTACACACACACGTGCACATATACACACACACTGATCAATTGCCAAAACCTATACAATACTTCCACTACCTACGGTAGTAGGGTAATTGAAGTAAACACATACATCTCGTATTTACTACGATAATATACAGATTTTCGTATTACGTTTTCGATCGCCAAATACAAAAATCGCCAATCACGATAGATATCAAATCTATGCATTGTTTTCAATTAAAATATTGAAAATTTTAATTAAAAATTTATTTTACCAAAATTTATTATAGCTTCTAGCACTTAGAGAGAGACAGTGTAACTTTTGATTATTGAAAGAAAAAAAAAAAAGCAATCGGCTTTTTAGTTCTAGCGATCGTTCTCTACATATGCATATAAACCTTTCTTTTTTTTATATTAGTATAGCTATAGAGCATAGGTATATTAAATAGGTTTCCAGTCAACATAATGTAACTCAAATAATTAAATGCTATTTACATTTCAGTAATGGCTGTATGCGCTATGTATTGAGCTACTTGCCATAACTATTAGTTGCTAAAAATACTCGCCAAATAAATTTAAACATCTCAATACGCAAGCGAAGTATGACATCACTGACCGCCCGTGGATGCAAGAAAAAGATTTTCCATGTTAATCGCTCATTTGATTTTTTTTTTTTTTTTTTTATTAAAATTCTAGAAGAATTATTTCCCGATTTTAATCCTCATATTTGGGTATAGATATGTATTAGTTATTGTATGCATTCGTTAGATTGAGTTATTTTGCTGTCAAATTGACAAAATTTTAATTTTAAATTTCAAAACTGTCACCCTTGGCGTTTTTTGTATTTGGCGATCAAAAACGTAATACGAAAATATACAGCCAGATGTATATTTTCGTAATATGTATTGTACAAAATATTGTTTCATATTATTCGTTACACTCTTAATGTAAGTTTTTAAAATAACCATGATTTTTGAAAGGAATTAAATTATATTCGCCAGATAATTTGGCGATATTTTTTTTTTTTCTGCCAAGGATGACGGATATCAAATCTATTCCGCTGCAACATATTAGTATATTATATCAGATACTTTATTTAGACATTTGAAAACAAATTTGACTTCAAATTATGATAGAATATTTATCCTTTCCCTTTTAATTAGTTTATTAGTTGGATGTTTATTGTGTAAATATCATCCTTTGAAATGAAATGTTTATGTTTTCAATCGAATATGGAAATTTGCCATTTTTTTTTCTAGAGTTTTGAAATTTAAAATTCCAATTTTATCAATTTTACAACAAAAACAATTTAATCTAACGGATGCACATGATAACTAATACATATCTATATCCAAATATGGGGATTAAAATGGGCAAATAATTTTCCTCGATCTTTATTATTTTTTTACAAAAAATCCAGTTCACTTTTTATATTATTGTTCGCGTGAAAATATATTTTATTATATGTCTAAAAATAAATTAATTCGTAAATCTTTTTGGCAACAATTATAAATTAAAATAAATAATATTATAAAATAGAATTTCTTATTTTATTTTATTTTATTTATTTATTTATTTTTAAATTCCAATTTCGTTTACACACATCAGTTTAAACCACGGAGTAATAAAGACTCCGTGGTTTAAACATTGATGCTTAGATATTATATCATATCATATCAAATTAAATTATTAGAAAAATAAACACTTTTAATTCTATAATGACGTCAGATTTAACGTGTAAGTTTAACAATTAAAAAAGCTGTATATGAATGTCAATTTAATGCACGTGCAAATATATTTCTTTTCTTTTCGCGTCAAGATATTTTAAAAACGAAATGAATATGTAAATGTTTCTTTTATGTTGGCAGCAGCTAATTTTTTTAATATTTCATTATTTCCATTTCTATTACGGCTTCTATGGGGATTTTAATTAAAATGCTCAGATTTTAAACTAAAATTTATTTTATCAAAATTAAATATAGCCTATAACAATATGGCATACTGTAGCTTTCGGTCAGTGAAAGAAGTTTTTAAATCGGTTCAGTAGTTTCAGAGATTACCCTCCACAAACAAACAATTTTTTGCGCTTTATATAATGATATAGAAGATTACTCTTACCTTGTATTTTTCCTGGATGCTTTACAATTTTTGCTTTACCTTCAGCATCGTGTACTCCAGCATAATGAAACATGTAACATTTTCCATAACTAGGACTGTACAATGTATCTACGATGCTACTAAAAAATAAACTGTTATTTCACGTTGGGTAATACACATACATAACATAAGGTAAAAGCACCAGTAGTGGACCCTGTACCAGTAGTGGACATTTTTAAATTTAAACTTGGAAAATAAGCTTCCTATTTTGTCGGAAGGTTTGACCTATGCTCAGGAAGGAAGTTATGGACCATAATTTCCTTCCTGAGCATTAGTCGAACCTTCAGATAGAATAGAAAGTTTATTTTCCAAGTTTAAATTTAAAAGTGTCCACTACTGGTACAGGGTCACTACTGGTGCTTTTACCTTACTAAATTACAAAAATATTACTACACCAAACTACGCAGTGCAAAATTAGCATACATATTGCTGTAAAATAATTTGAGACTTATGTTCTTCGAATTCTTTTTTATTTTCGGGTTATAAAATGCAATGACTTTCTAACGTTTCGTCAAATACGCAGAAAAAATACTTGATGAGTCATTTTAAAACTTTATGGGTGCAATAAAACTGTTATACATATATTTAAGGTAAGTTCGGTCCCAAAGACGAAAAGGGAAATAGTAAAAAATTAAAGGAAAAATAATATTAGGAATAATAAAAGGAAACTTGGCGCAAGATTATTAAAACCAAGGAACTTTTCAACGTCTTGAACGCCAAAGAGAAAAAATTGGAAAGCAGACAGCTGTTTCGGTAGCATAGCATTTAGCGTACTGCACTAGTCATGCACTGAAGACGGTACGCTAAATGCTAGCAAAACAGCTGTCTACTTTCTAGTTTTTTCTCTTTGACGTTCAGGGCGTTGAAAATTTCTTTGGTTTTAACCCCTTAACGCGCGCTGTCCTCGCTGCGAGGACGCAAAATTTAAGATCCAGCTGCAAAAATTCATCCCGGAAAATTTTTAGCAAAAATTTACGTTTACAACATATCAGAAGAGGTCGGTTTTTTTAACCTTAAAATTTAAAATTTCTTTTAGTTTAATTTAGTTCATGAATTTCGGTGGCAGTGTAATTTAAATGATCCGAATTGTCTTGCGCCGCAAAGGGTTATTAAATGTTAGGGATAACCATGTAAGAAAATATATTATTACTTGAAATGCGTTACATCTGGAGCTTATGATTGTGACGCTTCTTTTAACTATCGATATTTCTTTGTATAAGACTAGAATGTATATTCATGGATATATTATAAAGGTTCCTTTAATAAAATAGAAAATTTTTCGTGTTTTCCGTTTACAAAGTTTTCAAATTGCGATGCGTTTTTAGAAATCTTGACATACGATAACAAAGGCAACAGGATATGAAAATACTAAAAAAAGAGATTAAATATGAACACTTTTTTTAATGTAATATTTAACTGCGTACGAGCATTCGTTAAGAAAATTTATTTAATATAAATTATTAGTTAAATTTATAGAAATACCCTTATTAAAAACTAAGAAAATACCGATAAATTAAAAAAGATACTGGCGATAGCATTAGTTGAATTTTTGTTGCTCTCATAAAAAAGTAAAACGATAAGGGATTGTCTCTAAATTTTTATTTTGAATCAACATATACAATGTGACAATTAATTGATTTTAAAAATAAATAAATAGAAAAAAAACCTTATGGTTCTATCTCATTTTGAGAGCAAGTGGAATTCAACTCATTCTATCGACGATATCTTTCGGAATTTTCCTTTCGTGGTTTTGTTATTTGCTACAGATTTTTAAAAGAGAAGCTCTATACATTTCACTAAAAATATATACAGAAAAAAAAAAAAAAAAAAAAAAAAAAAAAAACTGTTAACGCCTGCCCATGCACATTTAAACATATTTAGTAAAAAAGTGCTCATGTTTAATCAGTTGTTTAATATTTTTATATTCATATCGCTGTATGCTCGCTCTACTCTAATACATAAAATTTTCTGAAAGTGATATTGCACTGGTTTGAAAACCCTGCTCTCTATATAGACAAAACGTACTAAAAATTGTCTATATTGTTAAAGAAACCTTGACTATACACGGTACTCTTATATAAATGAATATAGATTATTAAAAAGAATCATGCTACAGCAACAACGAATTACGAACATTATTTGTTACAATGGTGATCCTAAACATTTTTTTTTTTTTATATATATATTGTTACTGGTCCCTATTTTGCCTTCGGCACAAATCTTTCACCGAAATATATATGAGGTATAACTTATTTATCACTCCTGAAGTTTATGGATAATTCATCAAGTATTATTCTAGATAATTCACAAAACATCTGAAGTCGAAAATGTTCGGTCATTTATGCAATGGTAATGTAGTTTTCTAGCTTAATAAATATTAGACTGCGTGTCAGTCTAGCATCTAAATGAATGCATTTAGGGTTGTCCCTTTATGGGAAATAACTTTGTATCATGTTTCTTTCCTTTTAGTTTTTCATATTACATTGAATATCATTGCTATTATTATTTTTTTAAATAATGCACTAACAGGTTTCTCTGTCCGTAATCTTATAATTTCTGGAAATGAAAATACCGATGCGCACATATCTTATAATAATCTATAAATTAAAAAAAAAAAAAAAAAAAAAAAAAAATCTCTGAAGGAGATAAATACAACACCAGCAGTCCAAGTTTAAAGCCATTTCTTATTTTTCTTTATTTTATTCACTGCTAAAGAATTTTGAGAGATTTCAATATTAATTTTAGTGAACACTTTTACAAATATTTTAAATTTAAAAACGAATACGTCCTCCTCCAGCCATTATGAATGATAGGTACCTATTTTCCTTCCTGTGATAAGGTTGTTGGACTTACGAACAAGTATAGATGACTATATTGGATTCAACGCTTGTTGTAGATCATAAAGATTTTGGAGAGGAGTATTTTATGCTGCAGCAATTCTGCAAAAACAGCCGTAAAAGTCCTCTATCGGATTTATGTCAGATTAACGAGATTTCTCATTTATTATTTAGAGCTACAATCAAGAAGGTATATCTCTACACAGAATAAAATGTTTAATTGGAGCAACAACAATTTCGTTAAATCAGCCAATTTCTTTTGTTTATTAATATAGCCTCAACAAAAATTTTGTAAACCAGTTGTTTTAACCAACCAGCTTCGTTGATTGAACCAATATTTGTTTAAATCAACAACATTATTTTGCTGTTTAAAAGAAACAGTTATCGCTCAGTCGTTGATTATTTACAGAGAGATCTATCTATGACGTAGATTTTCAGACTATCCAGTGGCAGTGACTCTTCTTTCAACAATATTATTTTGGATAATCAAAGCAAGCTGGTTGGTTTAACTGTGGAAAATTATCATTAAAATTAGAAAATCAATCAACAAAACAAATTCTCAACTTTTATTTATTTATTTATTTATTTATTTTCCGTGTACGAGCATAGGATGTCGTTGAGCATTATTGTTCATCAGAAGAAAATTATTATTAACAACAGCATGATAGGACTTCCCTTAACCATAAAGCCTTTCATCCCAATATTGTTTTGTTCATTTAAGGTGCCTCCATTGAATACATACAAGTCTTTCTGACCACTCAACAAGATTTCTGCCAAGAACATTTTATACCTCTACTACAGAAGCGAATCTTGCAGCACAGTATGGTTGATACATAATGACTGGTTCTTTGCTCTCTTCAGATCAGAACATGACGAGAATCACTTTCTAAAGTGAACTCAAAAGCAAATGTAAAAAACATAATGAATACCAATCATTCTTTGTCTAATCGACATGCTTTCTAGTCTATTTTAATCGAGACTTTTTTTTGTATTCGGTGTAATAGAACACACAGAATTATATGTCTCCTTGCAGAGAAGGCTTCATTATAAAGATGTCTCCAGACCGGGTCAACTGAAATTTTTCTTCTAATTGCTACAAAATACCCTGTAATTAATTGAAGTACAATTATTTGTCTATTTCTTCATGCAGAAGAAAGTAGAGACCGACCACTGAAAGCTGTAATACGCAGGCGACCTAAACAAAACCTCGAAAAAACTGAATTTTCAGATTTAGATAATCTAATTCCAGTGTCGTTGCCCCGCCTTCTTTATGACCCCGCCGTATACGATTCTCAGCTTGTGATAGGCACATTTTCATACGTCTGGAGGCAATCTATCTTAATAAATCAGGTGAACATACTCTATTTGACTTACAAAAAATATTTGAAAGCCGAAAGTTTGAGTCTGTGTAGATATGGTGCAATGTTATACCCACTCAACTTAACTCAAATGTTTGATATTAATAACAAAATTTTCAAAAATCTTCAAAATTTCTAAATATCCCTTAAAAAAAAAGAGAGAGAGAGAAAATTTATGCTTTTTCTAAATAATTAATTTCTTAAGATTGAATAATGAATAGTAACTACAAAACTTTCAGATTTCATTGTTAATAACGTTAATGCTGGGTTAGTGCTATTATCTTTAACAAAAGTTCATTTTTTCTAAATTTATCAAAGATTTTATAAAAGTAGGACCTAAGATAATGTAGTACTTATGAAAATGAAAATACTATATTATTATTTAATTATATTTAATTATATTAACATATTTTTATTTAATTATATTTTATTTGAGTTAAAATTTTAAATTAATTAATTTTCATCCAAAGCAATTAGAAATTAGAAATTTATTTGAAGATTTGTATTCCTCGTCCAAATGATTGAAGTTTGAATGTGTGCACGCAATTTTAACATAAATAAAATGCATTTGTTTGAAGTTGGTTTTATTATTCAAAACTGAAGCGTTAGTACACATTTTAATAGGATTGCCTGGACACCATTTTTAAATTCTACGAAAGGTATTCTTAATCATCTATTACCGATATTTTCCCACAATATATTTTTACATTAAAATGACATAAAATTAACTCTTTCATCGGTCTGCTTAATAGGCTGAAATACAGCGTGAATAAACAAATATTACCATGATCATAGTTGCCAAGCCCCCCAATTTCGGGGGAAAACTTCACAAGAGGAATTTTCGACATTAATTTTCACTTTATTTAATCATAGAAAATTAATTAGCCATACTTTAATTAAAAAGCAGAGGTGACAAATCAGGTTTAAATATTTAAAATACCAACATGTAGGCATGATAATAATAATAAAAACATGAAAAAATTTCTACTAGAATAAGGGAACAGTTAAAGTATGGGTTTAGTCTACATTGCAGAATTTTTTTTACAATAATAATAATAATAATAATAAATTAAAAAAAAAATAAATAAATAAATAAAAAACACGTTTTTATTCCAAAATGTATTTAAAAAAAAAAAAAAAAAAAGATTCCGTGGAAATGAATCAAAAAATAATCATAGGATTTGACGCAAGCACATTTTTAAATTTGGAACCAACTCCTGTCGTGACAGGATTCTAAAAATATTTCCGTATTATATTCTCATTGAATATGGACTGAGTAAAATTTATTCTGCAGAAGTGCATTAAATATGAATCGCAAGATTTGACATAGGGAGACAAATTTTTGTTATTGGATCTTTACATGTTGATCCCTGAAAATATTATTGTCGTTAACTATGAAATTGGATAGAGACTTTGAGCGATATCGATTCGAAGGAATTGGATTAAAAATTGACTGCAAGATTTGACCCAGATAGACAGGACCACCAAGTTAAATAAAAGCACGTATAATATTATAGTTTTAAAAAATTAAAGAACACGCTTTCATAGAAGTGTGAACTAAAATGCACAAAATATCTATCTTAGTATTAAAATGCAGGGTAAGAGAAAAGAGTGCGAGTGACACACCATAATATTTACATACATTTAAATATTTCATTAAAATAATTTAGAATTAAACAAAACTATTTTTAAAAAATCTCCCTGACTGGGCTCGAACGCTAGACCTTTAGGTTCGTAGCGCAGCTTTTTACCTCGGCGTTCACGTAAGAAAAGTGTTTTTTTTTACAATAGAGATTTTTTCTTTGCTCCCAGAGTGGTTACAAACATACATACATACATACATACAGGTGAAGTTAATATAATTCTTAATATAGTAAGCTGAAAACAATAATGAACGAAAAATACTAGTATAATTGTGAAAAAAGCGTGAGTTGCTCGATGTACGAAAAATATGGCACAAAGCACCCCACGCTTTTTTCACAATTATACTAGTATTTTTCGTTCATTATTGTTTTCAGCTTACTATATTAAGAATTATTTTTCACTTTTTAGTTTGATGTGCTTTAAAAGCGTGTTTTTTAGTTTTTTTAAACTATATTTATTTTTCACTTTTTAGTTCGATGTGCTATGAAAGCATGCTTTTTAAACTATATTTTAAACTATATTTATTATTTTATTATTTATCACATAAATAGCTACAGTATGTAAGTTTTTGGTTAAAATATTTACACACAATCGAAAATATCCTCATTCGACTTGCAGGCCTCTTAAATCTATCTGTACCAATTTTGAATGGCCTAACTGTATTTCTATTTGTTTTTGCCCCATAGCCACCCCCTTACCCCCTACTCCTAATAATTTTACAAATTCAAAAATATCCGCAATCGATTTGCAAGTATCGAAAACCTCTATGTACCAATTTTGAACGATCTGACACTATTTTTATTTTTTTGCCCCCCCCCCTCCCTCCCCCCCTTCTTGCCCCTCCTAATAACTTTACACAATCGAAAATATCCCCATTCGACTTGCAGACCTTTAAAACGTATCTGTACCAATTTTGAACGGCCTAACTGCATTTCTATTTGTTTTTGCTCCATAGCCCCCCCCCCTACCGCCCCCCCCCCCCCTACCCGCCCCTACTAATAATTTTACAAATTCAAAAATATCCGCAATCGATTTGTAAGTATAAAAAACCTCTATGTACCAATTTTGAACGATCAGACACTATTTTTATTTTTATGCCCCCCCTCCCCTCCCCCACTTCTTGCCCCTCCTAATAACTTTACACAATCGAAAATATCCCCATTCGACTTGCAGACCTTTAAAACGTATCTGTACCAATTTTGAACGGCCTAACTGCATTTCTATTTGTTTTTGCCCGTAAAAAGAAATAAACAGATTATTACCCGACATCACATGGATGTGCACCAAATGTGCATGAAATGATCAAATTCTCATAAGCATTCCCATAATTGTCGGTGATTGTAATGTTTGGCTTAATAAATTTCTGGATATTTCGAAGACTGACATTGCTTGAGTTTTTCAATTTTATAAGAAGATTTTTTACTTCTGACGATGCATCTAAGCTCTCCAGAGCAGTCAAGAAATCAGAAGTTATCAGATCAGCTATAAATAGATAAAATAAATATGTTTAACATGATCTTACAGGTTGTTCAAAACTATAATTAGAAATCGAACTTATTTGGAAAAGTTAATTCAAACAGAATAATAAAGAAAAACATCATTATCTAATTGCAAAACCGGCCAACTCCCTGAAATCGGAAAATGCGTTTATTCAGTATTTTTTAAATTTCTACGTAAACGTTTCCACCAACTGGAAACAAGAAACCATGTTAGAGTCAGTCTTATCTTTGTGTTATATGCGTTTTAAAATCACGATGTTTTTCAAAACAGGTCAGATACTAAGACTAGTGAGAATCAAAATCAGTCATCTCCATATCCACTGGATGGCGCCTCTGCTGCACCTCACTACAGCAGTTCACTTGTTGATTAGGTTAGGTGTTGTTTGACGTGATGTGAAGATAATAATAAATACTCGTTCTTTCATTCACAAACCAAAACTATATTTAACATACAATACACAGATGTAAATATCCGTGGAAAACATAAGTTGCGATAAATCATTGCGAATAAATAATAAACAATAAGAATGTAAAGTAATAACTGCGAAAATAAGATAGCATGCAAGCTACCGTGCGGATGAAAAAGAATAAACTGTTCTTTTCGGTTTCTGTTCGAGTAGAGTTGAGATGTACGTACCTGTCAAACAGAAAAAAGTAAAGTTGAGATGAAAACAGTTAAATCGAAAGTGTCATTGAGTGCGGAGTTCGATTATGTTAAGAATCGAATATGACTGTATGGTGGAAATCGAACATTAGGGTTATTGTGTTTTCCAGATGGTAAAAACTTTTACTTGGAACTTAAAAAACTGGAAAATCGCATTTTTAAATTTCAAGGAATTGGCCGGTTTTCAACTAGGCGATATATATTGTGCATATTGATATTAAGTCAAATTCTATTTCGAGATGACGCAGAATCAATCATCTGAAAGTGTTCATCTTAATTTTATTCCTATTCTATTTTTTAAAAATAAATTTGAATATCTGCAGCAGTTACGAGTAAGACGAGAGATTGGAAATTTGCATGCATATTTTGTAGTTTGAGATGGCTTCATATATTACGAATAGCAAAACATTTAGTTGGTACATTTGTTATTTTATATTTTTTTGTTACTATACCTATACTTTTTCTTTTTGATTCTTCTGCTCAAATTATCCCACATTCATGCGAATTCTCTAGAAATTTAATAATAAAGTTTATGAGATAGTTAGATTCAATGTTAGATTTAATTTTTGACCTTTAAATTATTATTATTATTTTTTTTTTTTACTTATAAAATAAAATTGGATAATGTTAGCGTTATGTGGTTAACAGTACCTAATTTGAAAATTGCTCTCCATTTGACAAAATTCCTGAAAAAAATAAAATAACTAAAAACTGTCAAAAATGTGGTTTCGGAAAAAGTGTTTCCAATATAAGACATCAAGGCATCACACGAGAAACTCTCTTACATGGTACTTTATTTTTTGAAACTGAATACCATAATATTTTAAAATAAGAGTTTCTTACAAAATAGATTCTTGAAATAAAGTTTTATTAGAAAAAAAAATTATGTAAATAAGAAACATTTGGGAGAAAAAAAAAAAAAAAAAAAAAACGAACTTGAAGAGATAATTTTTTATTAAAATCTGCCAAAAAGATAATTTTTTTTTTTTTTTTTCTGTTCACGAAGCAAGATAAGAATATTACAACAGTAGTTAAACAAATGTTTAAATAAAGGCGTGTGGGCTACTCAAGAAAATGAAATGCCACTTCTTGCACATTCTCACAACACCATTGAAAAACTGTGTGCATTTTCTTCTCCATTTTTACCACACCACAGTCCTTAGAAATCAAACCTCCGCTCAATGCACATTCAACATCATATTCATTCGTTTCTTTAGAATTATCGTAACTGAAGTTGGAGTCAAAATCTTGTAAAGATAGCTCATCGTCTTTTTCTGGGCTTGACTCATTCAGAAAAACTTGTTTAGATCGCCTTTTCTTTGTTTAATTAATATTTCTCCCCCTCTTTTTTGAGAAGTTGAAGCTTCAGAGGAAAACACAAATTTTATCTTTAAATGTTAGAACTACAGAGATTGCAGCCTAACGGCCTTATTCACCATTAACTTCAACCCCCGGTTCAACGGAAAAACTTGAAAAGCATCTAAAGGCAGAGTATAGCTTTCAAAGAAAATTTGACACGCTGCTTCTACCATCTAGTGTCAATGTTTTCATATAATTTCTGATTGGTTATTTTCAGTTAAAAAAACTTAAAATAACAATGCCGCTAGATGGCAGATGCAATTCGTAAGACTTCGCTAAAAAGTTGAACCCTGCCTTTATACGTTTTTCAAGTTTTCGTTTTCAACCGGGAGTTCAAGCTATTGGTGAATACAGCCGTTAGTGAAAGACCTATAGTAATTTTCCTTCCTGATTTATTAAGCTCTTCTTATAATTTTCTACCGCCTTCTCATTTAAGAATTTTTTTACAAGAGGAAATAGTATAAAACTTGTACGAGATAAAATTCCCGATGAACATGGTCCGAAGGCACAGAGGAAACATCAGCCGGTTTGATGATCCGCTATTTGTAAACCAGAACCTTGCATAGGAAAATATTGAGCAGGCATAGCCTCATCATCAGCCACAAAGTTGATATTCACAAACACAATTATGTTACAAGGGAAAAGTCCCCTTTTTTCGAATTTCACTGCAAAAGTCATGTTTGCATCTATGTAAAATATTTCCCAAATACACTCTCTAACAAAAAAAAAAACGACGCACCAAGAAGGAGTTATCCGAATGGGACAAAAATTGGTAGATGCGATGTACATGTGGAGAAAAACAATTGATTACAGTTTCAGAAAATCTGAATGATTTAATCAAGAGAAAGGGCCTCACAATGTACACAACTCAGTAACGCGTTGGTCCACTTCTGGCCCTTAGGTACGCAGTTATTTGGCTTGGTATTAATTGATAGAGTTGGCAGATGTGCTCCTGTGAAGTATCGTGGGAAATTCTGTCCAATTGGTGCGTTAGATTGGTGAAATCCCGAGCTGTTTGTAAGACCTTTTTCATGATGCTCCAAACGCCCTCAGTGGAAGAGAGATCCGGAGATTGAGCTCAACCCCATTTCACTGAGCCACCTATTAAGGGTCTTTGAAGTCACTGAAGTACCAGTTCCACGTGGGATCGATGATAATGATGAATTGGAGCTTTGAGTACCGATTTGACGATTGACTGGTTCTTACTTTTTGTCCTTTCTTTAGGCCGACCGTTTCCTCCCTGACGACCATAGTTCACCCATTCCTGTCAATATTATCTAATAGTGGTACCGCTCCTATCCAATTGTCAAAAAAAATCGCAGATTAAACCAACCGGCTTCTTTGAGCCCAACTACACACCATACTCAAATGCTGACATCTGCGCATGTTGTTTGCGCACCTATATGTGAGGCATAGTTACTGTCTTTCTGAGAAGATGGAATAAAATTCTCGTAGAATTTGTGACCTGGAATCAAAATTTCTCATTTTTAATATTCTGCCAGTTGCGCAGTTGAGATGCGCTGCAGCGTCGCATACTCATTCGATGGCAGTCAAACTTTAAAATTTTGCATTTTCGAAACCTGTATGTATGTCAATTTTTGTCCAGTTTGCATTACTCCTTCTTGGTGCGTCGCTTTTTTTGTTATAGAGTATATCTCAGAGACTTACAAGGGAAGTATTAATCAGTAAAATTCCTATTGAAACCAAACCAATCTTAAATTAAAGAGCATGGTCGAAAACATAGGGAAAATTCAAATTTACTGCAGCAACCCCCCATGGAGCAAACAAACGACCCTAAAAGTTTTAGATATTTATCAAAACCAACGAAACAGAGCCAGTGAGCAAGACCGCGTGGTGTAGTGTTCAGTTTGAGTGAGGAAGGTCGTGAGATCGAATCCCGAGGAAATCTGCTATTTATTTTTTATTTAATACATTCATTTGAAGGTGAATCTTTTTTCTCTTTTTTTTTTTTTTTTATTTATTATATTTATTGAAAATAAAATGGTAATGCAGAAGAAAAAAAATAGATAAGTATATTAAATTTGAAATTTAAAAACGTATTTATAACAGTATGTATAATTTTTATAGTATGGCAACTCGTTTTTTTTTTTTTTCATTAATTTCTTTAAAAGAAAAATCTTATTTATTTATTTATTTTATTTATTTTTTATTTAAATCTGTAGTATTTATCCGGGGGGGGGGGGGGGAATGATAGTGATGGTAGGGATCGGAAAAAAATAGTAGGAAACACAAGCGAAGTGATGACGTCACTGGCCGTCTTAGGGGCCAAACGGGCCAAAAAAAAAATTTCCTAGGTTAATCATCCATTGAATTTTTTGTCCAATGTGGATTTGTTTGGCACTAGAACTCCTAAATTGAGAGGCTGACGCATCCGCCATTTTCTGGCCCACAAGACCGGCTGACGATTTATTATTGGTGGTTTTTCGGCAATAAATTACATGAATAACTCCAGAAAAGGGCACCTCCTGTTTATATTTTCTTCTAATCCAGAAAGAAGGAAAAAGTGTATTATAAATTGCAGATGTAACTCGTAGATACCCGGAGCAGGAGCACAACATTTTAGCGTAAGATTACCTTTATTTTCAACTTATTTCATTTCATTTTCAAAGTTTTTTGACAAATTTAATATGAATGTACTGGTTTTTTAAGTTATTGTTTTTAAATTCTTTTAAAATTAACTTTAAAATTATATTTATTTTAATGTGAAGGGTTCCAGTTTTGAGAATGTTGACGATGTTCTTAAAATTGCCAACTTGTTTGTTTCGTGATAAGATTTTCTAGCTCACATGATCTGTGTAGAAGTTTAAATGAACAACGCTAATCAGGTAACCTAACTTTTTCTACCGCTAACATTTTCCCAGATGGGCTAGAAAATGGCGGACACTGCGCCAGCTTTTATCATATAGGAGTCTTATTTGGCACCAAAGATGGTCAGTAAGGTCACACTTCGCTTGCGTATATAGTAAAACATTTTTCATTTGAAATAAAATGTTTTAACAATTAATTAGAATATTTATTTTTATGCATAAAAAATAATAAAATTAAAAGCAGACGAACAGCATTTCCTACTAGCGGCTTTGGCGTAAAATATTAATAAAAAAGTTAAATTAAACTTTATGAAAAAGAAAAATGTGCAATAAAGAAAAATACTTTCCCTTAAATTATTCATTTATTTAAATTATAAAGAAAAAAAAAATAATAATTAGTTGAAATAAAAATTTTAATAATTAAAAATATATCATTATATATTTTTTAATTAAATTTAATACATATCCCGACTAAATTATTTGTTTACTTTAATATTTAGATTTATTTCATATCTATATATTTAAAAAAAAAAAAAAAAAAAAAAAAAAAAAACTATGAGCAGTTATCGGGGCTCGAACTCGCGACCTTCCTCACTCTAACCGCTGCACCACACCGTCTTGCTAACGGTCTATGTTTCGTTGGTTTTGATGGAAACAGCTAAAACTTTTAGGGTCGTTTTCTTGCTCCATTGGGGGTTGTTGCAGCAAATTTGCATTCTACCCTATGTTTTTTACTATACTCTTTAATTTAAGCTTGGTTTGTTTTCAACAGGAATTTTCCTGATTCATACTTCCCTTGTTAGTAGAGCACGATAGTTTACCCACGTGTTCATTCAGTAAACTCCTAGGAATAAAACGTCTTCAGAGAAACCATTAAATTCATATCTAGCGGTTGGATCATATGCATAGAAGTTGGGCATCCAGATCACGGTGGCATGCGAGTTCAGAGCATCACAAATTTTCTTGTATGGTTGTAGTGGATATTCAAAGGCAACAGAATAGAAAAAGTTTCAGTAGATTTTTGAAATAGTACAACTATTTTGTGAAAGGTTCATCTGAATTCATACAATTTCAAGAATGGTAAACAGGAGTCTAACAAAACTGTGGAAAAAAAGTAGTTCTAAGAGAAATACTCTGTGTAAAAAAAAAAAAAGAAAAAAGAAAAAAATCAATATCTATTAGGAAAACGCACGATGAAATATTTTATGGTAAAAAACTGTGAGAAAAATAAAATTCAATCATAACTAAATACACTATGTTATTTTTTACTAAAAACCGAGAGTTTTTTTAATAACATAATGCTACCTCCATAAATTTTCCTCCAAAAAATTATGCTGAAATTAATCAACAAAAGCCTCAGAATTAAGAAATTACATTATTTGGTTTATTGAGAAAACAAACAAAAATTGCAGAATCTTAAATTGCCACCTTTCGAAGTTCTATATCCACCCTACGAAGCTCTATGCAAGTCGCTTGCCACAAATAACCTTTGCTGCAAAATCTGTTATTGCTATGTCTCATATTAATGCACTGTTTCATAATCGAGTCCTTTTCCCTATCGGAACGAGGGGTAGAAAATCTAAATCTCGCTAATACGTGGTGTCAACATAAAAATGCTTAGATTAATTAGATGATGAGGTATAGCTACATTCTGAATAATAGCAGCGTTATCTGTCGTCCGATAAACATCTAAATCAGTGCCCGGTTAAAGCGTTGTTGCAAGCATTGGAGTCCCGAAGCGAGGTCTTGAAAGATTTCAAAAGAATGTATTTATTTATTTATTATTTATAAAGTGATACCAAAAAATAGTGACTCAAGATTTTTTTTTTTAATTATTTATTTAAATATAGTGACAAGCGAAGTGGGTAAAGCCTGCTAGTAAAAAGTATTTTTAAACAGTATCTGCATTAATAATTGCCGAATTTCAAGATAATAACAGCTCATCTTTAATTGTCTGTGAAAAAATAATCATTAAAAAACTTTCATAAACAACGATAATTTATTTAAGAGATTCCAAAAGAATTAAAATACTTCTGTCAATGCATATGTTACCGTAGGTTCGAGTTTAGAATTTTTAATATTAGTGAGTAAATTATGTAAGTGTCTTTATTATGTGTACTTAAACAGCACTATCGTGTATTATTCACTTTAACCTTGTAACTTGTAATATTACTAAGTTTAATTTACCGATTTATCAACAAGAACAAACATTGCAAATCTGAACCTAATGAAGACAGATCATAGTAAGTATATATATCTCAGGGTTGCTTATGAACAGAGCGGCACTAAAACCCGTAAACATTTTTTAGCCGGGTATGCAAGTGCCGTTGAGGCATTTCCATGTTCAAGTATTAAATAATCAAACGCATTACATTATAATTACCTTAATTAAGAGCTGATAACAATGCCATTATTCAAAGTAACAGTTCTAAATAACAGCAATTCAAATTAACAGTACAGTTAACTTGTATAATATTTTAATCAATAACTGTTTCAGTTTTACTCCTAAAATAGATATGAACAGTTCAGATATTTTTTCTGTGCTACTTACTTTTATTTTCATGCGCAGGATATTCGTAATTCTCTTTACAGAAACATTGTCTTTCATTATTAATTTCACTAAAACTGCATCCTCTGGTATAATTTGAAACTTCTGGCAAGCAAAAAGAGTTAGAGCAAGCGCAAACATCACTTATATTCTTGAAACGGTAACATGCTGTGGTAACGCATGGTGCATTCTTACACAAACATTTATTCAAAAATTGTGACCATGTGCAAAGAAGATCCTTGCGACACTGGATTTTTTTGGCAATAGATATTCTAAAAAAAGAAAAATAATGAAAAATAATAACAAGTTATTATATAAAATAACTAAATATCGATTAGGAGAATATATATATATATATATATATATATATATGCATCAAGTATATAATACACGTTTTTATATATATGCAAAAAAAAAAATAGTTTTTCATGTATGTGAATAAATAATATAAAACAAATCCCTGAAATTCTGTTGATATGGTGGCAGTTATCTAAAAATTAAGGTATGAAATTAAAATTTTACCCTGGCAGACAAACAGAAGAAAACATTTATGCTTATAAATAAACAAACCCAACTAAGGAAAAATCTTTAGAAAGTTAAAATAAATAAATAAATGAATAATCTATTTAAGAACTTTTAAAACCCAAATTCTTAATGTATCTTATCACAAAAAAAAAAAAAAAAAAGTAACTCTTTTGTTTATTAACCAAAAAAATTGATGAAATTTTAAATGCAAGTTGGTCTTGTGAGTACAGGCTGTATATTATATTTTTGTGTTCGTGAGAGAAATTTAAAAAAAAACTGAAAACTGCAATTTTTAATCCCACTTCATAAACAGGTGACTTAAGGTGAAGCAGATTTTTTTTTATTATTATTATTATTTCTCCTAACGGTTTCCATACAATCTTCTGCTGTTGCCACCTAAAATACATACTTTAGTTAATTTTAAAAAATCTAATTGTCCGATCGATAAGCAGTTTAATCCATCGGATTCTCAAACATTTTCCCTTTCAATTGGTACCTTATTTGCAACGATACAACTGATATTTCTAATTTATTTTCTGATTTTTCTAATTCATTT
The DNA here is from genome assembly GCA_963930645.1 of Salticus scenicus. NCBI lineage: Eukaryota > Metazoa > Arthropoda > Arachnida > Araneae > Salticidae > Salticus > Salticus scenicus. The sequence goes on from OZ005649.1 coordinate 138,725,821, forward strand.
TCCTCATTTTTAATAAATGTACTTCTTTTTTTCCTGTCAAAAAAAAAAAAAAAAAAAAAAAAAAAAAAAAAATGGCAACAATTAAATTTTAGCTTGAGATTCGCAAACATACCTTAGTGAATGACAGTAAGTACATAAGAATTTGGGGAAAATAAAAAAATATACAAAACTGCAGATAATCTGAAGGTATTTGGAACAATAAAAAATTTAAGAAGAAAAAAATTACTTGCTTCCAAACTGCAAATTGTATGGTTTTAAACTACAGTTAATCTGTAGATTTTGTGATTTTTGTTCCAAATATCTTCAGATTATCTGCAGATTTTTTTGTAGATTTTTTTTTTTTTTATTATTATTTATTTATTTATTTATTTATTTATTTTAGCTGGAAATATATTCAAAAACTACAAATCTTATTAAAAACATTCACCAGAAGTTATTTTTATTTAAGTTAGGATGAACAAACTTGGCAATTTGGGGTCGAATTTGCGACTTAGTGACCAAATTTAGTGAAAAATAATAGTTTAGGGTTCTCAAAGTTCGGAAGCTCTAATTTCAGTAGTAACTGTGATCTGGAATTTTCCGAAATGATCTATTGGTTTCTAATGAAGAAACTACCTTTGAATTTCTATAAATTCCTAATGAGACTACAAAAATAGAACAGTCATTCTTGAAGAGTTCAGTTAGGGTTCCAGTTTCGAGCTGAGGGATCGTCTCTTAGAGACTGTGATTTTAGCGCTTAGTATACAAATTTTCCGTAAAATAATAACTTATTAACCCGTTAGTAGTCGCTATAGACAACGCCACCTATTAAAAATTGCGCGCATTTTATTTAACTGTCACCAATAATTTTAAGAAGTGATGTGACTGACGTTTCTTTGATTTTATTCGCGTTTTATGTATATCAAATGCTACTTCTAAAAATTTTTGGTGGCTATTGAATAAAAAAATCTTTGAACACTACAAGATGGGCGGCAAATCGACCAACTAGCGACTACTAACGGGTTAACCTTTTGTTTTACTCATACTTTACCATCTATTTAGAAAACTGTAGAAACACCGTTAATTTGCAAATCTTTCCTTAGACCATTTCTTAAAAAACTGCCGTACAGCCATTTAACTGGAGTGAGATCAATTAACCGTAATTTTATTTCTAGTTTGACTCTCTGGCAACGCCATCATTTTAAATTTCTTTGTTGGCGAATTAGATTCAGTATTCTTTGAAAAGAAAAAAGTAATTCAGTGTAGTCCTTGTAACCTAAATGAAAGGATATAAAGATTGTATTTGCAAGGCAAGTAGTAAGCTTCTTATAATATTTTCTGTTATATTTAGTGTATAATTTTGATTTATTTTACGGTTTCTTAACCATAAGATCAAAATTTAATTAAATAACCGTCATCTAAAAATACGGACAAACATATGGACAGAAAGATGACGTTCAAATAACCGTTTTCTTACGGCAAAAATTTTTACAGTGTACATATAAATCGCAGACACTCCATATGAATCACAAACTATTTGTCCGTTATACAAATAAGAACTAAATATTCAAAGACGTCTCGTTACTGTCTGTCGACCACAATACGAGCTCCCGACAAGATGTATGTTCCTGTCTGCTGCCGTGAAAAGAAGCCTCGTTTCATGTACGACAAAGGAAGCCAAAACAAACCCATACATTTAGGATGACTAAATGCCTTGATAGCATGTTGGCAATGTTTTCAATATTATTATTAGTAGTAGTAGTTTTTCGCAGGAGCTATTTTTGGGTCGATAGACAGTATCTATAGACACATGCAAATTAGGCAAAAATATCATAGTATTCTTACTCATACTCGGGTAGTGATTTTAGGATTTCTCTCAATTCATCAATATAGTGAAGATCAGCTTCCTTTGCATTATGTTGTGGAATGACATTGAAACCACAAACCGTAACAGCAGGAAATTCCATCTCTTTCAAGGAAGCCTTCTACGTAAGAATATCAATAACATGAATTACAGCAGGATAAACAAGAACAAAAAATCATGCGGCTCGCATAGATTAATAACACTTTCCAGTTGCACGTTTTCGTTGCATCGTTTAACCTTCAATGTACAGTCGGGGGGAAAAAAACGCAACACCCACTATAATTTCGTTATTATTTGACGGATGGACATCTAATAGACATAATTCAACAGGAAATTAAATGCACTTTCTGAAAATGTCGTCAAATTTTGAATTAGGGTTCATCTACATATTGAAATGAGCGCCAACTTTGATTTTTTTTCGATAGCAACACCAAATTTCGACTTCATATTCGAATTTCTGAGAGTCTGGCAGTGCGGAAAAGTATACTGATTGTATACTTTAACTTTAGTATTTATAGAGTTATAATCAAAAATGTGTTAGGGAGTTATCTCTAAAAGTAGGAAAATAAAATTAAGATCCTATAAGAAATAGACAAAATTTTAATGTTTCACACCGGAAATCTTTCAGGAAAGAAAGAATTATAAAAATTAATAAAAACATTTAAATTTTCCAGTTTCTTAATTATTCAGAATTCAGTTTTTTAGATTTGTGTATTCTTCAGTACTTTTTTGGATAATTTTAGGTCTATTTAAATACATTACACTTGCGATTAGTCCAGACAGTACTCTCTGAAAAAAGTAAATATACGAAATGAAATAATATAGATGCAACGCATAAACTAAATCTTTTCGGATAAATTATTGTAAGGGATCATGAAGTAAATAAACAATTTTAATCGCACTTACCAGTTTTAAGTCAGTTGAACTCTTTGGAACTGTACGATTCGTTTTATAATTTCTATGAAAATATAATTTCTTAATTAACCCTTTCGCGACTGTTGACGTAGATTCGCGTCATTTGAAAATTTGTAACTCTGTCAGTGGGCGTTTCTTTCGTAATTTGTGTGTTACGTATTTCTTAGACGTGTACTCAGAGTTCATATTTTTGCAATAAAATATACTATGGATAGAAATATATTGATTAGAAAGAATATAATTATAATGTATATCCATTTGTAATATAATTGTGAATACAGAAAAGTTGTTCTGAAATATTTTATTTTGAGAGAATAACGCCTGTAGGCGGATCTTACAGTCAAAAAGACAAAATCCTGCTGTCGCAAAAAGTGTTAAGTATATTTATAAAAGTTAAAGTATATTTTTAAAAATATATAAAGTTAAAATATATTAATAAAATTTTAAAGACTAAAGTATCGTTAAAATAATAATCCTCCTACCTACAAAATAAATAAATAAATAAATAAAAATAAAGCAATATATGAAGTAAATGACTTTAACTATGACGGTAATCAAGAAATGATTTTACAAGTCTGCCTTGCATTCCAATTCCATTCGCTTTTTTTTTTTTTTTTTCTAATAGACAATTTTTACATTAAACATATTTTTCTATTTGGAACAGTTAACTCCGCCTATTTGGTTAATTTTTCTTTCTAGTGTTCGTTTAATAGATTCAAAATTTATAACCAGTAATCGATGAAGTAAATACCACTTGTGCATATTTTTGTCAACATAAAATAAGGAGTTTAACATGAATTCACCACTCAATGTCACATTTATTTTTCTTTTCTGTATTGTTTTGTTTTGAAGAAAGATTAAGGCGGGGCCTGTCTTCTTTAGAAAACAGGAATTCTTGATGATAACACTAATGTTTAAAAATCATCATTTTTGTTTCATTTCTTTGCATTTGACGTTGTTGTTATATAATTTGACCCGTAAATAAAAAATAAAAATATTTTGTTTAATTTTCCTTGTTATTTTTTAAGATTTGATTTGTTATCTCATGCAAAACTTTATAAGAGACGGCCCCTAAACCACTCCAAAAGAAAGATTTATTTATATCTCGAAAGCTAATAACTGGAATGAGCTGCAAATTTGCACACCCATATTTTTTAGCATTAGGATTCATTTTATGCAAAAATTAATATAGGTCATAATTCATAATTTTTATGAATATGAATTTATTAATATTTTTCAGAATTAAAAATATTTTTTTTGAATCAAAAGTAATGATGGATTATGTTTGGGTTTCTTCACTATATCTCGTAAAAAAAATTATATTGATCAAGTTATTTTTTGTGAAGATATTAATAAAAGTTTGAAATATGAATTTAACATTAGCACCTTCAAACTTTGAACGCTTATAACTCTGTGAAAAAAATAAATAAAATATACAACCAATGTACTTTTTCGCGTTGTCGCGATCCCAGGAATTCGAATATGAAATAAAAATGGGGCATTACCATTGAAAAAATTAAAGTTGGTGCGCGTTTTAATATGTAGACGACCCCCAATTCAAAATTTCAGTTCATTTTCTGAATCTACTCACAATTCCCCGTCGAATGATACCTATTACATTTTTCTACATCGATTATCAAAGAAGTTACGTTGAGTGTTGCGTTTTTTTTCCCCCGACTGTACTTTGTTTACGTGATCAAACAATGAACAGAACGGAGGACAGGAAGACAAACAGGTTGACTAACTGAATTCATAATCTCTCTTAAACATTGTTGAAAAGTGTTAAAAACACTTAACACAAACGTAAATGAAATTCCAGAAATTTTTAATTGTAGTCTTTAATATACCTGAATGTTTTAGTGTTGCCCTGTGAATCTTAACGCTAAACATACCACATTTTATAGAAAACACTTTTTTTTAGCATATGAACAATAAATCTCAATTTCCTTATGAATTGTGTAGTACAAAGTTATTTAAATAAGATTTACAAAATTCCTCTCATAAAACGCAATGAATTGATATTCTTTTGGGTGTTCTTGTACACAAACCAGTTGTGCTATTTATACTATTTTAAATAGAGAGCATGCTTTAGTGATATATCATTTTGAAGCATTTCAGAAAATATTTACAGATGCTAGAGGCGGACAAAAAGGCAAACAATTCAAGTCGTAATCAGTTTTAAACATTGTTAAACGCTTAATGAAAAATAATATGCAGTTTTCAATTACAGTCCTTAATGTATCTGAATATTTTTGTGTGGCGCTGTAAATCTTAATGCTAATCATACTATATAGTCCAGTCAAAATAGGGAAAATAGAGGAAAAAAATCGTGTAGTTTTGAAATTTTGCATACTCATAGCCGAGGGGGTCCTGAACAACATACTAAAAGTCCCCGCCCGTGGGGGTTGAGCGGGGGGCAGGGGGGATTTAAGGGGGGCAATTTTCAGTTTTTATTAAATATCTTAAAAACTATCGCATTTAGAGAAAAAATGTCAATTACAAAATTAATCTACGTAAAATTTCCTACAAAAATGTATATTACATTTTGTTTGTACGATCATTAGTTTAGAAGGTATAGGGAGATGAAATAACACATTTTCTTGAAAAATTCTTTTTTGCAATAGTAAAATCAACTAAAGTGTGCAATTAAAAGGGTTCTTGTCAAATATTTTCTAATGCAAAAAACAAATATATACATACGGAATATGCAAGGATAATACAGCATGTTTTGTAAGTTTTAAATGATTTTAAGGCTAGTAGGCGCAAGTGGCGGTTTGAGTAAAAATCTGGATAAGTCCAGTCAAAATAGGAAAAATAGAAAAAAAAAAATCGTGTAGTTTTGAAGTTTTGCACACTCATAGCCGAGAGGATCCTGAACAACATACTAAAAGTCCCCTACCGGGGGGGGTGAGCGGGGGCAGGGGGGCATTTAAGGGGGGGGCAGTTTTCAGTTTTTATTACATATCTTAAAAACTATCGAATTTAAAGAAAGAATGTCAATTACAAAATTAATCTACGTAAAATTTCCTACAAAAATGTATATTACATTTTGTTTGTACGATCATTAGTTTAGAAGATATAGGGAGATGAAATAACACATTTTCTTGAAAAATTCTTTTTTGCAATAGTAAAATCAACTAAAGTGTGCAATTAAAAGGGTTCTTGTCAAATATTTTCTAATGTAAAAAACAAATATATACATAGGGAATATGCAAGGATAATACAGCATGTTTTGTAAGTTTTAAATAATTTTAAGGCTAGCAGGCGCAAGTGGCGGTTTGAGTAAAAATCTAGATAACGAAGACCCAAAACCGATCAACATAAAAAAAAAAAAAAAAAAAAATTGTGTAGCTTAGAAATTGAGCACAGTTATAAAGTTAAGTGCTCTGAATAACATACTAAAAGTCCCTAACCATGGGGGGGGTGCATTTAAAGGGGGCACATTTCAGTTTTTATTAAGTATCTTGAAAACTATCGCATTTAGAGAAAAAAAAATCTCAATTGCAAAATTAATCTACGTGAAATTTCCTAAAAATAATGTATATTCTATTTTGTTTGTATGATCAATAGTTTAGAAGATATAGGGGAACAAAATAACACATTTTCTTGAAAAATTCTTTTTTATTTTTTTTTCAATAGTAAAATCATCTAAATTGTGGAATTAAAAGGGTTCTGATAAAATATTTTCTAATGTACAAAACAAATATATGCATAAGGAATATGTAAGGATAATACAGCATGTTTTGTACGTTTTAAATAATTTTAAGGTTAGTAGGCGCAAGTGGTGTTTAGGTAAAAATCCAGATAACGAAGACCCAAAACCGATCAACATTAAAAAAAAATCTTATAGCTTTGAGATTTTTTTTCTCTAAATGCGATAGTTTTTAAGATACTTAATAAAAACTGAAATGTGCCCCCTTTAAATGCCCCCCCCCCCATGGTTAGGGACTTTTAGTATGTTATTCAGGGCACTTAACTTTATAACTGTGCTCAATTTCTAAGCTACACGATTTTTTTTTTTTTTAATGTTGATCGGTTTTGGGTCTTCGTTATCTAGATTTTTACTCAAACCGCCACTTGCGCCTGCTAGCCTTAAAATTATTTAAAACTTACAAAACATGCTGTATTATCCTTGCATATTCCTTATGTATATATTTGTTTTTTACATTAGAAAATATTTGACAAGAACCCTTTTAATTGCACACTTTAGTTGATTTTACTATTGCAAAAAATAATTTTTCAAGAAAATGTGTTATTTCATCTCCCTATATCTTCTAAACTAATGATCGTACAAACAAAATGTGATATACATTTTTGTAGGAAGTTTTGCGTATATTAATTTTGTAATTGACATTTTTTCTCTAAATGCGATGGTTTATAAGATATGTAATAAAAACTGAAAATGGCCCCCTTTAAATGCCCCCCTGACCCCGCTCACCCCCACGGGCGGGGACTTTTAGTATGTTGTTCAGGACCCTCTCGGCTATGAGTGTGCAAAACTTCAAAACTACACGATTTTTTTTTTCTATTTTTCCTATTTTGACTGGACTTATCCAGATTTTTACTCAAACCGCCACTTGCGCCTACTAGCCTTAAAATTATGTAAAACTTACAAAACATGCTGTATTATCCTTGCATATTCCCTATGTATATATTTGTTTTTTACATTAGAAAATATTTGACAAGAACCCTTTTAATTGCACACTTTAGTTGATTTCACTATTGCAAAAAAGAATTTTTCAAGAAAATGTGTTATTTCATCTCCCTATACCTTCTAAACTAATGATCGTACAAACAAAATGTAATATACATTTTTGTAGGAAATTTTACGTAGATTAATTTTGTAATTGACATTTTTTCTCTAAATGCGATAGTTTTTAAGATATTTAATAAAAACTGAAAATTGCCCCCCTTAAATCCCCCCCTGCCCCCCGCTCACCCCCCACGGGCGGGGACTTTTAGTATGTTGTTCAGGACCCTTTTGGCTATGAGTATTTAAAATTTCAAAACTGCACGATTTTTTTCCTCTATTCGTCAAATTTTGGCCTTCGTTGCCTGGACTATAGAAAACATTTATTCTGCACAAATGAATAATAAATCAAAATACATTAGAAACACCCAACACAGTACAAATAAATAAATAAATAAATAAATAAATAATAAAATATGATTTCGTAGGCCTGCATAATTAATCACAGCCAGGCATATCATCAGAAAAACATTTCTGATCCAAAACAACAACAACAACAATATATACATATATATATATCGAGTCCAATCGACTTTGCGAACGTAACACAAGTTCTATTAGCTGTTACTAATGGCGAAAATAACTCAGATGGCGAAGATGTGGCATGTCCTATCTGTGGATAGCTTTTTTCTCAAGACAAACGAGAAAAGGAATAGGCAAGGTGTTTGAAATGAATGCTTTAAAGAGCACTCCGTATTGTTTCATATACATTACACTTCCTATTAAAATAAACAAGCAAAGATTAACCAGATGAATTTTGTAAAATTAATACACCTTTTATTTTATTTATTTATTTATTTTTAAGTTTGTATTACTTTTTCCTAGTTACAAATTATTTATTTTCTATAATGACATTTCAGGTACTAGTAAGTAAAGAGTTAAGTAAATCAAATGTATTCTTATTTTTAACTTTTGTCTTTAATTTCTCCTTTTCAACTTCTGTTTATCAAGGACGAAAGTCGGTCACTTTAGATAGATAACAGGCAGTAACTCAACTGAAATATCAAAAACTGAAAATAATAATTAAAAAATCCCTAAAATAAGTAACAATTACTAGAAAAGACGAAGAAAACAACATTTTAAAAGTTGCAGTTAATAGTTATATTTGTCGTTTAACGATATTTGTGTATATTGTATTCTTAAATGAAAAATTTAATTATTTTTCTAAACGCCATCCCCCCCCCCCCCCAAAAAAAAAAAAAAAGAAAAAAAAACTCTGTTCAAGTCTCAAAAGCTTTTTTTTTTTTCCCGACAGCATTTATTATTTCCATCAATCTGTTTTAACGGGCTTTTATCTTCACCGTAATATAGGGTGACCCAAAAATTCTTTACACATTTCAAAGGCGAGTAAAACAAAAATTAGTGTAGATAGAAACTTATTTATTAAAAAATATATAATGGTATTGAAAACAGTTGGTAAAATGTATACTGTGTTATTGAGTAACACTGTAAAAAATATCGGTTGTTTTTATAGCAGAATATACTGGCAATACGAGTGCCAGAACATTCTGCTGTAAAAACTACCGTTATTTTTTACAGTGTACTCTGTGCGAATGTATGATAATAACACAATGGATAATTCGATTATTGTCTATAAAACACCATATTACTACCTTATAAAACCTCCCCAGACTAATTTAATTCCTAACACAGTATTTAATTTACAAATAGTTTTCAATACCATGATATATTTTTAATAAGCAAATTTCTATCTGCAATAATTTTTATTTTATTATTCTTTCAGAGGGACAGTTTTTTTTTGTGGTGGTGGTGTATGTGTGTGTGTGGGGGGGGGGGTCATCCTGTACAAACATATGAATCAATGTGTGCAAAAAGGGTTTCAATCACCCTTTTTTCCCCAAAAAAATTGAGATAGCTGTGGTATCAGCATTTTTGGTGGTACACCCATCAATGTCTTTTGAAAAGACGTCAGTCTAATAATTATTTAGTGCGGGACAGAGGGGCCAGTTTTCTTGTTGCGAGCAAAACAAAAGCTTCAGTCCTGGACTGAAGCTCACTGAATACAATAGACTCTAAGTTACTTTCTTATATCCCTGAAGAACATCTACAATTTTACAAGCAAATAGGTGAAAACTGGCCGACATATAGTGAAAATACTGATGATTAACAAGATATTTCAAATATTAATTGAAAAAAAATATATATGTATATACAAAAATTATATTTTTCCTTTCTGCCGGTCAAATAGGCGAAGTATCCCTCTAAAGAAACGTTTCATTCTTTGAAAACATCAACAACACGCAAATAAAGATAAATGTTTAAGATTATTTTTTATAAGATAATATAAAATTAAAAGAAATGATAAATATATGTTTTTTTTTACATGCATGCAGAAAGGGCTTCAGTACAGGGTCTTAATTTTTTTCTGTGTGACCTAAATATGTTAAAGAAGTGTTGTAATCTTTGAAATACATCATCCATGCACAAATAAAAATTAATATTTAAGACTACTTTTTAAACGACAATAGAAAATTGAGAAAAATTCATGGCTTTACTAAATGTGACAGAAAGGCCTTCAGTTCAGGGTTTTAATTAATTTCTGTATGGCCTAAATTTTGTACATTAAAATGAAAACGATCTCAAAAATTTTTTCTTATGCACAAAACGATACGTGTAAACTTTTCCTGATTTTTTTTTTTTTTTTTTTTTTTTTTTTTTTTTCAGGTAAGGAAATATTAAGTGGTTTTTTTCAGTTTTCTCAAAAAGTGGTTTTAACCCCTTAACGCACGCTGTCCTCGCTGCGAGGACGCAAAATTTAAGATCCAGCTGCAAAAATTCATCCCGGAAATTTTTTAGCAAAAATTTACGTTTATAACGTATCAGAAAAGGCCGGTTTTTCAACCTTAAAATTTAAAATTTCTTTTAGTTTAATTTAGTTCATGAATTCCGGTGGCAGTAGAATTTAAATGACCCGAATTGTCTTGCGCCGCTAGTCCTTTCTGCACTCTGGGATTCATATAAGAAGCGCATTAAAAATCAAGTTCCATTAAATAATAATAATAATAATAAGTTTAATTTTGGTTAGCAATGAAACTCGTTCAAGTAATACCTAAAAAAATATTACCTTCCTATAAACTATCACAGGATATTTCAGATATTCCTGTAACACATTGTAAGTCATAAACATCATTGCTATGGTTGTCATGAGCAAGGCAAGGATCCATACCATCCGACGAAATAGAGATTTTGTTGAGACAACATGAGACACTCCGGCAGCTGAAAGACCTGTTGCGAGGAACTGTTTTAGCATCTTCTTCTCAATAGCCCATTTGGGTCTTTTATGTTTTCTAAAAATGAAAAATAAAATGAATTATTATTAAAAAAAAAAAAAAAAATGTTGGCCTTCTCTTGCTTAGTGGTCGAAACTTACAAGTGCAGATATTTTCAAATTTATTATTCCTTAACAGTTTAGTCCAATTTATCCTTCTCTTATATTAAACGGCTAGATCACGTGACTTGCTCTCTCTCTCTCTCTCTCTATATATATATATATATATATACACTAAGCGACAAAAAAAAAGCCGCACTTGGATATTTTCCTTTTCGCCTTCTACAGCCGCCAGTTTTATCGTTCAAAAAGCAAATTTTCGAACAGTTTTTATTATTTTGTCCTCCAGATACACTTTAGGTTTGCGTCCAGTGTTAAAAACGAAATGCAATTGTCAGGAAAATTGTAATTTTAGAAATTATTCCAAAAATGGTAAGAATAAGGCAGCTAACGATGCCACAAAAAGTATTAATTTTTTAATGAAAATCAAAAAATATTTTAATACGTGAGATGGCAAAATAATTAAATGTTAACGAAATATTTGTAAAAGGGATTTTAGAAAGATGTAAAATTTTGTGGCCGCTTAAACTGGAAATTTGGTTTTAGGCGGCCATGTTGCACATCCAAGCGAGATGACCGTAAGTTAAAAAGCCATTTCTTATAAAATCGGTTTGTATTACATTTAGAACATAAAAGGGATTCAGAAAAAGTGTTTAGCAGCATAATTTCTTTAACTACAGTACAGCAGTTATTAAACAAAGCAGGTTTAAATGACAGAAAATTTGAAAAAATTCCATTCTTAGTGAAGAAAAGTAGGAAAGCAAGACCTCAGATGGCTAAAAAAATTAAAAAATGATTAGTTAATTATTGGGCTGAGCTGGTTCTCTCTGATGAGTCAAGTTTAACTTATTTCGAGCTAAAGAAAACAATCGGATCTGACAATGAAAATATGACCGACTTAATGAAAATCGCACTTTTAAAACAGTGACACATTCTCTGTACATTATGGTACGGAGGTGCATAACTTTTCAAACAGTCAGGCAAATTTTTATGCTCAAGGGATCAGTTAACTCGAAATAAAACACAATCTGCATAAAGTGGTGCCTGACCGACTATTTTGTGGGTATCTTGGACATTTCCGTAAACAGCATTTGAAGATAATAAGGCACCTTACTACACGGCGTCTGTGGTAAGTTTATTCACTTCAAATTGTTACAATTTCTTATACATTCCCATGAGAACCTATAATTTTCTAAGTAATCATATCTTTTTTCACTTTAAGTTAAATACCACAGAGGATATAGTAGAATTTATTATTTACCAGACATGGAAATAGTCAAAATCGCGATCCGCTCGAAAATGTTTCGTCTATAAAAAGGCGGGGGAAAGGGGAGAGGATTGAAAATTTGCAGCCTATAACTCTGCCAAAACTAGAAAAAATTATTTATGATATTTGGCACATTGAAATTTCTGAGATTTATATTAAAACACTGTATAAAACTATGCCATTGCGCATTAATGCAGTAATTCCATGTAAAGGTGAAATTAACCCAATGCAGAATACATATTTTTAACAAAAAATTGCTTAGATCTAACAAATAAATAGTTTTTTTTTTCATATATTAAAATAGAACTTGTTTATTTCATATAATAAATCATAATAGAATACAAAGTGTATGGTTATTGCATTTTGTTCAAGAAGAAAGTTTTATGTAGATTTTTAAAAAGTACTTCGTAAAGTGCAATAAAACGAATTATTAAATCGAAAATATACATAGGTATCATTTTATACCTTTGGTATTATGCAAACAAGACAGTTTTATTTGTTTCAAACATTAATTTTAAAGTTATTACAAATAAAAAAGTTATAAGTCATTTTTTCTGCAGTGCGGCTTTTTTTTTTGTCGCTTAGTGTATATATATACAGTAGATTCCCGATTATCAGCGGTCGGATTATCCGCGGTCCTCAAGGGCCTGAATTTAAAAGGGAATTTAGAAATACAGAACAAACTTATTACAAAAAAAAAAAAAAAAAAAAAAAAAGATCAAAGAGAGTAATGACCTTCAAGGCTTTTGGAGATATTACGCGATTCTTGACAGCATTTATGGCATACACACTGCTTGGGAGGCAGTTAAGCAGGCTACATTGATAAAGTCTTGGAGAAAAAATTTACCAAATGTGGAAAATACTTTGGTAGAGTTTATAGAGGTGAAAGAAATTTCTGCTCATGATTTGGCAAATTTAGCTAAATCTGTTACTGGAGGAGAAAAAGTCAATGAAGGAAACATTGAAGAGTAGATTAATTGTGACGCCAATGATCCAGGTATTGAACACCTTACAGATGAACAAATTGTGGGTAAAGCATTAGACCCAGTTTCAGAAGATAGTGAAGAAGAGGAGGAAGAAGGAGATAAAACTCAGCAGAGGATGAGCCACGATGCAGCCCTAGCCCTAGCACATGCAGATGGACTTATAAAATATCTCGAAGAACAGGACGATGTATCACTTTGTGACAAAATGCTCGTAAAGAAACTGCAATCGTAAATTAAAAAAAAGTGTTTTAGTAAAAAAAAAAAAAAAAAAAAAAATGCTTCACCGATTTTTTTTTGTTAAAAAATAGAGCAAAATGTAAGTAGAAATTTTTATTACTATGTTAAATTGTATATGTAGGCCATGCTTAGCTGTTAATTAAATAGTATTGCTCAAAAGGCTTTATGTGTTGATTTATATTCCCTTTTTGACCCTTTTTCGGATTATCCGCTGATTCGATTATCCGCGGTTGTCTATTCCCCGTTCACCGCGGATAATCGGGAGTTTACTGTACATGTCTTGGGGATCTCGGGAAAGGCTTTAACAACTTTGATAAAAGTTTAGAGTTGGGGGTTTTGGAGTCGAAGAAACGATTGGGTTTATCTTCATCTTCCTGTAAATTCGGGTTCGCTGTTAACCCTTTGCGGCGCAAGACAATTCGGATCATTTAAATTATTCTGCCACCGGAATTCATGAACTAAATTAAACTAAAATAAATTTTAAGGTTAAAAAAAACCGGCCTTTTCTGATATGTTAAAAACGTAAGTTTTTTCTAAAAAATTTCTGGGATGAATTTTTGTAGTTGGGAAGTGAAATTAGGTGGTATAAAATATATACCACGGCCCCTGAAAGGGTTAACCCCAGCCAATTACAGCATATAGCACAAATTAGGTTTACTCGGAAATGAATATAATGATTTTGATGAAAGTTTGGGATTAAGTGTTTTTTAGGGAACTAAATCGATTGAACATATCTCCATCTTCAAGATAATTCGCGTTCAGTGTTAACTCTCATCTGCTAGTTGCATCATATAGCACAAATTAGGTTTACTTGGAAATAGATATAACGATTTTGGTGAAAGTTTGGGGTTCAGTGTTTTTTGGGATGCTTTATCAGTTGTGCTTATTTTCATCTTCAAAAAAAAATTGCATTCGATTTTAACCCTTTATTGGATAGTTGCAATATGTGGCAGAAATTGGGTTTACTCGGAAATAGATATGATGGTTTTGATAAAAATTTGGAATTAAGTGTTTTTTTTTTTTTTTTCTTTTTTTTAAGGTGCAAAATTGATAAGATTTTTTTCTCATCAACAGGAAAATTCCCGTTTAATGTCAACCCTTTATCAGCCGGTTGCAAATTACAACAGAAATTGGTTTTACGCGGACATAGATGCAATGATATTGAAGAAAGTTTTGGATTAAGTTTTTGGAAAGTACAAAATCCATTAGACATATTCTCATCTTCAAGGCAATTCGTGTTTACTGTTAACCCTTTAACTGCCATTTGCAAAATATGGCAGAAACTGAACTCTCTCAAACGTCGATATAACGATTTTGATGAACGTTTGGGAATTAAGTGTTTTTTGGAGCAAAAAATCGATTACACTTATGCAATGCTCATCTTCATAAGAATCGGGTTTTCTGATAACCTTTTATCTGATGGTTACAAAATATGGCAGAAATTGAGTTTACTTGGAAATGAATAACGATTTTTATGAAAGTTTGGATTGAATTTGGAAGTAAGGCCAATTGACTACTCTAGGGTAGAGGTCCGCACGGGCCGGGCTTACGGCCAGAGCTCGAACTCGGCCCGGCCCTCGGGCCGAATTTTTCAATTTGTCCTCGGGCCGGGCTCAGGCTCAATTTTTTTTTTGTATACTCGGGCCGAGTCGGGCCTGAACGAAATTTTTTCCGGGCCGTATCGGCCCGAATCTTTTTCTGGTTTCCTCGTTAATCAACAGAAAAGGTAAATGATAAAATATTTCTTCAGTCACTTATTTCACATAATTTTACAGGCTGGTATATCACATAAAATTTTATTTCGTTAAAAAATGTCTATAACTTCGATTTAATTGCTTATCAGTCTGTCTTTTCGAGCTCTGATTTTCCGCAAACAATTTTGGCATGTCTCGAAATTAGTATATTTTATTTATAGTAACATTAAATGGTTTTATATTCAAAATAGTATGTATGTCACTACTAGTTTGCGCACATGTTCAAACAAAAGAAATTAGATGCGTTACTGTGTATAAGGCTTTGTGCCCTATGGTCTGTAGAGTTTAGGTGGTATGAAGGCTATAAAAATCCTGTGTAACTTTTTCTCTAAACTCCTTTTTCATTTCTCCAGTGCGCTGAATGAAAGTAGCATCATTTTTAGAATCTAGAAAAGCCTCTTTTCTATTAAATATGGTTGGATTACCATTAAAATTTTGTTTACCGGAACACATGAAAGATTCGTATACATTACGGTACATAAGAGGAAATGGTTGAACATGCATTTTTAGTAGTAATAACCATTTTAAATACCTTCCTATATTGCTTGATGAGTGCTAAGATTTTCGATTTGACTTTCTGTCTTTGTGCCTTCTGTACGTCTATAATAATGAACTTTTGTTTATATATATAATTATCTTGTAAAAGTTCAGCAGTTTTGTTAAAGAAAATTCTATTGCTTCGCTATATAAAACCTCTGCAAAGCACATACTAAAAATCTTTTTCATAGAAAGGCGTGCATTTTTTTTTTTCATATTTTTGAATCGAGCCGGGCCGGGTCGGGCCTGATTTTTATCGTTTTTTGTTCAGGCCGGGCCGTACACTGGCAAAAAATAAACGGCTCAGGCTTTTTCAATTTCATACCGGGCCGGGCCGGGTAAGCAAAGCTTTCGAACGGTCCGGGCCAAGCCGGGTCCAGGCCTCAAATTTCTGGCCCGTGCAGACCTCTCCTCTAGGGTCCTAGGCCTGAGGGGAAGTGCCCTCCGTGGAGGTCTTTCTAAGGGATCCTATTCTGTATTTACGCAGGTTTCTGAGAAAACCATGGAGAAATCCGAACGGCTAGGCCGACGAGAGCGACCTCGGACAGACGAGAGCGAACCCGACGCCTCACGTCTACCAGCTTTGAGCTCAGGACTACTGGACCGCTGGTGGGCTGATGGAAGTTTGGAGTAAAGAAAAGTTTAGGACGAAAAAGTAATTACACTTATCCTCATTTTCAGGAAACCTTGCATTCGCTGCGTTAACCTTTTATCCACCAGTTACAAGATATGGCAAAAATTGGATTTACTCGGAAATAAATACTATAATGATTTTGAATTCTGATTTGGCTAAATTTTCCAAAATTTTTAGTGAAAATTTCATAAAATATTTTTTAAATGTTGTTTTTCTACGTGCTCGGAAGTTTGAATAAAATTCTTTATTTATTATATAAAATAATAATAATAATAAATAGAGAAAATATTCTTTGTTTTAGCTTTTTAAACCCATGTAACCTCTTAGATAAAACAGATTAATCTGATAATTCGAATCGCAATTCCCATTTCTTTCTCTAGTCTAACCTGTTCGGAATCTGCCTGTTACAGAATGTAGCGAGGCAATTACTTATTGTGTCTAAAGAAATAAACTTTAAAAAAAATGATCATTTAAAATTTAAAAAATATATATATTTAATTTCACAAATTAGAAAAATAAAAATTTCTATAAATCTAAAATAACAATAAATGTATCAGTTTTTTTTTGTTGCAAAATACTTACTGTTTTGAAGCCGCAATATAATCTCTCTTAGTCTTTGGTTTCTTCGCAATTTTTTTCGCTTTCATCCTTACTGCAGTTTCTGATACGGAGTTGCAATAACTCTAAACAGATGTGTTAAATATAACAGAAATGTTATTTTGAACCATTTAACATATTTTAGATTATAATTGTTCATTATAATTTTTTTTAAAAAAACAAACCTTTCTATAAATCAAAAGTAATAATAAATGTTTCAATTTTTACGTTGTAAAAACTCACTTTTTCAAAGCAACAAAATAATCTGTCATAGTCTTCGGTTTCTTTGCAATTTTTTTTTACTTACATTCTTTACTCAAGTTTTACACGGAGGACTAATATTTCTAGACGTGTTAAATATAACGGAGAGAATCATTTTCTTAAGTATCGATTAATCGATGCGATAAAATCCAAACACAAATTTCCTATCATAATTTACCGAGAATCTAAGAAACTTTGCTATCTAAAATGAAAAGCTTTTATGCAAAGCTTTCCGATGCTATTAGTTTTCCGATAATTGAATACACCAAAAATAATGTAAAACCTTTAACATCAGCAATAGAGTTTTTTTTTCTTTCTTTTTTTTACCCTATAAAACTCAATATAGTTGCTAGCATGGTATCCAAAACGAAGATTACAACCGATTACAACAAATTTAAAGCTACAAGGATAAAATGTATTAGCCAAATTACTCGGAAATTATAAGTTCAAAAATCTGATTTGTTGAATGAATAGTACAAATGAATCACATGTAAAACTAGTATTGTTTGTGGCCACCACATTACTTTCCTCTATATTTCCTATACAAATTCACTCAGTAAAAATAATTTATTAAAATTATTATTTTAAAAAATTATCTTCCATGCTAATGCAGACGATTTCCAAATTAGAGAAGTAGTATATCACTAAATATCCAAAAAAGTCAATTTTATTCTCAATGTTACATTTAAAAAAAAAAAAAAAAAAAAAATGTTAAAACTGAAAAAAAATTGATAATTTTATTTTAAATTATTGCAGATCGATGGTTCAACCATTCATTTTAAAGGTATTGGCGAGCTTTTTTGAAAGATACCCATCATGAAAATTTACGCCCTTCGAGGGGGATTTCAACCCCAGGGTGGAAGCGAGGCTCCTACACACAGTTTTTCCCCCAGTTCCCTATCTCTATTACAAATAATTCTTTTAAATTTCATAATGATTATTAAAAAATAATTCTCTTTATGCACATTTATACAAAATTTTGTCCTATACCACCATCTTAAAAATTTAGAAAAAGCGGGATGGCAACGCAAGCTGTTGGACAATTTTTATCAAAAGTTGATAGGCACTAATTTATGTCAATATGTAACTACATACCAATTTGTATGAAATTCTGTGCAGTAGTACCTGAGATGCACTTGCCACAAAACTTTGTCACACACACACAGAGACAGACAGACAGACATTTTCTAAAAATTTCAAATCGTGTTCTACAGCTCTCAAAACGTGTACATCCGTCAAAAACCCGAGGTCGAAAATTTTTACGAATCCAATACTTTCTTTTATTGACTATAGAAGAAAGTAATAACATCCTATTAACACGATGAGCACCATGTCAGCCATTCTACATTCTAGACATTTTGTCATATATCTCTTAAGTACTGAAGGAATTATCTTGAAACTTTAGAAGTGTGCAGAACATGTTATACTTCAAACATTTCAGTGAAAGTTTTACCCCGAAAGTAAAAGCAGTACCAATAAAAAATTAAAACGTTATGCGCTCTGTCAGCCATCGGTGACTGACAGTGTCAAATCTATATATATAAAATCGTTCTTCCTGAGTGAGTGAGTGGGAGGGGGGGGGGGGTGATTCATCATCGCCCAGACCAAACCCCTGGACCTAGAAGCATGAAATTTCGTTACAATGTTCGTTCTATGACGTAGGCATCCACTAAGAAGCGATTTTACAAAATTCGCCCCCCAAGGGGGGGGGGCAAAACGTGATTTCACAAAATCCTTCATATCTCAAACAAAAAAACAGATATCCGTAAAATTTTTGCTTTAAAATATAGCTAATACAAATGTCTCAAAATCGGTTTCTGGAATTTTCAAAATTCGGTCCCCAAGGGGGCGGGAGGGGGGGGGGGCAAGACGTGATTTCACTTGCGTAAAACGTGATTTCGCATAATCCTATATATCTCAAACAAAAAAACAAATATACGTGAAATTTTTGCCCTAAAATATAGCTAATGCAAATATCTAAAAACCAATTTCTGGAATTTTAGAAATTCAGCCCCCAGGTGGGGCAGCAGGGGGGGGGGCTAAGGGGCAAAAACAAATAGAAATGCAGTTAGGGCGTTCAAAATTGATACAGATAGGTTTTAGAGGCCTGCAAGTCGAATGAGGATATTTTCGATTGTGTAAAGTTATTAGAAGGGGCAGGAAGGGGGGAGGGGAGAGGGGGGGGCAAAAAATAAAAATAGAGTTAGATCGTTCAAAATTAGTACATAGAGGTTTTCGATACCTGCAAATCGATTGCGGATATTTTCGAATTTGTAAAATTATTAGGAGGGGCGGGTAGGGGGAGTGGTGGGGCAAAAAAATAAAAATAGAGATGGATCGTTCAAAACAGGTGCATGGAGGTTTTTGATACTTACAAATCGATTGCGGATATTATCGAATTTGTAAAATTATTAGGGTAGAAGGGAGGGGGGTGAAGGGGGAAAATAATCGAAATAAGAGTTAAAGCATTTTGGAAATTTTTTCCGAAGGCAGTGAGAACCCGGTGCGACATTTTTCCTTATCAGATTTTGTTTCTCTTTTCTTTCCGTGTGATAAAAATTAATGCAATTTTGAGAATTCAGTAATTATAGTGATTCATTTAAAAATAGGGACCAGCGAAGCGGGCGTTGCCTGCTAGTATGATATAAAGCCTCGTCAACCATCGGTGGCGGATATAAAATAAGATATAAAACTAAAAATATTACTTTTAATGATTGAAAATTTATTAAAATTTGCTTAATTTTTATTTATTACAGGAGGAATCATAATGGAATTTTAATGGATTTTAAGAATTTGCGTGGCGCTCAACGCGTTAATGGGGAGTTTACGGGAAACAGCCTCGGACTCGCTGATAAGTGAGCCTTCTCTATATTTATTACATTCGTAATAAATATAGAGAAGAGAATGCCTCAGACAAATTTCAAGAAAAACTATTCAATGAGGAAACTAGTATGCCGTGGCGCCATCAAAACACTTCCTTTCATATCATTCTTACAATTAGTTGTTCGAAAAGCTTCCTAAAACCTGAAAAAGACTGCCTTACAGCGCAACCTATCGGCTTATATGCACCCAAATTGAACCAGCTTATTTTTACATAAAAAACTATCACACACATGAAGTTTGATGGGCTTATACACAACAGAATCTGAAATACAGCCTACCAGTAAACTGGGAAAATTAAAGCATAGCAGCTCTGCCCATCGGCCAACATGCACCGTGATTTAGCTTAGATTTTTCTAATAGGAATTTTATATATCAAGTTTGATGCGTTTATACACTTATGAAGCTGAGATATAGCTTTTCAGTAAAATGTGGGAGGGGTAATCTGGAGAATATCAGTGTCACCTATCAGCCAATATGCACACAAAATATATTAGCATATTTTTCATGACAGCCATCTCATATATAGAGTTTGGGACACTTATACTTTAAAGAAACTGAGGTATAGCCTTCCTGTAGAAAAGGAGAATGACAGCATGGTAGCGTAAACTGTTAAGCGATATATCTTTAAGACAAAAAAAAAAAAAAAAAAAAAAAGAGAGAGAGAGAGAGAGATGAACCAAGAAAAAGTTATCTGAATGGGCCGAAAGCTGGTAAATGTGATGTACATGTAGGAAAAAAAAAAAAAAAAAAAAAGATTAAAGTTTCAGAAAAATTGGATGATTTTGTCAAGAAAAAATGTTTCACAAAGAGAATAAATCAATAACGTTTTGGTCCACATCTGGCCTTATGTAAGCAGTTATTCGGCTTGACATTGATTGACAGATTTGGCGGCAGATGTCCTTGTGCGGAATATCGTGCCAAATTCTGTCCGATTGGTTAATTAGACTGGCGAAATTCCGAGCTGGTTGTAGGGTCTTTATATGATGCTCCAAACATCCTCAATAAGGGAGAGATCCAGCGGCTTCGCTGGCCAAGGTGATGTTGGACAAACAAGGAAACAAGCAGTGGAAACTATCTCCGTGCGCGGCGGGCATTATCATGCTGAAATATACGCTCAGGTTGGCGTGATATGAAGAGCAACACAATGAGGCGTAGAATTTCGTCAACGTACCGTTGTGCTGAAAAGGTGCCGTGGACGACAACTAAAGGGGTCGTGATATGAACAGAAATGGCACCCCAGACCCTGACTGTCACTTCTGGTTGTCAGGCCGTACGGCTGACGATAGTCCGGTTTGCCTCCTACTGGTTGTCGGGGTTCAAATGGAATGGGACTCATCACTGAAGAAAATTCTACTCCAGTCAGTTTCATTCCAGGTCGAATGTGCCCAGCAGCACTGAAATAAGCTTACTGCTGTACAGAGGTAATTGGTACTCAGTGCAAGGTGCACGGTAAACTCAGCCTCTTTTCTCGGAGCCGCTTATTAATGATATTTGCGGTTCAAACACCAGTTGCTCGTAGCATCTATAATAATCATGATTATGGGGCTCTGAGGTCAGCTCCGACGACTAATATGTCCTCATGTTTTATTGTCTTTCTAGGCCAACCTCTTCCTTTTTGACGCTGTTTTAGTAATGGTTCATAGATTTCTACCAACATCGTCTAATATTCTCATCATTCCTATTCAAATGTTGAGCGAGTTGCTGATTGGAACTTCCGACTTCTTTGAGCCAAATTACACGCCCACTCTCAAATGCTGACATCTGCACATACTGTTCGCGCACTACAAGGCATAAATACCATGTACATCTGAGTACACAGAATGAAAAATCTCAAAAAAAATTCTGACCTGGAATCAAAATTTCTCCTCTTTAATATCCTGACAGCTGCGCAGTTAAGATGCGTTGCAGCGCCACATGTTCATTCATTGGCCGTCAAACTTTAAAATTTTCATTTTCTGTCGAAACCTGTATGCATATCAATCTATGCTCAATTTGCGTTACTCCTTCTTGGTGCGTCTTTTTTTTTTTTTTTTTTTTTTTTTTTTGTGTGTGTGTGTGTGTCTTAGAGAGTGACAAAGTCGAATCAGCACTAATTGGTACCATGGTGCAATCAAATATAAAATTTCGTGGAATTTGTATATTCATTTACAAGATAGAGTACCTACAAAATTCTGATAACACATCAGACAGATATTTACTAAAAAATGATCAGATCGTGTTCGGGATATCTCAAAACATATAAATTCATCAAAAACTGGAAGTAAAAAAAATTTCACGAATCCAATACTTTTTATGTATATAAAAGAAAATAAAAATATGCAAATAAGTTGTTCCGAGTCGAAAAACAGAATGATTTCCAGAATATAAAATCTAACCTCATTTTGATACCTAAGCTTTTACAGTGTATAAATGTACATAACTTGGCATGTGAGATGGATATTAGGTAAAATCATGCGGATTCCTTTTGGAGGCAAATCGGTATAGACAGGTGACGCATTATTTTCTGTTTACGCGAAAGTTATATTTCAGCTTCTACGTTATATAAATGCACCAAAACTTGTGTGTGATATATATTACGCAAATTACTCTTATTCAATTTGGTGTATACAGGCCGAAAAATGGCGCCGGTATATTACTTTTTGCGATTTCCAAGATAACTGTATCTCAACATTTATTGGTGAAAATTGCATAGAATTGATAATTGTTTTTTTATTTTTTTTTTAAATAATTAAATAAAATTGAGAAAAATCGTGCTAAACAAATAGAATAGCTTCAGTATAAACTCCTTAACGAAATTTGAAATTTGGCACCGAAGTAGTTCAGACGCTTCTTGCCAAGATCTTTATTTACGCAGTTTCCATAGCCACCTTAATTCATTGTCAGTATGATAACAAAAATTTAAAATACGCCAAGATGGTCTTATACTAAAGCTGTATCAAAGAAATGAAAAATGAATATAGGAACCGTTGTTGAGGAACGAAACACAGTTACTGCCTGCCTTTATATGGAAGAATAGATTTAATATATATATATATATATATACGGAGGTCAGGCAATACTAAATCAAATTCTGTTTTGTACAGAATTTTACATATACTACTTAGAAAACAGAAATAGGCTCTAAGAGTTTTCTCCCCCCCCCCCTTTTTTTTTTTTATCTTTTTCAAAAAATTGGCAAATTGTTTTGATATGTTCAATGTTCTTTGCTTTTGAAATGCCCGCCCATACGAAGAACTTTTGTAAGTCGGATTGAGAAGCAAATAGGGAGAAGTTCATAGGGATATGAATAATCACGTGAATAAAAAAACTAATTTACACACATATATATATATATGCATTAAAAATGATAGCAAATTTATTTATTTAGTTTAGTTTAAAGCGAAGTAAAATAAAGAATAACAGACAATTAATGCCACAAAAATCCAAAATATCCATTTGGAATTATTCAAAAGTAAATAAATATCTTGAAAACTATAATCTAGATTAGATAATATTTCTCTAATGCGGTCCAGTTACGATTAAATTTTGTTGAAGCGATACGATAGTGACATATTTAAACGTGAGGATAAAAAAAAATATTTATCGGCAAAATTTAAGCACGCGGACTTAGTTCAATGATTTAATCAGAAAAATGACGATATTTGTCCGATGGTATCTTTTTATAGGAAAATGTATTTTAAAAGTTGCATCTTTACAATCTTTGCACGTGTCATTTTAAAGCTAGCAATACTTTGAATTTATAAACAGAATATGAATTATTGGTCTTATTACTCCGTGTGTCAAACATTGACTAAAAAACGTTATAATATGTTGCAGCGGAATAGATTTCATATCTGTCTTCCTTGGCGGAAAAAAAATATCGCCATATTATCTGGGGAACATATTTAATTCCTTTCAAAAATCATAGTTATTTAACAACTTATATTAGGAGAGTAATGAATAATATGAAACAATATTTCGTACAATACATATTACGAAAATATACATCTGGCATGTATATTTTCGTATTACGTTTTTGATCGGCAAATACAAAGAAGGCCAAGGATGAGAGAGTTTTGAAATTTAAAATTCAAATTTTGTCAATTTGATAGCAAAATAACTCACTCTAACACATGAATACGATAACTAATACACAAATACGGGGATTAAAATCGGGAAATAATTTTCCTCGATTTTTAATATTTTTTTTACAAAAAATCTAATGGGCGATTAAGGGCGCGCTTCACTCACCGTCGCCGAAAGCCGAACCTAATGTTATTCTATGGGAAATTTTCTTTACAAATAAAAGGTCAACGAGTGTGACCTGAGTTTGAATCTGACATTTTCTGTCAAGCTGCTTTCAGAAGAAAGCTTATCAGCCATTGGTGTGTCTTGCCACTTTAATAATCTTTTTATAAATAACCTAAGCAAAGTCATACTAACTATAAAAGGATGTAACTCTAAGGTCATTTTTGCAGAATAGGGCAAGTTAAAACAGAATCTACAGAGGTATACACTGCTACAAATAAGAGAAAAGTATATCTACAAGAGTTTGAATGTCAAAAATATATTTAATACATTTCATGACGTGAAATAAAAAAAAAAAAAAATCAAGAAATTGTAGCTAAAAGGTACAAGCGCATTTCTGTGTTATTAACAAAGCTGGATATTACCAAAATAATGTAGTTCAACTGCTACGAGTGAAAATAAGAACATTGTACCACTACATACTTCAACCGTCCGTGTAGGGACTGATTTTAATAAATCCGGGGCTTTTTTTTTCTTTCTTTATCTACATATATTGTTATTCATATCTTTATATTTAAAAAAAAAAAAAAAAAAATAGTATGTTGTGGCCACCACAAGACTTTCTTCTATATTTTCCTATACAAATTCACTCAGTAACAAACAATATTAAAAAAAAAAAAAAAAAAAAAAAATACGATTTTTTTTTTCAAAGTTTTTTTCCGTTAAAAGTTAAAAAAAAAACGATAACTTCGTTTTAAATTATCAGAGATTTATAGTTCAACCATTCGTTTTAAAGATATTGACGAGACCTTTCGAAAGATACCCATCTTGAAAATTTACCTCCCCCGGGGGGTACTTCCCCCCAGGGGGGAGAAGCGATGCCCCCACATGCACAGAATTTTTTTCCTAGTTAACTACTACTATTATCAATAATTCATATTAATTTTACAACCACAAGTTAAAAATGACTCTCATTATGTACATTTACACGAAATTTTGTCCTATACTGCCATGTTAAAAATTTAGAAAAAATGCGATCACAGCACCACCTGTTGAGCTATTGATCCCCAAATGTAATCAGCACCAGTTTATGTCAGGGACCAACTACATACCAAGTTTGGTTAAATTTCATTTAAAAAAAAAAAAAAAAAAAAAATCTGAGTTTTTTTTTTCCGTTAAAAGTAAAAAAATCGACAACTTTGTTTTAAATTATCACAGATTTATAGTTCAACCATTCGTTTTAAAGGTATTGACGAGACCTTTCGAAAGATACCCGTCTTGAAAATTTACTCCCCTCGAGGGATATCGTGTTTATTTTTTTTTTAACTTAAATTTTTAAACTTAGTTTTATTTTTAATTATACCATGCGTTGTGTTCCTTAATTTTACTTAGTGAGTGATGCATAACATAAATTACTCTTTAACTAAAATTTCCCTTTTAATTTCACTGTTTAAATTTACTTAAGGTTTTCAGCTCAATTTTTATTCTACATATGTATGGCTCATTTATTAACGAGTACTTTAAAACTGCTAGCTGGAATGCCACTCTAACAGTTAACTAACAAGTCTATTTCACATAAGCTGCATAATCAACAATCTCCACGGCCAATGTAAAATAGACAGGTTTTCAATACTTTAGTGTAACCATACTAAATAATTAGAGTACAATAAACTGGTCTTTCACAAATTGAAACATTACATTTCTCTTCTTCTCTAATTTAATATCCATTACTTAGAGTTTTATTTTATCTTTTTACAACAAAATAGGATTAATATTCCACTAATACTCTTTAAATTTCCATTATTGCAAGACCAATTTACTTTTTTTTTTTTTTTTTTTTTTTTAGCCATGCATACACTTTTAAGTTAAGATTTTTTTTTTTTAATTCTCTTGATTGCATCACTCATTAAAACTACAAATTTCCCACTTTAAGCAAAAAATAACTAACCCAGGTAACTTAAAGATTTAATTATAAAAGTTAATTAAATAAAAATAAATGAGATGAAAATTAATTCGAAATTTCCTGTAATGTCCATACTTAATATTAAATTAAAGACACATCCTACTCTAATAAGATTAACACTTATAATTAAAGCTACCAATTTACTTTTCATTAACATATTTTTTTTTACATATATATATCATTCAATTGTTACTAGAGGTATACTAATCTGGTAACAAATAAATTTTTATACTTAATGGTAAACGGAACAAGAACTCCGGCTATACACAAGCTCAATACACAAGCTATAAGACAAATGCCGGCTATACACAAGCTATAAAACAAAATTAGACATTGGTTTAAAAATAACTGCATTCACAAATATATAATAGTACAATTAAAAGGAAACTACTCTTAATTTAGTATTTAGGAAAGCAACAATAACTGTACTTATCTTCGGGTGTAATGGAGGCTTCCTTAAGCAGTATTCTTCAACACTACGATGACTTACAGGTACTAAAGGAAGCTAGGCAGGGCGGAAATGGTCTCCATATGGACGTCATTCTGAAAATTCTGGATTGTAAACTAGTTTCCTGCTGATCGGACGGCAGTCATAGATACATAAACACTTCAACGATATCCTACGACTCGCACTGAAATTCCTTCAGCTTGGTAGAAGAAGAAATTGTGGCTTCCTTTACACTATTAAACTCCCCGCGACCCTCTCCTTATTTACATCAGTTTTGGGGGTAACGACCTTCAAGTTGACGGCATCTCTCCGCTCCGAGCCCTGCTCAACATGGCTGATTCACTAAGTCTCTCTTTTTTTTTAATAAGGTCGCGGTATGCGAGTGGCACTACGAACGTCCAGAATACTCGAGTCTTGCCGAATAAAAAAAAATGCCTAGCCTCATTTTTCAGCAGGAGGCGGCCAAAGGTGGTATCTCCAAAGATTTTTTTTGCGTCCTTTTTTAATCTGCTCCAAAAATCGATCTGCCTTCATATTTCTTTTTTTTTTCCATCCTCCTTCGCTACCCCATTCTCGTTCTGCGTACACGCTAGATTGCTCTCTCTTTCTCTCTTTTCTTCTACCCTTCTACCCCCCCCCCCATATCAGCGTAGGGGAGCCTTAGCCAATTAGCTACTTTGCGTCCACTCATAGTTACGCCCTCATCATTCCGGAGTGGAGGAACCGCGATTTTTCAGCAGCCCCGCGCTTTTTACGTTTTACGATACAGTTTCTCCGAAAAACACCGACCCTACTTCTCATGCAATAAACAAAATAATATTTCTTGGGGGCCCTTTGAATTCTTAAAAGGGAACAATAAAACTTAACAGCCCTTACTATTTGTGTATTTTCACTACCGAAAATAGCATTTCCATTTTTATTAGAGGTTTCGGCGTGCGTTTTGCATGCCGATAAATTTTGAGTCAGAAAATATATTTAACTAAAAAACACCAGCCAATTAAATATTAACATTGTTTAATAGAAAATAAAATAAAACGATAAACATTAATTTAGAGATTAGTGAATAAACAAAAACATTTCAAGTACAAACAGGCATTTGCCAGCGACCCAACGGCCGACGATACCAGCGGGAACAGAAGCAGAGCACAGACTGATGCTGAGAGAGACGCGCGAATGTTTCTCCCTCTTGGCAGGTTGCCATATTACAGTTTTTCCGCCAACTGGCAGTAAGGGCAGTTCTTTATCGCTATTTTGGCATAGCGAACCGCTGCACACTCCCTCCGCAGTGTCATTGAAAATGCACGTAACGACGTGGGGGACGAACAGGTCGGCCCGTACGGGTCGTCTGTGCAACTGGAACAGTTCGTACGTCTGGTGGTGTATTGGCATCCTGAGGAGGAGTGTGGGTCTGTTGTCCTTCACGGGCTGGTTGTGGTGTGGATGGTACAGTAGCACTTTGAGGTGAAGTGGTTGAAAGGTCCATAGCTATAAAAGCAGGTTTGAGACGATCTATAGACACCGTGTGAGAAGTCCCTTTAATTTCGATGTCAAAAGTTTTTTCTCGTCTGAAAATGACCTTGTATGGTCCGTCATATGGTGCTTGGAGAGGTTTACGCACACTATCATGCCGAAGGAACACATGCGAGCACATTTTGAGGTGAGGATGCACAAAAATTGTTTTTTGACCATGGCAGGAAGTCTGAATAGGACGCACCTTGGCGAAATGGCATTTTAGGTCTTCTACCAGCTGCTTAGGTGAGATATCCACAGGGGTTGGATCGAAGAACTCACCTGGTAGTCGTAAGGATTTACCATACACTAATTCAGCAGTTGTTGATCTCAGATCCTCTTTGAAGACTGAACGGAAACCAAGCAGTAAAACTGGTAATGCTGTAGACCACTGATCAGTGTCGTAGGCTTTCAAGGCTGCCTTTAATGGGCGGTGAAATTCCTCTATTAAGCCATTTGCCTGAGGGTGATATGGTGAAGTTCTAATTCTTTTAATTCCTAGCAGCTGAGCAAGAGATGTAAACAAGGCACTTTCGAATTGCCTGCCTTGATCAGTGGTGATACGGGATGGACATCCGAATCGAGCAATCCACTGGGTAAAAAAGTTTTGTGCGACTGTCTGTGCAGATATATCTGGTATTGGAACTGCTTCTGGCCACCTAGTGAACCTGTCTATCATAGTTAAACAATAGTAATTTCCCTGTGAAGGAGGAAGGGGACCGATAAGGTCGAGGTGTATGTGTTCAAATCTTTGTGATTGGTCTAAAAATTTACCTACAGGGGATTTTGTATGGCGAATTATCTTTGACTTTTGACATGGGATGCAAGTCCTAGCCCATTCGACACAATCTTTTCGAATGGACTGCCAAACAAATCGGGATCGGATAAGTTTTGAAGTACTGCGAATACTAGGGTGGGATAAATTATGTAAAGATAAAAATACCTTTTTGCGGAATAATTGAGGAATGTATGGACGAGCCGTGCCTGTTGACAAATCGCAATAAATATGTGTTTGATTATCTGATAAAAATATTTTTTTTAATTGCAAAGTTTTTGAATTTTTAATTAAATTTTCTAACTCTGGGTCTGTTTGTTGTGCTCGGGCAATTTCCGTATAGTCGATGGGATTTGGCATGCTTATGGAATCTATACGTGAAAGTGCATCTGCTATAATGTTATCTGAGCCTTTTATGTGCTGAATATCTGTGGTGAATTGGGATATAAAATCCAATTGCCTAGCCTGCCTTGGGGAACATCTATCTGAACGCTGTTGTAATGCATAAGTTAAGGGCTTATGGTCGGTGAATAAAGAAAATTGTCTCGCTTCGAGCATATGCCTAAAATGTTTGATGGCCGCGTAAGCTGCTAATAACTCTCTGTCATATGCGCTATACTTTTTCTCTGTTTGGGAAAGTTTCCGAGAGAAAAATGCCAAAGGCTGTAATTCCTGGTTTACAATTTGCGACAATGATCCCCCAATCGCAAAATCTGATGCGTCAACTTGTAAAATTAATTGCGCGTCTGGCTTTGGATGTGCCAATAAAACTGCAGTTGAGATTAATTGTTTGCATTTTTGGAATTCTTCTTCTGCCTTATCTGACCATTCTAAGTTTGTTTTATCATTTTTCTTAGCCCCTTTTAGGAAAGAAGTTAAATGCACTTGATGTTGTGCTATATTAGGCAAAAATCTACGAAAAAAATTCAAAAATCCCAAAAACCTCTGAAGGTCTTTAATAGTTTTTGGTTGTGGGTAATTTATAATTGGTTCAACCTTGTCCGGCAAAGGTTTGGTACCACTCCCCGTTACTAAATGTCCCAAGAAAGGAATTTCTGATGCGCCGAATATACATTTTGAAATGTTTAAAGCCAGTCCGTATTTATTTAGCCTATCAAGTACAATTCTTAAATGGGCTTTATGTTCCTCTTCCGTAGTGCTAAAAATTAAAATGTCGTCTAAATAAACATAGCAAAATTTAAGATCACCTAGAATCTCATGCATAAATCTTTGGAAAGTCTGTGCTGCCCCACACAGACCAAAATTTAAAAACGGAAATTCAAATAACCCAAATGGGGTGCAAACTGCAGTTTTCTGTATATGATCAGGGTGCACTGGTATATGGAAATAAGCTCGGACAATATCGAGTTTTGAAAAGATAGTTTTTCCATGTAATGCATTAGAAAAATCTTGGATGTGGGGTATGGGATAACGATCCGGCACGGTACGAGAATTTAATCTCCTGTAGTCGCCGACGGGACGGATGTTACCGGAACTTTTTGAAACAACGTGAAGAGGCGACGACCATGGTGATTTAGATGGCCGACAGATGCCTTGATCTATCATATATTGAAATTCTTTTTTTACGGCCTCATATAACTCTGGATTTAATCGTCTCGGTTTACTATGGATTGGTGGGCCGGTTGTCTCAATGTAGTGGACTGTGTTGTGCTTCACAGGTTTTACCCGGGATGATAATTTTGTTAATTCGGGAAATTCCGCTAGAATTTGGTGGTAAACCGAATCGCCAGAAATAAGTTTTACTGAAAAATAATCTGGAGATTTTAAAATTATTCCCGGTTGGGTAAGTTTTGTGACATTATCGATAAGTTTGTGTCGTTTAAGGTCTATTAATAGATCAAAATTTTGTAAAAAATCGGCTCCAATTATAGGAATAGGAACATTAGCTATTAAAAATTTCCATGTGAAATTTCGCCTGAGGCCTAGGTCTACATTCATTAGTTTAGATCCATAAGTATAAATTTTTGAATCATTAGCAGCGAATAATTGCAAGGGATCAGGCTTTAGATTTTTTAGATATTTGGGAAGAGGTATACAAGATACATCAGAGCCTGAATCGATCAAAAATTTAAAATTAGATTTTTTATCATAAATGTACAGGCGATATGACTGTGCGACTGCCGTCGATGTATCTCGATCGACAGCCGCTACTGAGAGTTTTCCTGATCGGTAGTAGTAGGGCAATAGGAACAAGGTGATCGGCATTTTTTTGCATTTTTTCCAAACCGTTTGTGATAATAACAAAAATCTCTTTTACCATCACGGGAGCGTCCACGAGAAAAATCGCGGTGTTTGGACCTGTCACGATGAAATGGCACTCTGTATCGATCGCGAGAAAGATGTTCGACTTGTTTACTGAGGGCGGCGATTGCACCTTTAATTGCGTTAAACTCGCTTAGTGGAGAAATACCCTCAGTGGCTGCTACACTGGACTGCCCGACGGCAAAGACGCTGTTTTCTGGTGGAGAAGTACGGACTTCTGAAATTTTGTCTGCCATTTTGGCTAAATTATCCAGCGATTCGGAGCTAATGGACAAAATAGCTTGTATTTCAGATGGTAGCCTTTGCAACCATAAAGTTTTCAGGAAATCATCATTTATTCCTGAACCCCCTAATTCTCGCATCTTTCGTAGTAAATGGGACGGCTTATCGTCGCCCAAATGAAGTCCGGAAATCAACCGGCGGACCTGCTCTGTTTCTGAAGCAGAAAATTCAGCTATTAATCTATTTTTTAAAGTTTCATATTTATCTGTAGCGGGTGGGGTAAACAAAATATCCGATACTGTGGATAAGGTTTCGGGATCTATAGAGGCGATAAGATGGTTGTATTTTGTTAAATCCTGGGTAATTTTAGCAAGCGCGAAATTGCTTTCTACCTGAATGAACCACAGTTTAATGTTAGATTTCCATAAGGGAGGGATTTTTACAGAGACATGCGATACCTGCGACTCTGTACCTGCAGTATTATTTTGTGGGTCTTCACCAGGCATAATGAAAATATCGATTGAAAGGAGAGGTAAAATAAATTTTTAGTCAAAAACTTAGAGGATATCAGCAAACATACCAAGTTTTAAAGTAGATGTAAATAGAAAATTGCACAAAATGTAAATAGAAAATTGCACAAAATTTACAGAAATTATCAAACACGTAGCAATTTACAATATTTAATATATATAACGCCTTTTTTTTTTTTTTTTTGCTGATATAAAGATAATTATAAAAATAATCGACCAATCACAAAGTAATAGAAATAAAATGAACACATACTTTTATTTATGATGAATGGCACTCCTCCAGGTAGACATATAACACGTGCACACGGTTGCCGCGAAGTAAAAAATAAATAGAACCAATAAATAACCCTATATTTTAAATTAATCAATAAATTACCCTCATATTTTAAATTAATTAAGGCTGGATTTCGCTAATTTTGAAAGATTAAAATAGATTGTCCGCGGTCACCAATTCGGCGTGCGTTTTGCATGCCGATAAATTTTGAGTCAGAAAATATATTTAACTAAAAAACACCAGCCAATTAAATATTAACATTGTTTAATAGAAAATAAAATAAAACGATAAACATTAATTTAGAGATTAGTGAATAAACAAAAACATTTCAAGTACAAACAGGCATTTGCCAGCGACCCAACGGCCGACGATACCAGCGGGAACAGAAGCAGAGCACAGACTGATGCTGAGAGAGACGCGCGAATGTTTCTCCCTCTTGGCAGGTTGCCATATTACAGTTTTTCCGCCAACTGGCAGTAAGGGCAGTTCTTTATCGCTATTTTGGCATAGCGAACCGCTGCAAGGTGCAATAAATACCAGCCCCAATGCAATAACCATTTACTCATTTTGACAGCAATATTGTCAGTACTCTCAACTGCGCATCCCTGGCGACTGGTAATTACACGTGCCTGGCAAGCCCCGCCGGCTGTGTGCAGATAAGGTCTAATACTTTTCATCATTGAATAGCTTTCATTTCGAAGAAGGCTTATTTTTCTCTTATCTCAAAAGAGGCCTCTTTCTACCCCAAAAGCGGGCCTCTGAGCAGTTGTTCTTTTAGCACATTTTACATTAAAGTAATGCCTTTGATTCATATCAAATGCAAAGATACTTTTTTAACTGACAGGATTTTTATCCTTGACAAATTTTATTTCCCCTTATTTTTTCTTTTCCTTTCTTTTTTACACATAAAATTTTTGTTATCCATACATATAAACATAATAGGGGTCACTTCCTTCCAGGGGGGGGGGGGGTGCGAGACTCCTACACATACAAAAAAATTTTCCCAGTTGACTATCTCTATTATAAATAATTCTTGTAAATTTCATAATGATTACTAAAAAATAATTCTCTTTATGCACATTTATACAAAATTTTGTCCTATATCACCATGTTAAAAATTTAGAAAAAGCGGAATGGCAACGCAACCTGTAAGACAATTTTTATCAAAAGTTGATAGGCACTAATTTATGTCAAGGTGCAACTACATACCAATTTGTATGAAATTCTGTGCATAAGTTCCTGAGATACAGTTGCCACAAAATTTTGTCACACACACACACACACAGACTGACAAACAGACATTTTCTAAAAATGGACAAATCGTGTTCTACAGCTCTCAAAACGTGTAAATCCATCAAAAACCCGAGGTCGAAAATTTTTACGAATCCAATACTTTCTTCTATTGAATATAGAAGAAAGTAAAAAGTGAAAATCATGTCCATATGTTCTCATGCTAAACTCATATGCTTATTAAATGAATATACCATATTTGAAAGTTTTGGGCATCCTTGTGAACGATAATAAATAATAAGCACGCAATTTTAGAAATGATCATTCGATAGGAAAATTCCCAAACATATATTAAATTTGTTTAGCTCCGAAAATAATTTAAGAAATTTAAGAAAATTAGCCAGAATGTAGCACATATGAAATCTTTTAAGCTTCTCTGTGGACGAACTATGCATGATATGCCTATCATTTCATATAATGATCATATATTTAGTAAAACAAAGGAATGTATACCAGCTTTTACTTTCTATTCTGTATTAAACAATTTAATATATATATATATATATATATATATATATATATATATATATATATATATTTTTTTTTTTATCTTTTCGAATAGCAGTGTTCAATAAAATGTATTAGCAAAAAATCTATTGTTTTTCTACATTCTGTATAGATGTTACGCATTTTTTTTTTTTTTTAATAAATGTTATGCATTACATTATGGTCACATTTTACAAAAAAATCATCTGTAGTGAAAACTCTATGCCACTAATACTTAGTTGATCCCCCCTGCCCTTGATGACTGCACAACAACTGGGTATTGACAAAATAAATTTTTTGATATGTTCAAGAAATATTTCATTGTACAAAGCTTGGATAAGTGCTCTCTTAACTGTGTTAAAGATACCAGGTTTACATTCAGATTTAGATCCAGACTATTGCAAAGCAGTGATGTTAACGGTACTGCAGCATTTTTTACGTATATGTGTGTGTGTATGTCTGTGAGTGAACACGCTAGCGTCTAAACGCTTTGTTCGAATAAGCTGAAAGTTGGTACGTATATTGTATATTGTAAGTCACCATAGTACGAACCCTATTGATTTTGGTGAATCTAGCACTTATAGTTTTTTTGCAGGGATACCAAGAAAAATTCTGTATCATTATGACCTATGGGGCCAAATTTTAAAAGTGCGATAGCGTCTAAACGCTTTATTAATCTGAGCAAAAAAATTGTACACATATTATAAGTCACAGTTGCACGAACTGTATATATTTTGGTGAATTTAGCACTTACAGTTTTTTTACAGAGGCACAAAGAAAAATTCTTTATCATTATGACCTATGGGGCCAAATTTTTAAAAGTGCGATAGCATCTAAACGCCTTATTCAATTGAGCTGAAAATTTATATGAATATTATAAATCACTGTTGCACTAACTATAAGCATTTTGGTGAATCTAGCATTTATAGGTTTTTACAGGGACACAACGAAAAATTCTTTATCATTATGATCTATGGGCTCAAAATTCAGTAGCGTTAAATAAAACATCGTGTAATATATGAAGAAAAATACTCAAACACTCTATTATGGTTTTCTCTCTTTTGTTTGTTTAACAACTCCTCTTTCTTTACTTTATCTACAACCCTGTTAATTACTCAATGTTCGGAAAATCGAGTGGAGTCACTCCAGATTTTTTTTTTATTTTTAACCTAGATA
The DNA here is from genome assembly GCA_963930645.1 of Salticus scenicus. Classification (NCBI taxonomy): domain Eukaryota; kingdom Metazoa; phylum Arthropoda; class Arachnida; order Araneae; family Salticidae; genus Salticus; species Salticus scenicus. The sequence goes on from OZ005649.1 coordinate 138,761,017, forward strand.
TGGAAAAAAAATATATTATGATGAATACAGTAAAACTGAATATAAAAAAAAGTTGTGTGGAGAATAGATGTGTTCTAACAATATTATGTTATAAATTTAAAATATCTTTGAGTTAAATGACTATCCCACTACTATCCCGGATGTTTACAGATATATCTTTACTGGCCATCACAGCTGAATTTGTAGCTGTGTTCATTGCTGAAAATAATTCGGCTCCAGATCGAATGCACCAAATACAACTGTAGTTATAGTAATCCTGTGCGATGGCAAAAAGACAGTCAGTCGGGGTCGGCAAAATGATTTTTTTTAGCCCCCTCCCCCCTTCCACATGGTCCAGTCACTGAGTTATCCGTAAATTTTAGTATAACTGTTACACATCAGATTACTGTCTGCCAAAAGTTATTAATTTTAATATTCTATATCTATTGTAAGATAAGTGGTTAAGCAATTTCATCACACTCAAATAAGATTTTTTTGGGACATATTAAAAAATTTTTACAATTTTGGATAAAAAAAGAGAAAAAAAAAGGGACTTAGGGACCATTTTGCAAAAAAAAAAAAAAAAAAAAAAAAGGGACTTTTAGGGACCTAAAATAAGTTATAGGGCCTTTAGGGACCACACTAAATGCTCTGCACTTGTGATAACTCATCTGACAGATTATTTGAATGCACAAATGTTTTGAACTTTTCTGGACTTTTATTCGAACATAAGATTTATGTTTCGGGGCCCCTGTTTAAAAGAAAAAGGTTTTAGAAAATGCATGTTTTCAAATATTTTTCTTTCCAATTAAGATGATTCTGTGAAAAAAAAGTATGGTTTCCATTTGAAAAAATTGAGTTTGTGTTATATGTGGCTACTAGAAGCCCAGGGTGCCCACTAGTGATACCCCATCTGATAGGTTATTTGAATGCACAAAACCTTTAAAATAAATGTCATCACTGAAATTGCTTTCCTTTTAAGATAATTCGGGGTTTCTAGACTTTTATTCGAACATCTCCATTTGTGACTGAATCTAGGATACAAATTTAGAATTAACACATCTATAGCAGATATGAAGACTCTAGAGAACTATGAACTGAACTTTTCTAGAGAACTATGTAGTAGGGTGTTGTAAAAAATTTTTTTTGTAATCTCAAAATGTAATAATGACCAAAAGTTGCACTTTAGATTGAATAAGTAAAATACCAAGTTTCAGGATTTTTGGAATATCTCTTGAGGGTCCACTTTTGCTCCAAAATGTCAAAAAAAAAAAAAAAAAAAAGAGTTTATATTTTTTATAACACATATAAAAATGCCTCTCCTTATATTAATAGCAAAATAAAACTAGTATGTTGTGGCCACCACAAGACTTTCTTCTATATTTTCCTATACATATTCAATCAGTAACAATCTTAAAAAAAAAAAAAAAAAAAAAAAAAAAAAAAATTTCATTTTGTTATGGTGAATTTCGAATTTCTACAAAAACTATATTTTTTAAATTTTAATATTTTAAATTTTACCCGAACTGTTTCATTTTTATTCAAAACTTGTATATTTTTACTAAACTATATTTTTTAAACCCTTGGTACAGAAAACTAAATTTTTTAATTTATCAATTCTACAAAAACTATACGTTTTTATAATTTTTAAATGTCAGAAAACTAAATTTTTTTTAATTTACCAATTCTACAAAACTATATGTTTCTATAATTTTTAAATGTTACACGAACGGTTTAATTTTATTTAAAAACTTTTATATATTCTTAGTTTTTTTTTATTCAAAAACTGTGTGTAATTGCACTTAAGAATTTTCTTAGCTTATTTACGAAAACAAGATAGTCGGTTGGAATAGAATGACTTTTATATTGTTTTTACTTCGAGGGAAAGGAAGAGTCTTTGCCCACAGATGTTGTTGACAACAGGTTCGCAGGGATGCAGTTTCCGTGGAAAAAGACAGGCGATAGGAATGTTTTCGTGTGTTCGTGTGAGGCCAGTACCTCTTTCGCATGATTTTTGTGTTTTTTGGGAACTCAAGAATGCTATCTTGCTCGTAAAATGGCAGAGGAGTTGGGTAACTTTAAACTTTAATGTTATCTGTCGATTACATAAATTCGCGGCTATGACACGGGGATTTCAGTAAATCTGTCGAGTTCAAAAAAGGTTAATACTGGAATTTTGTGGGGTTGACGGAGAGTTCCCAGATGTTTTTCGGTCACAAACAGGGCGGCCGGCGGGAACTTTTGTTTTTTATTATTTTTACTTCATCATGTTGGGGTGAATTAACCACGCCTTGACAGGGGCCCCGTGGCCAATGTTCACGTTACTAGGGGGAGTGTTTTTGAGTGAGTGAATTTTCATTGGGGATTGAATAATTTTAAAAATGCCGGTTGGCAACACGTGAGAGTTGAGTTCCTCTTTTTTGGGGGAAAAAATGGCATTCGACGTCAAGTTTTCATCGCAGAGAGAGATGTAGAAGATTTCCTTTAAAAAGGAGAGGGGGCTTCCAAGCTCCCTCAGATTTGCGAGTATCTTTTGAACGTCCTCAAAGAGGAGTCGTTGTTTTGCAGTACTCCCGGTAACACGACCGCATGCAGGCAGGCAAGGGAAAAATCGGTAACGGGTCCTGGCGTAATCCAGCGGCTGACACCAGAACGAAAGAATAGCGAGCCCCAGCAGAATCGGAGTTGAAGTCCGGCTACGTTAGCAGATATAGCACCGGCGACCCCTACAGCTGATGCGTGATTGAAATGATAGCGGGTTTTAACCTATTTCTCAAGTGAAGCCTGCGACGCAAGATTAGGATAATGACCGGGAACAATAATTTTGTTGCTAACGCTGATTACGGGACCTTTTATTTCATAACTTTTGTGCAGACTACCCCACTGAGGACGTCCTAAGGATAGGGGGGAAGTGGGGCTGCACTAGAGAGTAAAAGAGTCCCAAAGATTAATACCTGCAGCAAAAACTTCCGTGAAGAAGAAAAATTGATTGTCCTGACCTCAGTTCAGAAATGAGAATCACTCATCTCTCCGCGGTTTCGTTTCCTAAGAAAAAATTGAGTACTTCACGACACCCTATGGTTGAAATGATTTCTCTGCTTACTACCTCCGAACTTTATGTGACTGATGATCTAGGAGTGATCTTCATCCCCCAGGTTTCCCAGGGCTAAAAAGAATCTGGAAAACACCTCACAGGAGTATTGTAAGTCTTTAAAAACTTTTTGTTTGTATATTGTGTTTGCTAGTTATTTTTTTTTATATACAGTTATTAGAATCATATTTGTGTCACTTGAATTTAAGAGGTTGTGAATAAGGATTTGATTTAAAATAGATTTTTCAAAAAAAAAAAAAAAAGGAATAACTTTGTATCAGTTCGTATATCCTATATTTTTATAATAATAAAATAAAATTCTGGTTAAATTTAATCTTCAATTTATGTGTTTTTGTGTATATATGTATGAGTTTTTTTTTGGAGTATGATCTGTTTATTTTTACATAGAGTTATATTATCCATTTTTATTTATTTTTTTATTATTTCCTCTTTAATATCAAGAGTAAATTAAATGAACAGGGATGGTGATTATCTTTCTATGTTTATTCAATTATAACAGTGGCAGTGTCCCCTTATTAATTTAGTACATGATTAATGAATATTTGAGCAGATAGTTTAACACAAAATAATCGAATAGATCATAGAAGCTAAAAAAGAAATAATTCATGGATTCTTTTAGATTTAAAAATGAACGGGACGAGGGCAGTGAGTTAGTTCAGTCCTCTGTTTTGGAATTGTGTTTTGACTGCTAATGGTAATACAAAAAAAAAAAAAAGGGAGTTAAGGGAATTATGTAGACTAAGAGAATTGGTGGTGATTATAAAGGAAAGGTAAATTTTTGTTGTTTGCAGGAGGACTGAGGTAACATTTTTTCTTTTCAGGTCCAGTTGTGATGAAGAAATAAAAGTGAATATTTTTTTATTTTTATTTTTATTTGATTTAAGTACTGCCTGATTCCTGTTAGTAATTTAAATACTTGGATGATAATTAGAAACAGTGAGGTCTATAACATAGAAAAAAGAAAAATATGAGTATATCAATGATATTAATAATAATAATAGATATATATCTATATAAAAGAGAAGTGTAATAATACCTGAATATATATTGAAGAATTAAATTAAACATACATGTTCAGTTTACTGCAAGATAGGTAACAATTAGACTCTGCTATCACTGTTGTTTACTTGGGTTTAATGCTTATTTTATTGCGGACACAACGCGTGGATTAATTAAAAAAAAAAAAAAAAAGAGAGGAGGAGAATTATTATAGCTCAGTTTTGTTTTTAGGATTACCACTTTAGATCATGACTTAAAATTCTGGTGCCTTCTGTGTAAATTTGTATTAAGTAACTTTGCTTGGATTCCAAAAATTGATTTTATGAAAGTTGTGATTTGGCAGTTCAGTAGAAAACCAGGGAAAACTCTGTGTTTCTGAACTTTAAAATTTTCTACAAAAAAAGATATATATATATATATATATAATAATTATTTTTTAATCTATAGAAACTTAATATTTATTAAAGAGAATAAGTTTAAATTTAAGATTAGATTTATTGTTATTAAAGATAAAAAAAAAAAAAATCCAGGCAAAGTTTAGTATATTTAAAGTTGAAGAATGCTAATTTGAATAAAGCCTATAGAGTGAATTGTTTTTCTTTTAAGAAAGAACCACAACAATTTTTTTTTTTTGTTAAAAGTAAAAAAAAATCGATAACTTTGTTTTAAATTATCACAGATTTATAGTTCAACCATTTGTTTTAAAGGTATTGACAAGATCTTTCGAAAGATACCCATCTTCAAAATTTACCCCCCCCAACCACACGGGGGTACTTCCCCCGCAGGGGGGGAAGCGATGCCCCCACCCCCACATGCACAGGAATTTTTTCCTAGTTAACTACTACTATTATCAATAATTCATATTAACTTTACAATCACAAGTTAAAAATAACTTTCATTATATACATTTATACGAAATTTTGTCCTATACAGCCATGTTAAAAATTTAGAAAAAATGAGATTACAGGGCCACCTGTTGAGCGATTGATCCCCAAATGTAATCAGCACCAGTTTATGTCGGGGACCAACTAAATACCAAGTTTGGTTAAATTTCGTTAGGAAAAAAAAAAAAAAAAAAAAAAAAAAAGTTTTTTTTTTTTCGTTAAAAGTAAAAAAAATCGATAACTTTGTTTTAAATTATCACAGATTTATAGTTCAACCATTCGTTTTAAAGGTATTGACGAGTCCTTTCGAAATATACCCATCTTGAAACTTTACACCCCAGGGGGGCAAGAACCAATGCCCCCACATGCACAAATCCTTTTTCCTTGTTAACTACTACTATTTTCAACGAGATCTTTCGAAAGATATCCATCGTGAAAATTTACTCCCCCGGGGGTACTTCCCCGCCCCAGAGGGGGGGACCGATGCCCCCACAAACACAAACATTTTTTACTAGTTAACTACTACTATTATCAATAATTCATATTAATTTTACATTCACAAGTTCAAAATAACTCTCATTATGCACATTCATACGAAATTTTGTCCTATACTGCCATGTTTAAAGTTTGCATAAAATGCGATCAAAGCGCCACCTGTTGATCAATTGATCCCCAAATCTATTCAGCACCAGTTTATGTCAGGGTGCAACCAAATACCAAGTTTGGTTAAATTTCATTCATTGGTTCGTGAAATACAGCGTCCACAAAAAGGTGATACAGACAGACATTTTCTAAAAACTATTAATTCGTGTTCTGGACATCCCAAAACGTGTAAATCCATCAAAAAACGGAGGTCGAAAATTTTCCCAAATCCAATACTTTCTCTATATTACATTAGAAGAAACTTTAAAAAGAAAAAAAAAAAGGATGTTATTTAAGGACGACTGTTGAAAGTTTGATTATTATCTAACATTATTACTTTCTTCTATATGTAATATAGAGAAAGTATTGGATTCGTAAAAATTTTCGACCTCGGGTTTTTGATGAATTTACACGTTTTGAGAGCTGTAGAACACGATTTGACCATTTTTAGAAAATGTCTGTCTGTCTGTCTGTGTGTCTGTCTGTCTGTCTGTCTGTGTGTGTGTGTGTGACAAAATTTTGTGGCAACTGTATCTCAAGAACTACTGCACAGAATTTCATACAAATTGGTATGTAGTTGTACCTTGACATAAATTAGTGCCTATCAACTTTTGGTAAAAATTGTCTTACAGGTTGCGTTGCCATCCCGCTTTTTCTAAATTTTTAACATGGTGATATAGGACAAAATTTTGTATAAATGTGCATAAAGAGTATTATTTTTTAGTAATCATTATGAAATTTACAAGAATTATTTAAAATAGAGATAGCCAACTGGGAAAAAAATTTTGTATGCGTAGGAGCCTCGCCACCCCCCGTGGGGGGGAAGTCCCCCCTCGAGGGGAGTAAATTTTCAAGATGGGTATCTTTCGAAAGGTCTCGTCAATACCTTTAAAACGAATGGTTGAACTATAAATCTGTGATAATTTAAAACAAAGTTATCGATTTTTTTTACTTTTAACGAAAAAGAACTTTGAAAAAAATAGTTTTTTTTTTTTTTTTTTTTAAACGAAATTTAACCAGACTTGGTATTTAGTTGGCCCCTGACATAAACTGAGGCTGATTAGATTTGGGGATCAATCGCTCAACAGGTGGCGCTGTGATCGTATTTTTTCTAAATTTTTAACATGGCAGTATAGGAAAAAATTTCGTATAAATGTACATAATGAGAGTTATTCTTAACCTGTGATTGTGAAATTAATATGAATTATTGATAATAGTAGTAGTTAATTAGGGAAAAAATTTGGAAGCGACCCCCCGGGGGGTTTGTAAATTTTCAAGATCGGTATCTTTCGAAAGGTCTCGTCAATACCTTTAAAACGAATGGTTGAACTATAAATATGTGGTAATTTAAAACAAAGTTATCGATTTTTTTTACTTTTATCGAAAAAAAAAAAACGAAAAAAATCGTTTTTTATTTTATTTATTTATTTATTTTTTTAATATTGTTACTGCGTGAATTTGTATAGGAAAATATAGAAGAAAGTCTTGTGGTGGCCACAACATACTAGTTTTGAAGGTCCACAATTGCATCAAAAATGTCACAAAATTCGAAAAATTTAAAAATTTTAACACATAATTATTAGTTCCCCATCATACTATAGGTATGGGGAACTTAGGTAATCGTGAAAATTTTCGACCTCGGTTTTTTGACTTTTTTACATGTTTTCAGGTGTGAGGAATCCGAAAACGACAAAATTTGTATGGTGTCTGAATGTAGGGTGTCTGTTACTGTGCGCCCGCCGAAGATTGATACCTGGTTGGCAAAATGCCAGGACGATTCCACTCACGCTTTGGGAGACACAGCAATGAAGAGAGGGGGGAAAATTTTCTATTATTCTTGTTTCCTCTGTTATGTGTAGAATAATTAATACTCCTGCTTTGTTTTATTTTATTTCTTCCTGTATAACAGTCTGTTTATATTGGAAATGAATCGTACATGTGGTACGAGTTCTCGGATTAAACCTCTTCATAGTGAAACGAAGCGTATTGTACATAATGCCATTAAGTTTTGCGATAAAGAAGCTTTAGAAGGAGAAGCTATTGTTCCACTTCCACTTTCCCAATCAGTGAAAGGTACGAGTGAAATAACTAATATATCAGAAGCCACGATAGAGAATACGTAGAGAATCAAAAGGAGAAGACAATCCAATGTTTGTATCACCAAAAAAGCGGCAAAAGAACAGTACCATCGAAAACATTTCTCTCGATAATTTTGATTGCGGTGTTATTCGAACAACAGTACATGAGTTTTACGCAGTAAATAAGATCGTACCTACAATTGCCAAATTAATACCTGTACTTAAAGAAAAGAAATTTTAAGTATCAAAGAGAAACTTTGAGAAGAATTCTTCACGAAATAGGTTTTAACTTCCCCGTCAGGTACGACTTGCACATTAGTCCCCTTTAAATATAGTGACCAGCGAAGCTGGCAAAGAATTCATTGATTCACTACCTTAATTGATTTCACATTTCGTCATTTTTTAAGGGGTCATATACTAGTTTGTAAATAATAATTGACATATTTTTTAAATTAGTGTTACACACTTCAAAGAACAACTTTAATATATCCCCACAACGACATTTGGCAATTTTTTGTTGGCGATTATGGCTAAATCATAAATCTAAAAATCATAAATGATAAAATCATAATCTAAATCATAAAATCATAAATCCAAAATAAACAAGATATAGGCTGCCATATTATATCGCCAAATTCAGCTATAGGGATATACTAAAGTTATACCTTAAAACTATCCCCTTTATAATATTATGAGTTTTTCTTTCTTTTAATTAATCGTAAAATATTTATATAACCAGATATTCAAGAATCAGTTCAAAGAAGGAAAAGAAATGTAATCAGTGAGTTTATAATTTTTTCATACCAATAAACAAACACATCCCTAGGTACTACGGACATTCCTATTTTATAAATGGACCAACCCTTTTCACTCATGCGCAGAAGACGCCAGGGATCATCCTTCTGCGGTTTAACAGTAGTGTGTTAGTCCGTTAGTTTGTTAGTCTGTGTACACGATATCTCAAGAACAAATTGTCGCAGAGAGGTCAGATCAGTTTTAAAATATTACTTTCGACACTGGGAAGAACCCTACTCATTTGCAATATTCGAATTTAAAAACTTCGTAAGTTATTAGAAATTTACGATTTTCTTAACATGGGAGAATAGGACAAAAATTCACTTAAACGTGCATTAAATGGAAACGTTTTACTGTAAATATGTCAGACCAGTTTTAAAATATCAGTTTTGATGCCGGAATGAACATCACTAACTATAAATATGCTACTATGAAAATTTCGCAAGTTACTGGAAATTTACGAATTTCTTAACATGGCAGTATAGGGCAAAATTTCACACAAACGTCAATTTTGAGAGATATTTTCATCGTAAAGATGTCAGACTGCTTTTGAAATATTATTTCGGACACTGGCATGAATATTAATGACTATGAATTTTCCAATATAAAAATTTCGTAAGTAATTGGAAATTTACGAATTTCTTAACATGGCAGAACAGAGCAAAATTTCACATAAACGTCAATCTTGAGGGATATTTTCATCGTAAAGATGTCAAACCACTTTCGAAATATTATTTAGGATACTGGCATGAATATCATAGACTATGATTTTCCAATTTAAAAAATTCGTAAGTTATTTGGAATTTACGATTTACTTAACATGTCAGAATAAGGCAAAATTGAGCATAAACTTCCATTTTGAGGATCATAAATACATTAGACAACTTCAAAATTACATTTATGATATTTGTTTAAACATGATTGAATACAAATATTCTAATAGGAAAATTTCGTAAATTATTCGTAATTTACGATTTTATCAACATAGCGAAATTGTAAATTTTTCATATAAATATGAATTTTGAGGATTGTTGCATTGGAAATAGTAGCATGAAAACTAAACAACGGATTCGACCCTGATAAAATAAATTAATAGATTAGAATAAGATAAATATATCGAAATGAACGGTGCATAGCCTATTAGGCGGGGATTTCATTCTGTCACTGAATCAAGCTTTGGTCAAATTCATTTCTTTTAATATGATTATAATATGTCTCGCACTAGAAATTTATGAGAATATAAATATGATGGGGAACTGAGTAGAGTCCACCTATGCCAACTAGTTTTTAACATTTGTCTCTCTTAATATAAAACGAAAACAGAATGGAAATGCATGTTTATAGGTGCAAATTTATTGTGGAGTGCCTGTAATCTTTTTACCACTATTTTTACTTTCTTCTATATGTAATATAGAGAAAGTATTGGATTCGTGAAAATTTTCGACCTCCGTTTTTTGATGGATTTACACGTTTTGGGATGTCCTGAACACGAATAGAAAATGTCTGCCTGTGTGTATCACGATTTTTTCGGACACTGTATCTCACGAACCAATTAATGAAATTTAACCAAACTTGGTATTTTTTGCACCCTGACATAAACTGGTGCTGATTAAATTTAGGGATCAATTGCTCAACAGGTGGCGCTGTGATAACATTTTTTGTAAACTTTTAACATGTCAGTATAGGACAAAATTTCGTATAAATGTGCATAATGAGAGTTATTTTAAACTTGTGATTGTAAAATTAATATAAATTATTGATAATAGTAGTAGTTAACTAGGAAAAAAATTTTGTGCATGTGGGGTATCGGTTCCCCCCCCCCCCCCCGCCGGGGGGGGGGATAAGTTTTCAAGATGGGTATCTATCGAAAGGTCTCGTCAATACCTTTAAAACGAATTGTTGAACTATAGATCCGTGATAATTTAAAACAAAGTTATCGATTTTTTTTTTAACTTTTAACGAAAAAAAAAAATCTTTTTTTTTTTTTTTTTTTTTTTTTTTTAAATATTGTTACTGAGTGAATTTGTATAGAAAATATGGAAGAAAGTCTTGTGGTGGCCACAACATACTAGTTAATATTATTCTTTTGTAATATTTATCTGCAATTAAACTGGATGAATATTATTGTTAGTAAATCACAGTAAGACAATATTTTACAAATTCTAATAATAAACCGATAAATGTTATTTATAGGTTGTGCAAAATTTTAATCGTATTTTAGAATATCTTAAAGGTCCACTACAGTAAACAAAGTACCACCAACAGATAAAAAAATGGCTTACCCGAAAAAAGTTGTAATTATCCCGTTACAATCATCTGTACTTAAACAGAATTGTGCACAGTTGACATTATACATGTAACAACATTAATAAGAATATGTATAACATTAAGTATATCCTAACACAGATTTTTTTTTTTTTTTTTTTTTTTTTTTTTATGTGTTTAATAGATCATTTGATAAATTTTTATATTAGCTTACTTAAAACATGGAAAACTTTTTTTTTTTTTTTTTTTTTTTTTTGTATTGAAGCAAGGAATCAACATGCACTATTCAATCTGTGTTCGAATAGAGCCATCCCTTGAATGTTCTCTGCAGAATGCTACTGCTGCCGTAACTAACTCGACACATCTCTCTGTCGCTTGCAAGTGGCAAGGTAGTTTAAGAACATCAAGAAATCTTTCCTCTAATTCCATTCTTTTGAGTTCCTTTAGCCCATTATTTGTAACTTCAGAAATAAGTTTGGTGGAAAAATTTTAATATCAGGGCTGTGCCATTCAATCAAATCAATATAGTCCAGTGCATTGAAGTTCAATTTTGGAATATTGAAATCCTTTATATACTGGCTTTTTTGCTGCCTTCGGGCTTTCAAAATTCGACAAACTGCCAAATCTTGAACGTGTGTTCGCTTATCAAATAACATGGCAAAAAGAATGTTTTCAGTATGGGTGAAGAACCCATTTTAATGAATAACATGTTCTATCTGTGATATGGAAAATCATATATTCTTTCTTAAAATTTAATTGCATTTAACTTCTTAAAATTATTCATTTTCCCTGTTTAAAAGACCTCTTTAAACGAAAAGAATTTGATTTATTTTCTTCAGAGGTGAACGTTACTTTTTTTCAGGTATCGCAGAACAAAAGACTACCCTTGAATCAACTCTTCATTCCGACAAAAAATAAAAATATAAGAATGGGAAGAAGTGCAGATATCCACAGAACAAAAGTAGTAATATGTTAGAATTGTATCGGCGGCTTTTTCTAAAAATTATAAATATCATTGTATTTATGGCTTATTAACCCCTTCCGCTCCAGGCTAGCTGTAGTGTAAATGTCTGAAATACCAGATTATAATTTTGAAATAGTATCGTATACTTTCTTTGGACGTATGCACGTACGTTCATGGTATTAATGGCCATTAACACTAGGACGTACGCACGTACGTCCCTGGAGTGGAAGGGGTTAATGCATGATTAATCCGTGATTAATTAATGCATACCAAATAAGTCCAATAATTCTATTAAGAGTTAATATACATATAGAGAAATAGTTTTTGAAATGCGAAAAAAACAAAAGTTATTATTTTCATAATACACAAATCTGTCAACAGATGATAGTGAACCAAAGAAATGAGTATAATTACATCTTATGGAGGCGTGATTTGTAACGTGTAATTTGACTTTATATTCCGTAATGTCAGAATTAAATGAAGTGATGAAATATCACCATAATTCAGCAAATCTTATGGTTCTCATGGAAAGTGTAACAAACTTATTGGCGAAGAAAATCTGAGCCATAACATTTGAAAATAACACATAAAAATGTACCTAATGGACTTAAAAAAAAGCTGGTGTTGGTCGGCATAATTTGAAAAAATTCTTATGTTTTTGCCAAACTTTTAGATAATTTTTTATCTATTCCTTGATCTAATAAGACATCTGTTTTTATCTTCTTCAAAATTTGTGTTCCCCCCATGCCCTTTGAATTAATTGGCTAATTATTTTATTATTAACTGATCATCTAAAAATATTGTACAGTGGTGGACATAATTATGAGACACCTATCTAGTTTGACAAATAGTGAAAGAAAAGATTCAGAGCTTAAAAATGCTTTATCAAATACGTCAAAAACATAAATTTATTCTGTTATCATATATAATTATCATACAATTTAATGAAAAAACTTAGAAACATAATGGACAAAATTATAAGACACCAACTGTTTTTTCCAAATACAGTGGTCAGCATAATTAGCAGACACTAATGGTCTAAAAGAAAATCTTCTAACATGGTTATTCAATATTTGGTGGAGCCGCCATTGTTTTTTATAACATGAAAGATGCGATTTGGAATCGAATCTATCAATTCTAACAAAATATCGCAAGAAAGTTCTTCCCAAGCACATTTTATAGCATTCTTTAGGTGGTGTTGTTGTCATCGTATGCCACTTGGAGAAACCGAGCCCCGGTAGTGGAGCTATCCAGATAATTTTTAAGGCATGAGGGGTGCGTCTTCCATTATTAGGAGCGCCTCATAGGGAGGAAGAACAACTTTAGCTCCAGAAGCTGGTGAAAGATGGCAGCACCAACTAGACAACAGGAACTCTAATTTTGATCCGGATCAGAGCGAGTTAAACCCATGTTCCGGTACCCCCAGAGGTATAATTTTTGATGGAAACTTGGAGGACTTTGCGACCACGACAGAATTTAACGTGCACCAGTCGCCATTAGCGTACACGACGGTCTTCGGCCGGCTCGAGGACCGAACCTGCAATCTTTCGATCACGAACTCGTTGCTCTTACCGACCAGGATACCACAGCCTTAGCATTCTTTAGGTCTTCGACACATATAAACTGCCTCCCATTTCAGTAAACCGCACGAGCTAAGATCCCCCACAAGTTTTCGATGGGATTTAAGTCTGGGGAGCGAGAAGGCCACGGGAGAACATTGATACTTTGCTCTGAAAGCCACTTTTCTGTTTTGTGTGATGCATGAATCAGCGCATTATCGTGCTAGAAAGTGTAGTTTTCGCCACAAAGAAGTTCAGCGTATATGGCTAGTTGATATTTAAGAAGATTCTTATACTTTTCGGAATTCATTCTTGAATGCACAAAAACAATATTTGTTTTCCTTTGAGCCGAAAAACCAGCCCAAACCATTACTGAGCCTCCACCCATTTGGCAGCTCATTAATACATGAGGAGACATCCGTAAATCATGCCAATAATATTGAAACCCATCACGATCATCCAGGTTAAACTTTTTTTTAATCAGAAAATAACACAGAGTACCATTTGGAGGTCCAGGCCATAGTTTGTTTAGCGAAGTTTAGACGCTCCATTTTGTGCCGGCTTAGAAGCAGAGGTTTTTTTCTTCAATTTTTTATATTTCACATAGGAAGCATTATGCAACACCCTGCGAATGGTTCTCCTTGAACAATTTAGTTTCAAAGCATTTTTAATGCCTGTAGTGGTCATCTTATTATGAGTAGCAAGCGAAAGCACATGGCGTCTGTCTCTCGAGGACAAGCAAGGAGTACGTCCAGATCTTTTAATCAACGATCCATTATTTCCTCTTTTCAAAACATTTCTAATTGCACATCTAGAGCATTTAATAACTTTTGAAATATTATTAATTGAAGCATCAGTTCGTTTTAATCTCCAAATTTCGTGAATTTCACTTTCTTTTTAATTCTGTACCTCATGGCATGTTTGTAAATGCGTGAAGTCGGTTATTATCTGCTTTAGTTAACTGCTGACGTCATAACAGCGTGCAGAAAATTTGCATATTGCACATTATTTTCGAAAAAAAGCAGGTGTTTTAATTAAAATGTTAGGGTGTCTTATAATTTTGTCCATGGTATTTTTAATTTTTTTTTATTAAACTCCATAAAAATATCATTTCTGTAAAACAATTATATGTGATAACAGAATAAATTTATGTTTTTGACGTATTTGATAAAACATTTTTAAGCTCTGAATCTTTTCTTTCACTATTTGTTAAATTAGATAGGTGTCTTATAATTATGTCCACCACTGTATTTTGTTATATGAAAAAGAAATCTTATATGCAGTTCCTGCCACTTATTAAAATTACATTTGTTCTGAGCCAAAGTGATTTTATTAAGCGGCTGATTTTTATATCTGGCGAACATTCCTGCCCTTAAGGAAAAGGTATTACTTCCCTAAATTTCAAAAGAAACTTCAAAAGGTAACGAATAAAGGAATTAGTAAACAATATTAATTAATTTTTGGTACATAATTAACTAACTGTTTCTTCGATATAAGTAAATTAAACAAATTTTAAGTTTCCGTGCACTTTCGTTAGAGGAAAATCATCATTGCTTTATCAAAAGTTCACGCTGTTCTTATAAATTTAAAATCTTTCCCTTAAACCTCATGAATTATAGTAATTTCAAAATATGAACTAGAAATTGCCTTTTAATAATTAGAAAAGAAAAAAAAATCATTTCAAATCAAATTTGTATTTTATTACTGCGCTTTGAAGAATACGTTCCTTAAAATTGTTAAGGAGATAAGTTATGGGGAATGCTTAATTTGTAACTGTGCTGCAAGTGTAAAATCTTCGGCAATGAGCGATAACGGAGGGTTTGTTGTGCTTTAATTTCTTTTTCTATTTCAAAAAAAAAAAAAAAAAAAAATCACAATGTAAATAAATTTTTTTTTAGTGTGCATTAAATGATATTTTTGACTGCTGAGGAGATAATTTTGAGTTTATTAACCAGCGATGCTGATTTTATTAAGCGGTGGTTTTAAAAGTAGTTTGTATTGATTTGATTCTGGTCCTGGCAATTTGATCAGATTAGCGGCTGATTTTATTAACCAGTGAATTTATTAAGAGGCGGTTACTGTATATGATTCTACGAATAATGATTTATCCTAAGTTTTACGAGAATGAGTTTGAATTGTATGATTACCTACTGGTAATAGACAATAAATGATGGATGCAAGCTTTCAACATACCAGAGTTTTTTTCTTGCGTACCACAATGTTTCTTCTTGTTCAACTTCACAGCTGTTATACGAAATTTATATACAGAATTATTTCTTTTATCTATATTGTTGTGAGATTTAGTGATCTACTTCTAAGAAATGTTTCTCACCAATAATTGACATTTTGTATCACTACAAGAAAATTCTTCAACCGTACCATAAATCATTTCCATCAAACTATCACTGACAAAAGTTCTTTGCTAAGAAATCTAGACAGCTTAATTATCCGACATATGTGAATAACCCCATCAATGCATGATGTTGATGACTTTATAAATTAAAAAGAATCTGTCTACAATAAATATTTAAACATAAAAACTTCTGTATACACCATAAAATAAAAGGTTGGTTTTTTTACGTCGCACTAATGCTGCGCAGATGGGCAATTGGCGACGGTCTGGGACTCACCCCTAGAGGTGGTCCGGAGACCCATAAAATAAAAGGAAAGAATCTTGCTTTTGCATCCATGGTAGTAGCACATGTTTCTGCACCTGAAGGGCCATGTCCTTTCGAAACCAGTATAACATTCTAAAGTGCTAGTGTCATGTAGGAGATGCATAATAATTTACGATTAATGTTTCTGTTATTATAACCACAAAAGGACACAGTATTTACACTAAGCTCCATCCTCTCACTTTGAATATGTGAGCCATTTCCATCTTTAAAGCCAATTACATTGAAAGTTCAACTTTTTCTTTTCAAACTGCTTTATTGGAATCTTGAAAGATACTTCCAGAACAAATGATTCTTTTAATACTTTATATATTTTTACTAGCAGACCCGGCCACGCGTTGCTGTGACTAAGTTATACGTTGAATTATACGGCTGTAAACTATTTAGTACAGTTAAATTATTATTTACGAACAAAGACGAAAACGTTGTAGCCGATGTAAAAACCCACAGGGTTGAGATTTGAAACTTAGGTCAAAATTTGGAAGCGATTGATAAAAATTTTCGTAGTGTTGATATTAAGCACAAATTAATTTTATTGTAGGGTCCTATAAATTTTAATGGAGAAGTGATATATATTATTTCTAATGCTACTTTGGATAAAATTGCTAAAATGACTAATATATAAATTAAATTCTATTAAAATAAAAGTATAAAAGAAACAGACGATTTTAAAATCAATTTTTATGGAGGAGTGAAATATAATATATGCTATAATGGATAATTTTACTATAAAATGACCTCATCATTTTAAATATTTCAAAGAGGGCAACAGCTGTAGTTATAAAAAGGAAAACAATAAGGCTAAACCAGAAAAATAGGTAAATTTGATAAATATTTTAAAACTTTAAAATTGGAAATCTTATGAAATATTGGACATTTAAAGTAAATCAAGGATGGAACACGGGCGCAGAATTCATACCACTATCAATGTAAGAAAATTTTCTACTTCTTAAATCAACGATATTATAGGTAGAGAAATTTCTTAAATGGATTCCGGTATGAATTCTGCGCCCGTGTTCCATCCCTGGTAAATACATGTATCATTTTAAATAGAAAAAGATTTTGGAAAAGTTTAGTGTATTTCAACGAAGTGATGAGAAGTTTTTGAGTATGTTAAAATTTTAATAGTAAATTCAAGTTAATAAAGATGGGAAACATTGAGGATTAAGATAAGAATAATTATAAGATAAAAAAAAAAAAAAAAAAAAAAAAACTTTTTATATACCATGTTTTTAAATTTTAATATACTAATAATATACTAATTAAAAGGAAAATGATAAATATTCTATCATAGTTTGAAGTCAAATTTGTTTTCAAATGTCTAAATAAAATATCTGATGTAAGATACTAATATTTTGCAGCGGAATACATTTCATTTCTGTCATCCTTGGCGAAAAAAAAAGAATATCGCCAAATTATCTGGAGAAAATATTTAATTCCTTTCAAAAATCATGGTTATTTTAACAACTTATATTAAAAGAGTAATGAATAATATGAAACAATATTTCGTACAATACATATTACATGTCATACATACGTACAATGAATAATACATATTACATTTCGTACAATGCATACATCTGGCATGTATATTTTCGTGTTACGCTTTTGATCGCCAAATAATAATAATAATAATAAAAAAAGCCAAGGGCGACAGAGTTTAAAAATTTAAAATTAAAATTTTGTCAATTTGACAGCAAAATAATTCAATCTAACACCCGCGATAACTAATACATATCTATACCCAAATATAAGGATTAAAATCGGGAAATAAATTTCCTCGATTTTTAATAATTTCTTACAAAAAATCCAGTGGGCAATTAACATAGGAAATCTTTTTCTTGGCTGCACAGACGGTCAGTGAGTCACACTTCGCTTACGTATAGAACTCATAGATATAGTATAGCATATATAGAATAGAGTGATCATTGGGGAGAAAAAAGTTATTCCTTTTCATTTGGGAAAAGACGACGTTTTTACCAAAATATGGCCGTCTTTCCCCGAGTGAATACACACGGGAATACATACTAATATTTTAGCAAATAAAATTTATGAATAATTTATTTGCTAAAGGGGAATGGAAGACTCCAGATACAGTTTCAAATTCATATTTCTTTCTTTCTTTTCTTTTTCTTTTCTTTTTTTTTTTTTTTTTTTTCAATACCACTTAATGGCTGTTTCCAAAGCTTTTATTTTTTATCTTTTTTCGGCATCAAAAATCTTTCTACGATAACATGGGGATGAGAGATCTATATATATTACTATATCTATGATAGAACTACATTAGCACTTTATCAATGTGTATAAAATCTTTAAATTGATTATGACGTCAATTTTCGTGAGATGCATAATTTAACTTTTTATAATTTTTTAACGTTCACGTTTGATTAAATGTATTTATTTTTATGTCGAAAGAAAATGAACTCGTATTTTTTTTTTTTTTTTTTTTTTTTTTTTTGGCAACAATTAAATTAATGGAACTCACAGATATTTTGGAGCAACTTTAATAAAGGTCTATAATTAACAAATAATTGCAATAAAACAATATTGTGACAATAAATTGAGATAAAAACTATCCTATCTCTCAAGTTGGATCAAACTGCACACAGTGTGCAAAATTTCATCAAAATCAGTTCCTTAGTTTAGGAGTTTACCCCGGACAAACATCGTGACACGTAATTTATATATATATACAGATTAAATTATAAAGTTTTGATCAATGAAGCACAAATAAGTAAAAAACAGGATTAATTTCACTGTATTATCTTTATTATAATATGAATTCAATTTACACTTCAGTCTAAGTAACACGTGGCCGGCTATGCTAACACCAAAAATTTAAAAAGTGGAAATAATTGAATTATACGAAATTTATTAATAGGTTAAAAAGTTGAAGATTCTTTGTGTAGATGGCAGCACCAAATATATTTCAGCTTTCATTTCAACCCAGTCAAAAGGTATCGACATCTGTTAGAATCATTTGGAGTTAACAGATAATTGTGACTGTCAAATAATAACAGACAAATAATTAGCAATAAATTAAAATTGCAACTATAATTTGAGATTTAAACTATCCTATCTCTCAAGTTGGATCGAACTGCACATGGTGTGCGAATTTTATTATAATCGGTTAAGTGGTTTAGGAGTCCATTGAGGACAAACATTGTGACACGAGATTTATATATATTAAGATTTGTCTGCGACTTTTTCAGGGACATTCAACTCTTATTTATGCCCTTAGGCATGCGAAGATTCAATAGGATAATAATAAAAAAAACTTTTTCTGTACTAATATTTTTCTTCAAAAAGGAGAGGGGCAGACCCTCTGCCCTCCCCCTTTTTGACTACATGCCTGAAAAATAGGGGGGGGGGGGTACAAAAGAATTATATGAGTAAGAGATAATGAACAATTCTACTCTTTTAATGTTTCTAGAATCTAATAAAATAAGTTTAAAAAGAATATTGATGTTGTGGATGGAGAAAGATTAGAAATCGCAAAGTTATCACAAAGTGATTAATTGCCGATTGTTAGTGACAGGAGAAGTAGGACACACAAGATTATATGAGTGAGAAGCATTGAACAATTCTAAATCTTTATAGGTTCTATAATCGAATAATGGAAACTGAATATTTTGAAAAAAACTTTTTTTAAATTGTTCAACTTTTCTGAAGGATCTGTTTTAATGTGTGTTAGTGTTTGTGAATAAGCTGTTTTAAGATTGCTAATTTTTGTAAAGTGTCTGTTTTAATATCGCCAATTTTTGTAAAGAGTCCACTTAAAATTTTTCTAGATGAAACCCTGCCCTCTATAGTTACATGAGCTGGCTGTAAGCATTTGCTATAATCATCAATAGGGGAACATATCCAAATATTTTTTCTTAAAACATCTTCATTTATGACCCAGTTACGGTAACACAAATCCCATTTAGAACTCAAATCTTGAAGAAATTCTCTTTCAACCCCATTAATTACAGCTTTATAAATAAAAATTTGAAACAATTGCCTAACACTAAATTTGCCTCAGTATGATTAATAATCTTGCTCAGTTTACTTCTTTTTATCTGTGGGCATTGTGGGACTATGTGGCTGCTAACATTACAGCTGAAACAGGTAACGTCTCTTTTTATCAAAATTTTTATCATATATCCCCTGCTTTTTAGTTATAGTAATTTTAAAATAAGTACTAGAAATTGCTTTTAATAGTTAGAAATTAAAAATATATATACATAATTTCAAATCAAATTTGTAACTTTTTACTGCATTTTGAAGAATACGTTCCTTGAAATTGTTATGGAGATAAGTTACGAGCGTATTTAATTTCTAACAGTGCTGCAAATGTAAAATCTTCGACAATGAGCAATAACGAAGGGTTTGTTGTGCTTTTTTACTTTCTTCTATATGTAATATAGAGAAAGTATTGGATTCGCGAAAATTTTCTACCTCCGTTTTTTGACGGATCTACATGTTTTGGGATGTCCTGAACACGAATTGATAGTTTTTAGAAAATGTCTGTCTGTGTGTCTGTGGTTTAGTGTTTTCACCGTATCTCACGAACCAATGAATGAAAATCAACCAAACTTGGTATATAGTTGGACCCTGGCGGGGCATTGTGCTGATTAGATTTGGGGATCAATAGCCCAGCAAGTGGCGCTTTGATCGCATTTTATGTAAATTTTTAACATGGCAGTATAGGACAAATTTTCGTATTTTTCACCGTATCACACGAACCAATGAATGAAATTCAACCAAACTTGGTATACAGTTGGAACCTGACGGGGCATGGTGCTGATTAGATTTGGGGATCAATCGTCCAGCAGGTGGCGCTGTGATTGCAAAATTTCGTATTTTTCACCGTATCTCACGAACCGATGAATGAAATTGAACCAAACTTGGTGTATAGTTGGACCCTGACATGGAAAGGGTCTGATTAGATTTTGGGATCAATCGCCCAGCAGATGGCGCTGTTATCCCATTTTATGTAAACTTTTAACATGGCAGTATAGGACAAAATTTTGTATAAATGTACATAATGAGCGTTATTTTAAACTTGTGATTGTAAAATTAATATGAATTATTGATAATAGTAGTAGTTAACTACGAAAAAAATTTTGTGCATGTGGGGGCACCGGTTCCCCCCCTGGGGGGGGGGGGTAAATTTTCAAGATGGGTATCTTTCGAAAGATCTCGTCAATACCTTTAAAACGAATGGTTGAACTATAAATCTGTGACAATTTGAAACAAAGTTATCGATTTTTTTTACTTTTAACGAAAAAAAACTGAAAAAAAATCGTAATTTTTTTTTTTTTTTTTTTTTTTTTAACGAAATTTAACCAAACTTGGTATTTAGTTGGTCCCCGACATAAACTGGTGCTGATTACATTTGGGTATCAATAGCTCAACAGGTGGCGCTGTGATCGCATTTTTCTAAATTTTTAACATGGCAGTATAGGACAAAATTTCGTATAAATGTACATAATGAGAGTTATTTTTAACTTGTGATTGTAAAATTAATATGAGTTATTGATAATAGTAATAGTTAACTAGGAAAAAAAATCTGTGCATGTGGGGGCATCGCTTCCCCCCTGGGGGGATAAATTTTCAAGATGAGTATCTTTCGAAAGATCTCGTCAATACCTTTAAAACGAATGGTTGAACTATATATCTGTGATAATTTAAAACAAAGTTATCGATTTTTTTTTAAATATTGTTACTGGTTGAATATGTACTACTTTTAACAAAAAAAAAAAAAAAAAAAAAAAAAAAAAAACTTAGAAAAAAATCGTAATTTTTTTTTTTTTTTTTTTTTTTTAAATATTGTTATTGATTGAATATGTATATAGGAAAATATAGAAGTCTCGTGGTGGCCACAACATACTAGTTTTTTATAGAAAAATAAATTAAAGTAAATAAAAACATTTTTTTAGTGTGCATAAGTGATATTTTTGAGTTTATTAACCGGGGATGCTGATTTTATTAAGCTGAGGCTTTAAAAATAGATTATTAATTTGATTCTGGTCCTGGCAATTTGATCAGATTAAGTGGCAGATTAACCAGTGAATTTATTAAGCGGCAGTTACTGTATTTCATACGGGTTTTAGACTAGCATTACACAAAA
This sequence comes from Salticus scenicus, assembly GCA_963930645.1. NCBI lineage: Eukaryota > Metazoa > Arthropoda > Arachnida > Araneae > Salticidae > Salticus > Salticus scenicus. Next base: position 138,783,084 of record OZ005649.1, read on the forward strand.
TAGTTTCTGAATTTTAATAATTTATCATAGGAAAAATTTACCTTAACTTATGACTTATGTTCTTAATCGTGAAACAAATTACTTAACATGTTGACTGCCAAGCTATGAGTCAACTCATAGTTGAACTAGAAGTTACATCATAGCTTGACAATCAATGTGTTAGTTGAAATATTGCTGTATAAACCAAATAAATGAACAATAAAAGAGAAACAATGATTTCTAGCTGTTGAAAAAATTTATTAATCAATAACACTAGTTAACTAACAATAACTATTTACAATAGTTGAGAGGAACAAGTCTTATGAAACACACCGGATTGTCACATATACAAACCATTCATCTTTCACACAAGACTGAACAAAACTATGGTTTGGCAGTCAATACATAAAAATCCTAAAAAGCAAACCAAGACATACGCCACACAAAAAAGTATTGAGCAAGCAATACTTAATACTTGATCTGTATGATGATATAATTTAGACATGAACTGTACAGAACATAAAAATGAAATACAAAATGGTTGTGTAGCATTTTGTAAAATGAAACACAAATGATAAAATTACACCTTATAAACACCAGTATTCTAATACCTTTCATGAACAACACCAACTTCATGTAGTAATAGATAAAAGCAAGGAAGTATGTACACCAATAATAAATTAAAATGTGAAATAATTTTGCACTATGGGAAAAATATATACTGTATGTAATAAGACTATAACTATACCAGTAATGAAATATTTCAAGAATAAGATAATTTCAATTTAATATCACAAAATTACATATTTTGACATAAATACTTAAAAATATATCACAATTATATGAATTAGTGACATGCTAACACAATATAGTAAAATCTGTGAAAATGGAATCTTACATTTTTTTTTTTCCCCAAAATTATTAAGCAAGCTTCTGTTATGATATACTGCTGGTATACTGTTCTTTTATTTTTGGCCAGAACTGTGAAATTTCTTGCATAAGACCGGATTTCATTATGTATTCAAATTTCACAGATTTTACTTCATTACTGTAAATAATTTTTTGAAAATTAAAAAGAAAACAAGAGAGCATACGAACATGCATTTTAAAGCAGTAACTGTATAATTGTATTAAGGATGTTTTTAAAAACTTTATTTGCAAAATAATAAAGATCTAATTGTTTTTTATATGTGTGTTGGTAAAGAAATCATATCTGCCTTAATATAAAATATTAATACTAAAAATACTCTTAAAATACTAAAACCTGATGAAATTTGACTTACTTCTTTATTTCTAAAAAAAAAATTAGGAAAAAAAAAACTTAACAAGGTACCTTTTAATTAAACATTAGAACTAAAATACTAAATTTCTTAATACTTTCTAAACAAATGCAATTTTCAAGTACTCAAAAATATTTTTTAAAAATTTTCTATACATGAATGGGCAATACAACCAAAGAGTAAAATAACATTTCTCAAAATAATTATAGAAACATTTATTATTCAGTGTATGCGAGGAAGGGAAGGCGAGGGGAAAAGGAATGATTTTAAAATAAATCATGGGCCAAAAATTTTAATTGTAAGTGATAAATCTCAATTTAACTGTAGTTACTACTGCATGCACTCGGGTAATCTAAAAATAAATAAAAAAATTCTGAAGAAATTTTACAAAAGGGCAAAATTGTTGTTAAAATTACTGAAGAAACTTTTCATTAGCTTCAATTTATAGAAGGCACTATGTTTTTGAAGGAAAGGTATTTTTAAACATATATGTATATATTTTAAAATTAACATTCTGAGCTATTCATTATTATTATTATTTTTTTTTTTATAAATATTAAATAATTACTAAAAAAGAAAAGTTTTGCGCACCTTTTTCTTATTTCTACAATAATCATGCTTAAATATAATAAAGATAGTAACTTATACCAACTGATATTATTTTGTTATAATGCAAACTAAAGTTACTAAAACGCATATCCAATTTATTTTATTTTAAATGTTATAAAACAAAGGATATAAACTTTAGCAAATAACAAAATCTGGATTGAATTTTTATAAAATACATAGATTTGCAGAGATATAAAAATCAATATTAAAATTATATTAATGATACAGCTGTTTTTTTTTAACACATTAAATGGAGAAATGTATTTGAATATTACCAAAATAACGAAATATGAACTTTTTTTTTTTTAAGCATACATTTTTAAAAGAAATTAATATCAATAATCAATCCTTTTCTGTAAACTAGGGCTAATTTCCCAGCACTTACTGCTACTCCCGTTTACATGTCTAATAATATTTTAAGTTTAAATAATCTGGAAATAAAAAATATTTAGAATACAAAACAAAACTAATGCTATTTAAGTATATTAGTGTTTTTCAAAAATTTTCAGCTTAGGGAACCATTAATAGAATTATTTTCTTTAAGAAATTCTTTATTGCATATAAAATGAGTAATAATAGATATTCTCCATTATATCCATCAAAATCACTGTAGTTTTAAAATTCAAGTGCATAAATGTATAGCAGACCTGTTCAAATCCAAAAAACTTTATGGGCTGCTTTGAAAATGTATTTTATTCTAGAGGGTCATGCTTTATTTAAATACAAGTTGGCCATAATTAAACTGACATTGCTCTGTAGTACAATCTAATTTTGAGAATGGTGACAAATTTTGTAACAAGATATGGGAGGAAGGATTCTAAAAAAAAAAAAAAAAAAATTAAGTTACCATTCGGGGAATATGTGGCACTGTGTAATAAAAAAGCAAGTTTCAAAAAATAGAAAAGTGGAAACAAATTAGCAAAATGTCTTCAATTTCAAAATAAGAAATAGGGACAAAGGCAGTACTTAAAAATGTGCACAATCATTAGTTTTAAATTATAAATTGCAATAAATGCTTTACTTAGACAAAAAAAGTGCCACATCTTTCTCTAGTAATGATTTTTTGAACTCCCCCCCCCCCCATGTGGCCTTTTGCATTAGTCTCTTAAAGTTATCAATAAACATTTTGAAACATGGTAGTAAACAGTCATAAACATGGTAGTATGATGCAATTTTTTGTTTAAAAAAAAAAAAAAAAAAAAATGAATATTTTAAAATGACAAAGTTTTTACACTTTAAAAACAGGGGCAGCATAAAAGGTGTTGTCATAGGGAGTTAAGTTCAATTGACTACACAATGGTCCCAGGTTCGAAGAATTGCCTTCTATAAATATCTTTCTATGGGTTCCTAACTTATATTCATATGAGTTTCAAAGAAGGCGACAGAAAATTTCAAATGGCTAAGCCAATAAACAGGACCTGGGTTTGAACTTTATCCTATCTACTAGCTTCAAGAGTAGAGCCTCTCAGTCACAGATGGAGCCAAAATGAAGGGGCAGTGTCAGTTTTAGCAATTATTAATGAAAACAATCTTTCTTAATTTTAAATATGTTTGATCGGCAAATTTGCTAAATTATATGAATAATAATAATAAAGGAAAGAAATAAATATTGTAGGCCATTTAGAATATTATGTGAAATCTTAGGTTCAATTAATTATATTTAAGATTTAAAAAATAAAATCACATCTAAAAGCACTATTATTAAAGTAAAATGCTCTTTTTTAAAATAGCACCTTTTTGATAATTTATTACAGCAATGGCGTTTTTGCATTTTAAAAGTTTAATTTTAACACAACTTACTTAAAACAATGTATGAATTAAGTTAGGTAAGCCAGAACTATTATTTGAAATAATTTAAAAGATGTTAATGGTTCCATTAACAAAAAAACTCCTTAAAATAACATGAGCAAGTTTTTCATACAAATTAACTTATGTAATTTGTAGTAAAGAAAAATGGAGCTCTTCATTTAAAGACGGGAAAAAAGAATATTTACAGCAACACACTAGTTTTTATAAAGAAGTTGAGCTAAAAGATTTTATATATTGAATAAATATAACAAAAAGTAGCACCCAAAAAAGAAAAATAAGCAAACGATTTAAAATACATTTTTTCTATAAGGATTCAGTGTATAAAACAGGGCTTAATTTGAATGAGAACATAGTTCCCATACTTCAGTGAATTTTCATATATTAGATGGAACACATGGGAACTCACCAGTGCATCATTTCTGGAAAAAAAAAAAGTTCCTGAAATGTTACTTTCTCCATTACAAGGAAAATATCTAATGTAATAAAACTTGACTCAAACTCTTCTTAATCTGCCTTTTTTAGCTATAGGTTTTACTGTCTCACTTTTCACGCAGCAACCCGGAACTGTTAAGATTAACAATAAATGAAAAGAGTTTTTTTTTTTTTTTTTATCTTTAAAGATGAGCATAAAATTTTAACCATAATTTCAGCTTATATGTAGTAAATGAAATATCAAAAGCAATAAACCACACTTGTTTTGCCTTACTGATATTTATAAGAACTGATTTGATATTTCGAAAACTAGAGTAAAAGTTTACGAAATTTATCAGTAGAGTAGTAAAATAAGAGTATTGATGTACAGACATAATTTCTGAGAAACTTTAGTGTTCCCATACATATTTGTTAGAAATCAAGCCTAAATTAAAGTAAGTAAAAATTTAGGGAAAATTTTTATGTATAGGGATTATAAATAAATTCAGCTTAAGCATAATATATGAATATTTAAACATTATATACAATAAAATATATACAACTTTTTAGTGAAAGTTTTAAAGGGTGAAAAAAGAAGACCATGTAAATTTCTTATGTGATTCATATGGACATATTTTATGTCGCAAATAACCCTGACATAATATTTAAGCTCAAATTTCTATCATTCCTTTTCTAATGAATATTTTAAATTCATATAAATTTGTTTAAAATGCAAATATTTTTATCTTATAGTAATTTAATTTTCTACATATAGTGGGTTTTCATAAAACATCAGTTATTGTAAGATATAAGCATAATATCAAAGAAATAATTCCATAGAGAAAAAATTCTATTTTTTTTTTTTTTTTTTTTTTTTTTTTTTTGTTATCGGCTCATTCTTGAGTTATAAAGTTCTTGCAATGAGATTATTAAATGATAATATCTACTTATGAACAAAAATATAAGCTATCTATGAAATTATTATGTTGATATTATTAAAGGAACACTTAAAGGTGGGATTGGAGAGCAACTAAAATTTGACTTTAGAGTTAAATTGATACATTAATTTTTGATTAGCTTAATTTTCATTTACATTAATAAAATGCATGAATTTCCATGTTTATGTAATTTTTTAAAAAGATTAAAATTTTTTCAAACTAAACAAATGAACTGTCTAAAAACAAATTAGAAATAAAATAAATCTACAATTCTTAATCTAGATTTTTTTCCCAGGTGAAATGCCTGATATTCACAATTAAATCATACTCTAGAAATGTACTAAAATAATGTTTAATTTTTAATTTACAGGCACAATATGTTTAATCAGATCTTAAATAAAACATTGCTTAAAACATACACATATATATGAAGGAAAAACTCAGCATAACATATAATACTTTAAATTCTAGATCACTAAAATTGATACATGTGATATGATATTAAGTATGATTTAAATATGAAAAGTCTTCTGAGTTGTAAATCAAGAACAAAATAAAAGTTATCTTTATTACAAAGCTACTTTAAATAATTAAAATTCTTCTCAATTTTTGTGATTATATAGTTTTATTTGACTTAGATGGACTAACAGATGGTGTGAAAAGAATAATAAAAATAAATTGAAATACTAACACACTACTGGACAAATGTTTGATGATTTAGAATGCAAACTAATAAAAACAAAGAAAATATATCTGACATTTCTAAACAAATAACAGTGAACTATAAGCTGAAAAAATATCACAGCAATAAGATGATAATGAATGTGCAAGTAATATTTATAAATATCAAATATTTTCAGTTAAATTATAGTTGTACAACAACTAAAAGTAATCCTCAAAATATATGGAATGAAATTTACAACTGAATGAAATACAATACACAGCTAAACAAAATAATCTAATAAAAATGTGCAATAAAAAATACAGATTACCAGAAACAATTACAAAGTAAAGTAAAATACTAGAACATATCAGTAACAGAAATAATAACATTAAAAATCACTATTACAACACTTTAGAAACACAACCTTAAACAGAACAAAACAACAGAATCATATTAATCAGAGACTTAGCACTAAACAGATAAAGAAAAATAAAGTAACAATAATGTCGGAAGCATCAAAAATTTAGTTTAGATTAAAATTAGCATACTTTAGCAAGTTTTAATAACAATATGCATACTGTGATCAGTGCGAAATAGTCAGATAAGAGTTATGCCCATATAATATGTAAAAAAGGTGAATTCATGAGATTGATTAATCCCTTAACGATCATGCTGCTTTTAAGAAAACTGCTATAAAATTCCCCTCCTCCCCATTTTTTTCCCCTTCTCACAAAATATTATTTTTTGCCAATTATTTATTTAAAAACACCAAACAATCTCCCATGTTAAATTCATTAAGCTTGTGCTGCCATCTAGTACATAAAATATGCAAAATAAAAATTCCAGGGATAGATTGTGTCTAATATTTTTAATAAGTTTTTTGAATGCTTTAGCCCAGATATATCATGGGCTCAAGAAATACAGCACAAAATATCACCTCAAGATTTTGATGGGAGTATGATGGGAAGGGTTAACAGCCAATAAAATCATTGGGATTTTGAAGGATTAAACAAAAGGAAAGTGGAAAATGTGTGCTAAGAACAACTGTAGATGAACTTTGAACTATCATGGGTTATATGTATGATATCCAATATTCAGACAGAGGAAATACTGCAATGTCATAACTGATAATATTATGATTTTTATAAATATGGAAAACTTCAAGGAAATCTAATTCATGCATAGATTTAAATCTGGAGATTATTTTAGCTACATTAAGGTTAAAAATATTTTCTTACTTTCCCAGCAATGCTTGGCAATGGCTGATTTGTAATTTTATTTCTGAACATAATCTACATGATCTCTTTAACATCTAGTTTCCGTATAGATTTAAGTCTGCAGATTATATTGATTACATTAGCAAAATCAAGCTTAAGAATATTATTCCACTCCCTGTAATATTTGGCAATACCCAATTTGTTGATTTCTTATTTCCAAATGTAACCTGTTATGATATTTTAAGCAGAATTTAAGTCTAAGTTTAATTTGACCAATATATAAGCCCTCTTACATTAAAAGATATCTTAAAGCATGACTAAAGAAAGAATGGCAGCTATACTGGGATACATCTCCCAAAGGTAGATTTACTTTTAACCTCTTCCCAAAAGTGTCAAATTATAACTTTGACCTTTCCCCAGCCATAACAGCCTTCTTAACGGGTCATGGCCTGTTCAAATCACAACTTTACAAGTTTCATTGCTCGCACACTCCAGTGTGAGCGCGGGGCTGAGGGTAATGCAAATTATTACTTTTTCTCATGCCCACAAACTCATGATCGGCATATCCTTAACCCACCTAATAAACCTAACGACTAGCTTTTTAATATCGTTAAACAGCTTCCCCTGTGTCAGAAACTAACCAGAATCTATAACTTCTTAATGTATCTTTCCAATTTGACCAACTAATTTTTCAATCTTCCAAGGCAGTTACCAACTTTTCTCTTGGAGGTCCATATAATTTTTCAACACAAGCCTTTACATGCGAGAGAGCAAGGCTCCGTTCTTCTTTTTATATTCTTGTTACTTTTTTTTTTTTTTTTTTCTGTGTATGCAATAAACAACGGAGGAGGTATAATCTTTAGACACGGGCTCTTTTGAATCTCCACAGTGCCACCGGAGCCCCTCTCTAAAGGTTAAAATTGCTCAAAACCGCTGCATAGTGATGAGTGGCCACCTTTCGTCTTAGAATCTTAGAATATATAAGCCCCAGTGAATCGAGACACTACAAATACCCCAAGAGTTATACATATCTATTGAATCTTTTAGAATGGAAAGGGTGAGTTTGTTAATGGGTGTAAAAATTATTTTAAAGTCACACTGTTTGAAAAATTTTGTGATAGCAGAATACCACTTGATTTATGAAAATAAGGAAAAATTAGCAGACTTTGCCTTCAATGCTGATCGGTATATTTAAATAAGCTTTCAAAAAATTGAATCAGCATTTTTTATATCACTTTATATGTATATATACTGCATATATATATATATCACTGTATATATAAATTCCATTAAAATTGCTCACAATCTCGTTTTTGGTGATTACATGCAATTTTGACACTGACAATAGCTGTATTTTAATGCCTAATCACTTCACGCAGTTAGAGAAGAATGTTTTTGCTGCGTATCTTAAACACTTTGGGATTTAAGTTAATATTTTTTTAACTAACTGGAATTATTTAATTTAAACCAATAAAATACAACACATGTAAAATTTAGTAAATCGTTTTTTTTTTTTTTTTTTAAAGCCAGTAAATTACAAAATATATGCCTAAATTTTCATTATACAACAGCTTTCTGCTAACAGTCACTGAGAAATAATTGGAAAAGAATCCTGAAATCAGAAATAAATCCTATACATAAACACCCTTGACTAATAATTATGTTTAATTCTACCAAAATTACAGTATGCTAATTTTACTCATTAATTTTTGGTGCTTACAAGACTGTTGCCACCTTTACTGTTTTCGATAGACAGTGTTAAGTATTCAAAGCTATTGTAATTTGATTGTTGTAAATAATACTCTGAAACTATGATTACAATTAATGAAAATTTTTAAATAATCATAGCTTTAATGAACAGAAACTAATAGACAAACTAGTTAAAAATAGTAAAGGAAATATAAGAAATAGAAAAATATTTTCTTTCTTTCTATTTTTTCCCTCCTGATATAGGGGAGAGAGAGAGAAAAAAAAAAGATTAAATAATTATTATCATGTGGATTTTGCATGACATACAACCCAACTAAAATAGTATTTGAAAAAAAATTTTAGTACAAATATAATTACTAAATCACTTACAGTGTTATGAATATATGACAAGTTAAATCTAAAATGCCTTATACTTAGTAATTTAAATTCAAATGTTTGAAGAAAAGAACATAACTACCATAGCAATCTTTGAACACATCTATCATACCAAATCCCACTTAGCTGCTTTCAGCAAAGTTTATAAATTAATATACACACATTAATAACATATTTACATAAACAGCATTTAAACAACAAAATCCTACACCATTATACAATCATATTTATCTCTCAAACAAATTAAAAAAACTCTCCAGGAACATATAAAATTGCATAGAAAATATTTAGACTGTAGCATTTATTTTATAAACTAACAATTTAATAAAAGAACATATTTAAAATAATTCTCACATATGAAAAAGTTGTTAATTTAAAATACAGTCGAACCTCATTAACATGAACATGCTTAACGTGAATTACTTTTAACATGAATTGTTTCTATTATACAGTCAAAATGAAAATGAGTTTCCGAGTTACTGATAACATGAACAATTTTTTTATTCCCTTGAGATTCCTGTTAACAAGGTTCGACTGTAATTGTTTTTATTTATTTTATAGTAAAGAATGCATAATGTGGAAAAACTATTATATTCTTCACAGTTTTAGAAAGTAACTTTTTAAAGTACCATAGTAAATTAAGTAATATGAGCAATGAGATGCGTAATTTAAAATATAAACTACTTATTGACAAATCCAAAGTTATTCAAATATTTATACTAATTTTTTATTTTATTATGAATAAAAAAAAACATACTATCATAAAACATGCTAAATTTATATACATAATTATTGTTGAACTTATACATCCTTATTGCAAACGAAGACCTAAATTTTTCTACTTAACAAAGAAAACAAAATTTACATTATAAAATTGGCAAACTTTGATTGAACCATAACATTAATTCAAAGTTTTAAAATATGAAAAATTTACATATTCTACATTATTGATTTCAAGATAAATTCCACACCTTTCAAACAACTCAGAATTTAAAATATATAAAATTCCAACTTCACATATATAAGTATTGCTATATTTTATATAGAAACTGATCAAGCCAAAGGTAAATCTAAGTCTTGAATCAATTTGGAAGCATTTACTGACTAACTTGGAGAAAAACAAAGTTGCAAATTGATTGATGATTCTTAGATGGAGAAAAGGCAATGAATATGGAAATCTATTTATAGAAAATCCTGTACAATTCGATGCTTTTATTGGTTAACATGTACAACAAGATTTTCGTAATAGATCAGTTATTTTTTATTTAAGGAGAAAAGGCAATCCAATATCAATATATATAATTATATGAAATAACAGATATATGTTATGTTTGGGATTTTAAATTTTGATGCCCCGATTCCAAAGTTAACAGCATCAATTTAAATTGCAAGAACTTCCCTTTATGCAAATGTTTCAAATCAATATATCATTTACAAATAAATAAACCCAAACAAATGCATTTTTACCCTCTAAGTATGATTCTAAATTAACAAAAACTTTTTTCACATACAAATCGCTTCTTAATATGACATTTTCTACAACAAAAACTTTTCCTTAAATAAAATAAAATATGTATTTTCAAATTTAGTATATAAATAAATCAGTTCAATTTTTGACGTGGTTGGATTTAAACTGCAAAACTGTGATACAACAGACAGGAGCTTTGACACTGAGCAACAAGTTAGTTCACTTATGATCAGCTAAGTTACCACGTTATACTACTACTGCTCTTAAGATTTGAAAATGGCATTACAATTTTTGCTTTATAAATATTTATATAGTGTAATTAAAAATTACAGCTCTTAGGACATCAAAACTGAAGATTATTAGAATACTATTCATTATTTCTTAATATTAAAGTATTTTTTATTTAACAGTAAACTTAACAATTGATCAATGTTGGATTGTAAAATTTTGCAAATTAACACTTTCGTTACCGGCATATCTTCCCCTTTTCTAATACTGATTGCTGGGGAATATTGAAGTAAGCTCAACAAGCAAAAATGCAAACTCTTCATGTTTAAACATGGATAAAAATTAAATATAATGTTTTGAAATGTTACTCTTGTAATTATCTGAAACTTGAAATGAAGAATAGTCATGCAAACCTATAATACTATCAAAGAATTAATACAAAAACAATACTATTGAAATAATACTAAAGTATTGTTTCATAAAAATTCCTTAAATGATGTGAATTCACGTCAGCGGTAACCAGGAACAGAATCTGAAGACGTGAATTTAGGTTAGCGGCAACTAGCTATAGAAGTTGAAATGATGTGAAGTCGCATCAGCAGTGGCAAATGTGTTAATGACTTAATGCATACAGTGTTTTGAGAGTTATTTTCAAAAAGTATAAAATATACCACCGGTATTATATGTATATATATATATGTATATATATATATATATATATAAAACTATTGCTTCTACTATGCTTAATAGATCATCTTTATTATATATATATATATATTTATTAAATAAAAAAAAAAAGAAAAGAAAACACAGGAAAAATAAAACAGCAGTTTTTATTAAAAATGTTGATTTCTTTTCAAGAACCTTTAGGTTTGAAAACCTTTTTTTTTTTTTTTCCTGACAAACATTTTGCGTTACTATATATAATAGAGATTGAGAGTATATAAGGATATATATTTGAACTAAAAGGTTAAAAACTAAGTTTTATTAGTTTGAAAGAAAATTATTCAAGCTTTACAATGTTTATATGATTGCACATAATACTTTTTTTTTTTTTTTTTATTAAAAAATTTCCTTCAATGTCTGAGATAAAAGATCTCACATAATACAATGATACTTATACAAACATAATATGTTTGATTCCATTTTACAAAAAAAGAAAAAGTTACAAACTTTAAAAATTAAGTTCTACAAATAACTCACTTGGTCATAATGATAAAACTAAACAGCCCATTTATAAATATAAAAATTAGTTAATAATATATCATTAAGATGACAAATATTTATTAAAAGTTTTTTTTTTTTTTTTCCCTCTAGAAAGCCTCAGAGAAGTTTTTTTTTTTTTTTTTTTTTTGTTATTATCATTATTACTTACTTATATTTTTAACAGAATGTATTGAATACACAGAAACATAGATGAAATTGCCTTAAAGTACAAGCCTTTCATTAAAAAAAAAAAAAAAAAAAACTAAAAGCGGCTCTAAAATTTCGCAAGAATATTCAGTGAGTTGCATTTTTAGAAGCATTAAGATGATGAAAAAAAATTATTAGAAATTCTTTTAAAGCTCTCAATTTTTTAAATAAAAACAGGATTTGTAAGAATCTAGAGCTTTTTAAAATTATTCATATTATTTATAAAGATTAAATATTATATTGCCAATATAATGTATGCATTTTCATCTGCAATCTAATTTGAAAGTTTTTTGGATAATATTCAATGAACATATTTTGATTACTGAAGATTTTAAACATTTAATAAAGTTTAAGAAACATTCAAGAACATCTCTTAACAGAAGTTAGCTGAAGAATAAAAATTTAATATGATTTATTTTAAGTATCACAGTCGATAAATTGTAACCCGTTAAAATATTATGCACTTAATTTCTTCAAATTCAGTGCATGATATTTTTTATTAGAAATAAATTTAAAATCACATCCTCTCAATATGTCAAATGCCTCCAAGCATGATATTTGTAGAACAAAAACAGCACACAGTGCTTAAATTCATGTAATACACAAACAGAAAGACAATCACTTATGCATGAAAAACGTACTACATAAAATTAATGAAACTAAAATTGTAATGGAATGAATTTTTTGTAAGAGGAAATGAGTATAAAACTATTTCTTCACAGAAAATAGAGAATGATCATCAGAATTCTCCAAACTTGGTATTAAATGTAAACCTTTCTGTAGCCTTTACTTAGCTTTATATCTAAGAACTACCAGAATTTTAAATATAAGTCTTCTAATAAGTGGATCATGTACAGAAATATATGTTGCATATTCAGAAGAAAATTCTTTGGTCTAAACTAACAGCCCTGATTGTTCTAAAAATTTCAAGAATCATATTCATTATTTTCAGGAGACAAATCATTGTTGTTCTTTAAACTCCAGATTCCAACAGTGCAATCACTGAAAAAGAGAAACAAAGAATTAAAAAAAAAAAATAATAATAATACATACATATATTTATTTACTTTTCAACCTTTGCATTACATTTTTTCAGATGTAATTAATAAATCAAAAATCATGTATGAAACAGGGAAATACTGGTGCACTTGAAAATTGGAATTTTCAGTTAATTGCTTGTGGCAAATCAACATTTATAACTTAGTCACCACTTTTACACAACTTACTGGTAAATGATTCTTAGCTTAGTAGCTACCTTAGGAATAATGCACAAAAAGACTTACATAAAAACTAACTTAATAACAATAATAATAAAACATGGTAGAAAGTAAATTAAAGCTACAGAATTAAGTAAGCTTTGCATATGTATACAATAGATCATTGATCGGCAGAGCCGATTCCAAGCATTTTCCAAATTTTTATTTAAAATTATTAAGCAAAATGAATGCAAATATATTAATAATTAATTATATTTACCACCAGAAGATTTTTTTTTTTTTTTCGGTTCCTAATTCTTGAAACTTTTTCTTGCATTTCCATTAAAATACACACATATATATGTAAAAAAAAGATCTGAAAGGCATTCCAAAATCACATTCTAAACATATTAACCCCAAATCAGATTAATCAAGATAACGGCTAAGTAATGGAATTGTAATTTTAAAACTATTATGTTTTCCCAGAGATGATTTCTCTGTTTCTCGGAAAAATAAGCACTCATATTTAAGAGTTTACTTCCAAAATTCTAATATTAGCTAGGAAGACAATTCCTCTACTTCTCTCATTACCAGCGGTGTATGCAAGGGAGGCGTGATTTTTTTTTATTTATTTATTTTTTTTTTTTGAGTGGGGGGGGGGGGGTCAGAACATTGTCTTTAATGTTTAATCACAGTGAATATTTTTATTATATTAATGTATTTTTTTTTTTATTATTAATCGAAACAGAAGGAAAAGGGTTATTTGGTATGTTTGTACATTCATTTAAATTTTAAATACCTTCCAACAAGAAAATTGAAAATGTTTACGACTTTGATTTATCAGTGTGTCTAAACAGTAAATTCCTTAAGTATACTTTGAAAGTTGCAAAATTTATGTTTGATTTTTTTGGTTTGCAGCAGCATATTCCCTATTGAATATGAAGTATAGCATTTATAGTTTAAGTCCATTTACACAGATACTTAAGCATTTCTTCTACATTATGGTCTAAGGAAACAAATTTGAAATTAATTTGAATGATATTTCAAACTCTGTGAAATAACTTATAACACAGGTTAATAGAATATTTAGTGAAAAAGTATTAAATAGTCTAGCATTGATTTTTTAAGCAGAAAATATAAAACATCTATTGCGTCATATAAATCATTTAATACCTCATTAAAATCCTTAATAGTTCCGAGTTTAATATATTTCGGCCTCCAGTCGGGGCCATCATCAGAAATACTAGGTAATGACTTGCAGATGCTAAAGCTGGGCGGTTTGTTTATTTCCTAACGCTTCTTCCTCACTTTCTTCACTTCACTTGTTTTGGTTGTATAGCTGATGCCATTCGGGTGGTATAATGCTGTATATATATTAAACTCGGAATTATTAAGGATTTTAATGAGGTATTAAATTATTTATATGATATATAATCCTTTCTTAAAATATTTTTAATGCATCTATTGTGTTTTGATTTTAATATAAATATTTATAAAAAATTATCTTATTCTGTAATTCAAATAAGAAATTATAAGCAGAAATAATAATAAAATGTTGTGTAAGATATGCTTAAACCCTCCCTTATAAATTTTCTGTGTATGCCACTGCTAGAAAGATTGCTATACATGGAAAAAGGACTATTAATTCTCTTAATTCCCGCAAAACTCCAAATTAAAAGTGCTTTCCCAGTTTTTTTTTTTTTTTTTTGAGAAAGATACAGAGAAATATGTGTTTAAACAAAACATTGATGTTTCCTTCAAAAAAAAAAAAAAAAAATTATTAACAAATACATATTTTTATTACGAAACAAAATTTTTAAGCATAAAAAATTACTTTTATTTTTTATTCTTTGAGGAAAAAAAAGTGTTAACTTAGCCAAACATTATTTTATTGGTTGTCTGGCAGAAGTTTTGGCTGTAATATTAGGAATGACATAATTATACAGTGTGTAAAATGTATCATAGTGCAATTGCATCATTTAAGCAAACCCTTTAAAAATTTGCCATTATTTGAAGAACTTGTTTTGAGACCATTTTAAAATTTGCATGCAAATAATAAATATAAGAATTGAAACATTTTTAAATATCGGAAATGAATAATGTTTGCTTAAATTTATTAAATTGTATTATTTATTTAACTATAAGAAAACAGAACACATGGCAGCAGGGACAGAGGAAGATATCGTCATAGACGGATTTGAAATCAAGAATGTACAGGATTTTAAATATCTGGGATCAATACTGGAAAAAGATGATTCATCAGGGATGGAAATCGAAAACAGAATATCTGACTCTAGGAAAATAATAGGAATACTAAACTTAATTCTATGGAACAGAAATATTATTGAAAAAACAAAAAGAACCATCTTCAACACCCTGATAGAAAGTGTTCTGCTGTGTGAAGCAGAAACATGGACAATGAAGCCTGCAAGTGAAAAAAAACATCTATCTACAGAAATGGACTTCTAGAGACGATCAGCCAGAACTTCAAAACTTGAAAAAAAGACCAATATTGAAATAAGAGCAAGGATGGGTGTTAAGAAGAATATCATAACAAAAAATAGACAAGAGGCTACAATGGTACGGAAATGTACAACGAATGAATGTGAATGGAATACCACAGCTTGTACTGAACTGGAAACCTGAAAGGAAAAACAGGAGGGGAAGACCGCAGAAAAGATAGAAAGACAAGCTTATGAGGGACATGATAGAGAATGGAATGGATGAGGAAGATGCTCAGGACAGAGAAAGATGGAGACAAAAACTAAAGGCTGAACTTGGTTGAAAGGAAACCTCTGCATTGAGGAAATTCTTTAATAAAAAATATATATATTTAAAAATATTGTTCTTTAATTAAAAATGTTATGATTAAAAAGGTATCGTTACTTAAAAAAAAAAAAAAAGACACTATATTTTGATAAAAGATATAAAATACACCATCACTACCAGAGAAGACCACATGTACAATCTTTTTATCATGAAAGATAGCTAATGAATGACATTCTTCTCTGCTCCTTCCCTCAGTTTTATTCGAAAGGCCAACTGAATGTTTGTACGCTAGAATATAGTCCATGATTAAATAAACTGTTATTTATTATATGTTTTGTAGAAAAGTTTATAAATGTTGTTGAAAGTTAATAAATATTACTCTAAATTATTTTTGGTTTATATTAAATTTAGTTTGCTTTCTATATTTTTTGTTGATTTTGTTGAAGTAATGTTATTTTAAAATAATGCAAAAGGTTATATCTAGTCATGCCAGAATTTGAAATCTTCAAGAACATTCATGATTTGATATTCTGAAATTGAAAATGAGAAATCACTAAAGAATGAAATAGGTATAAAAGTGTATAAAATTATACCACAATATTAGAAACATGAAGACTGCAGAAAAAAGAAACAATACACAGCAAAAGAAATTACACCATTTAACATATAAATATTACACCGCTTTTCTTTTCTTTCTTAAAAAAAAAAAAAAAAAAAAAAAAGAGGAATACTTCAGTAAGAATATAAGTTAAGCTTAAGAACATAAATTAAAATTGTAACACAGTGTGCTTAATTTTTTTTTTTTTTTTTTTTTTTTTGTAAATAAATACATCAAAATTCATTAAAATAAAAAGCACACAAAATTTATTTAAGAAACACAGTTATACAAACCTTGAAGCAGTGAAAATGCAAGATCTGTTGGTAGCAATAGCATTAATAGAGGCACTGTGAGCTTTAACTTCACCTAATAGTTGTGTTGATTCTACAGACCAGAGTTTTAAGAAACCTCCACGGCAACCACTTAATAAAACACTGTTATTTGAAACAAAACTGAGAGCACAAATCCAGTCTTTGTGCGCTTGATTAAGAGACTATAAGAAAGAAAAAAAATTTTAGAATAAATAATTTGCTACTATTGATATGATGCAAAAAAGTTTTTTTTTTTTTTTTTTTTTAGATTAAAAAAAATATATATATTTAATTACATTTATTCAACATAATATGTACTGTTGTATTCAATTACCTTTGCCATTTCTCTCTAACGATGACATAATCTTGTACTTAAGCATTTCTAATACTGACAGTTAAAGAATTTACTCAAAGGAGTTTTGAATTAATTCATAAAACTAAAGCTTTTATCTTGTAAACTATATTGAAGCAATCTAAATAAACAATAACAATAATAATAATAATAAAAATTCTGAAATTTACATATGTGAAACCGATTTTAAATGGCATGCTTACACAATAATCTTTTACTGTTCTGTAGTTATTTTCTTAGATTTATGAAGTTTTAACATTATTAAATAATTTGATGTGACACTCACGCAAGTTTCTGTTATCCTACATTTCAAAACTGTAAAGACAGATTGCAGATAATAATTACTGTATATAAACATGTGTTAAAAAAACATTTCAAACTAGATTTGGGAAGTTTTTTTTTTTTTTTTTTTTACATATAATTCTGTACGCCTTCCTTAACCTCTTCTTTTATTAATTATTCCCACACAGTTTTCACCAGCACAACTCCCTGAAATTTATTTTTCTTGATCAAACATTTCAAGTAGCCAGCAATGCCGCTTATGCACTATAGCACATAAATTACACGAAAGAATGAAAGCAGGATGTAAAAAAGTTATTGTAGTGCATCTCAGAAGCCGTGCAATTTTCATTCTAAAAAAATTTTCAGACTAAAAAAAAAAAGCAAATCTTAAAATATATTTCTTGTTTAAAACTGATATTTTCCTCATATTTTTAAAGCATCCTGCTCTGAAGAAGAAAGAAAAATTCTTTAAAAACCATTCTACCATAAGAAAAGATTATCAGTAAAAAGTGTGATACATCAAATCGTATCACCATGTAGCAAATTGCCAATGAGTACCCTATATCAAAGCTTAGTCAAAATATGAAATTCTGAAAATGGTCGAAAACCACATTTTTTTTTTTTTTTTTTAAAGCATTTCTATCCAATTCTAATAGGATATAGCAATCCAATATAATAAACACACACAAGTGGTTGTCACAAAAAAAAAGTTCTGAGATGCAAAAATTAAGTTTCAATATGAAAAGGTTATCAGTAAAAAGTGTCGATACATTGAATCCCCCTGCTGCTTTCTAAGTTCAAACAAACAAAACAAAAACTAATGAAACGGATGAATGAACATGATTAGAGGAACATTACATTATGTCCGTTTTAAGATTCAAGAAACTTTATTACAAAGAAGGCCTAAGTATTAAAAAAAAAAGGTGTGACATATTTGCAGTGTTAAGCAAAAAATAAGATGTTTTTACTAATGTCACAAGTTATTATTATTATAGTAATTTCTTTTAAAGATAAGTACATAAAGTTCTTTTACCTTTTTTCCTTATACATTATTTAAATTATTAGTGCAGTTTATTGGTAAGTTATTTTGTGGTTAAAGAAGGGGGGTACAGCTTTTGCAGATGTGATGTTTCTGTTTTTTGAGGGGCCGAAATCTGTAAAATTCTAATAACCGGAAACAAGTTGGTCCTGCGGTTGCTGGATAATAGGTCTTGTACAGTATTTGAATTAGACTGTAAAACTAAATTTTGTAATCAATCAGCTTATCTCAAAAACATGACATGGCATCGTGTTAAATAATTGTGTAATAAACTATCTATACATTGGGAGGTAGTGTCCCCTTGTCGAAGAACTTCTGGTGCCACCACTGATAATATACTCGATTTTCTCTTATTAATTTTTTCTTTCTAATTCCAGAGCACATTGAGCTAAATGTTTTCAGTTATTTCTTAACAGCAACCACATCCTACGTAATATTAGCTTTAAGACAATCTCAAAAAGAGCTGGTTAAAAACTCATAAAAATCTGTTTTTCAATTACAATAAGATAATTTTTTAATTTATATCTTTAATATATAAATTTAAATTCACTTATATGGGGACACACTTTTTTAAAAAAAGGACCCAGATATTTGGAATTCATGGTTCCTAAGTACCACATTGTGTACTTAACTATAGTCCTATATTAATAAAACATAGCACAACTCAAAATACATTTCCAGCATTTGGCCCGTATTTCCAAAAAAAGATTTTTTTTTAAACACTTTGACTGCCAAGCCAAAATTGCAAATGTTCGCCACGGTGCCCAAAAATTATTTTGTGTAATTCGTATTTTTTCAACATAAAATTAAATTATATATAAATTTTTTTTTTTTCAATCTGATTCATTTTGCAAAACATGGGGAGAGTCTCATCCTCCAACAATCAAACTCCAGTACAATTTTCATGTAACTGATATTGTTTTTATAGCCAAGGACTGAAGTGTTGAAACACCATGGCTATCATATCTGATAGCCAGTGTCTCAACGCAATGGAAACATCACTGGCTATCACATATGATAGCCATGGCAGTCAAAGTGTTAAAGCAGTTTTTTTTCTTTTCTAGACAACCAAAAAAGTGAAAATCTGCCAAAGAGCAGAAAAATCATACCCTGCAATTGCAGTCAAACAAGCCATTACTCTTTTTAATTCATAAAAAATAAACACACCTGAATTTGGCTTCCAGTTTTCAGATCCCATTTTTTAATGCTTTTATCTCGGGAACCAGAAAATAGGATATCATCACTCATGGCTAATGATTGGACACCATCATAATGGGGCGGCTTAAGTTTTATCTTAGCAGTATGCAAACCACCTTCTCCATCTGCAATTTCAAAAACCTAAGAAAGAAAAGCACTAGATAAGTTACTTAAGAAATAAATATAAAACACAATCAAGCAGAAAAAATTCCTAAAAAATCAGTTGCATGTCAAATCACTTTTTATTTTATTTTTAATCAGAGAAATTAATATTTTATTTTGCAGGTATATTATATCAAATATGATAAGGGGAAATTAATTTAAAAAAGAAAGAAAATAAAAGTTTTTCTTATGACTTTATTTTAAAGGACACAAAATTTAATGTATCATGATTGAAAATTAAATTATCAAAATGAGAATTTTAGTCGGAGAGCTTATAAAGAAATTTAGATACATACTTTAGGCAAGGTGAAATAATAAAAATTGATTAATTCAATGTTAGTAGAATAAGGAATTGACACTCTGAAATGGAGTTAACAGTTATTTAGCTGCTGCACATCACATGATTTCTGCAAAAAAATGTTTGCAGAGTACATATTTTAGGCACTTTGGAACTTGTTTCATCTCTTAATTTAGCACTCGTAGAATACAGAAATCATAACCACCTACCGATTTCGCAGATATAAAGCCTAACCAGATAGCCCCAAAAGTGTAATTTTTAGGTACGCAAAGTACATATTTTAGGCACTTTGGAACTTCTTTCATCTTTTAATTCTGCAATCGTAGAATACAGAAACCATAACTGCCGACCGTTTTCGTGGTTAGAAAGCATAACCCGATAGCCCGCAAAATTTTTAGATCCTCAAAAAACATTTTATGCAGTGTAGAAATTATTTCATGTGTTAATTTATCACTCACAAAATAGAGAAATTATAACTGCAGACTGTGCTCACAATTTTAAACCTTAATCTGATGATCTAAAATGTGTAATTTTCATGTACGCAAAAGCATGTTTTAGGCAGTTTGGAATAGGAATGCACCGAATATTCAGTATCTATTCAGTATTCGTCCATGCCGAATGTTCGGTTTGGCCAAATGTAAAAATTTTCGACTAGCCGAATATGTTAGAGAGCAGTGGCGGCTCGTGCACCCAAAAATAGGTGAAGAGGCACACTGTATTTTACACTGTATTCATTTATAGAATATAAATTTACATTTAAATAAGCATTTTTAGTTAATTTTAGTTAAGACCCTGCTTAATAAAAATTATGCATTAAAAATACTTCAATATTTTTGAGCTCTTCACCTATTTTCGGTTTACGAGCCGCCACTGTTAGAGAGTAGAGAACTTTAGGTCAATCTTTTAAAGTATTCTATTAAGCAGAGGAAAAACAGTAGAACAATTTAAAATTTAGTTAACATTAACAAAAATTTATTTATGGATGAAAGAAATAAATATAAAACAATTATAACAATACATTAATTAACTTAATTAACATCTAGAACATAGCACAAATCAATCATTACCTTCTTATAGTGCAGAACAAACACCACCATTCGATGAGATTAACATAATTCGATGAATCTTCCAATACAATAAATGTTCTCTCACACACACACACACAAAAAAAAAAAAAAATTCTAAAAAATTTTTTAATTCCAAAACAATCATAACATTTCTAGGTCGAAACAAGAATGACCATAGAAGAACGAAAAATAAAATTTTAACTAGTAATTTGTAGAGCATCAAATGAACTGTAGAAAATAATTAAATCGTGATTATAAAGATCAGCGTACATTATCTCGCGGTTGCCCTGTTGACCAGTGAGGAAAAGGAGAACTTGAAACTGCATCTCGCAGTCGCCAGGTTGACCAGCGAGGAAGATGAACGATGACTTGAAGAAAAAATATAAGTTCATTTATATTAAGAAGATTATCACTGTTAAAAGGTAAAAACTTTTAACATTTTATTCAAAAATTCATCATTTTAAAAATTCCTTCCAAAATTCAGATATCATGAATTTTTAATAAAAAATAATGGAGCTGCTATTTACGATGACGCTGCAATATGTGCATCATGATAGATCGACGATAATATAATCAAACTTCCATAGTTATTCAAGATCATTCCAAACCCAACAGAATAAATGTCATCGAATAATTTATCGTAATAATTCATGCTATAATGCATTTACAAGTGATTATCGGCATCGTCTGCCAACATCATTTATTATTCATCATAAATTGAATTACATCAACATGTGCTTCAATCAATTCTCTTATTTATGAAAAGGCAATGCGCCAAGTGTATAAAAATAAACGATTTCATGCTATCGTAGACAATAAAACTGTGAACATTTTAATAATAATTCAGAACTGAGGAACGTTAGTAAAATAAGTGAAATAACAAATAAAATAAGAATTTTTTTAGTAAACTTCAGTTAAATAATGAGAATATTGATGCCAAAGAAATAATTTAAGTAAAACAGTGAAAATGTTAATTTGTTGTAATTCTTATTATTTATCAATGTGATATTGGGTGCCGGCCCTAATATATTTATTTTTATAATTATGGCAATAAATAGAGTCAATTTAAGTGATTTAATAGTGCTCTTTAATCTTGTTTGAACTTCGTTTATGTGTTCATTTCTTATTTATATTACAGATTTGAAGGTAAGCTTTTATTTATTTTTCATTTATCGTATATTTTGATGACCATATTTCTTTTTTAGATTCATTTTCCGCAAGAGAGTAAATTTCCAGTTATTTGCCGATAAACGGCACTAAGAAAGATAAACGGCACTAAGAAAAATCGCCGCATTTTTTATGTCCGCCGTTATCTATACAACGCAATGTAAGCATGTTTATTCTTAATGAATCATCAATCGACTTTGACCCACTTAACTCTCTCTTTTATATCACCACATGGCCTTTCTACAGCCTTGCATTCATTCACCAAAAAAAAAAAAAAAAAAAATTAATCATAAATATTATTTTCTTTTTATTATTTTATCATTTAAAATTCATGATATCTGAATTTTGGAAGGAATTTTTAAAATGATGAATTTTTGAATAAAATGTTAAAAGTTTTTACCTTTTAACAATCACAAATATCATACTCTGCACAAAAGTTGAAGAATTAGATTTGCCGCTATTCAATAAATTTAAATTATTTAATTTATTAAAAACTTAACATGACAAGCGTTAACGCCATAAACAATTTTAACATCATGAAACTTAAACTTAACAATCTCATTTAAAAAAACTTAAACATATTCTAACATCATTTAAAATACAAACTTCAACATCGCAAGATGAAAAACTATCAGTGATACTAAGCTCACCACAACCACCAAAACTAGCATCTTGCTACTGCTGTTAAAGACAGCTGCTTCAGCTGTTCAACTGACCGATTATTCAACTGCGTCACGCTCTTTTATACTTCACAGAGATAATAAATCTGCATATCGATAACATCGATTACCCCGCTACCTAGTGGCCAAAGCCAAAATACAATTTATAATGATTATTTCTAAGGCAGTGGCAATAGCAAAAATAGAAAAATTATGAAAGCTGAAAGTGACAACGATAAAAAAATAAACAAACATCTACGTTTCAATACGTGATATATTTTAGCAACAAGATGAACTTTACCAGAAAGAAAAACCAAGTAAAAGTTTAACAACTTCAAAATAGGTAAGTTAAAGCTTCTGAAAAATAAATATATTTAAGAAAATAAATGTTTTTTTATTAGATGTGAGGACATGATAGTTATCAAAATATGAAATTATTTGGCTAGTTGGAATATATAAAAATTCAATTTTTAAAAATTTTTAATCATTTGAAAAAAAATCTACTTTTAATTATCAATAAATTAAGAATTTTCAGAGTAATAGTTAATATTTAAATGAAAACAATTGTTTTATCTAGTTTCAAGTAACATTAAAGAAAGTTACATTAGTCATAACAATTAATAATATCTAACAAGTTGTCTTTATCAATAACAGTATAACGATATGCTTCTAAAGTTATGAAAGAGCGTACTTAATTCACATGATGTTGCCATATAAGAAACTTCAAGAGATCAAACAAAGATCACATCCAAATTTGGCAAGAAAAATGACACAAGTCATAAAGTAGCAGTTTTGAACTTGTCATTGAAAAATGCATATGAAGTGCTTCAACATGCACAAAAAACATATCATCTCACAATTCATCCACATGAGAGTGAGAGGCATATGCATTAGTTTTAATATAGGTTAGTCCAGGCCAGACACCAACCCAAAATACTTCATGGGCTGCATTGGAAATGTACATATGTTTGTGAGTGTATTAATCATGTATGTATATGCTTTTTTCAGGGGAAGGCAGGGTGAAGATTCAGAGAATACATTAATTTAAAGTATTTTCATTCATAAATTAACAATAATATCATAAAAAATTATTATGAAACATGCATTTATAACCACAATAAAAAGAATGATTAATTGATCTAACAATATTTCATTACAACAGTGCGATCCTTTAGCTACTGTAATCATTGAAAGGCATTTTCATTTCAATAAGTCAGAACAGATTTATTAATTTTTAATGTGTTTCCCAAATGTGTCAAACTTTAAATATTGTTAGTCTTCTCGCGGGCCGCCAAAAACTACTCAGCAGCCACACATTTTTTTTTCAGAAGTGATGTGATGTGCAGTAGCTAAATAACCGCTAACTCCATTTCCAAGTGCCGAATCCCTGTTCTACTAAAATTGAATTTATCACTTTTTATTATTTTACCTTGCCTAAAGTATGTACTCAAAATTCGTTATGAGCTCTTGGACTATTTATGAATTTTCTTATGAAATTAGATGCATTTGCATGGTGTCTCTTGATTTGAGGAAAAATAAAACTGATGACCTTTTTTTATTGGCATATCCAACCGTTCTTTTTTAACTGACATATTCATTACTATATTTTATTTATTTTTTAAACCAATATACCACCTTTTTAAAAGAGAATTCCTTTCGATAATTTTTTAAACTTTTAAAACCCAAGTTCTTAATGAATAATATGACATAAATCTTTTCAAAGTTATGATTTTGCAAATTTTATTGCATAAAGGTGAAGGTATTAATGTATTAAAGTTTAAGGTATTAAGATGAACTGTAGGGGAGAACCGTGTACCTAGGGCCATCATGTACCTAGGGCCACCAAACTTTATTTGAATAATATTTAATTTTAAGTTTTAATATTCAAATGGGCGAGTAACAACACCAATTGCCACTTTTACAACTACTTTGGAACTTTTGAGGAGGAAGTTTCGACAAATTACATGAAGAAAACGAATTTACATGGTTTGAAGTAAAATTTTGTAGCTTATCTTTTTTGCTGTTTTACAAAGGGAAGTTTAATATTTTTCTTTTATTTTTAGTGTATAATTTTGCTTGTTATATTGAGTAATAAATGAGATATTTAATTAGTGCTCTCTGCATGTGGATTTTTTAGCGGAAGGCATTTAGAATGAAGTTACCAAAACTTGTACCTAGGGCCACATAGCTGCCTTGTACCTAGGGCCAGTGTGTTTGGACCTTTTAACACTTTCGCAACCACATGCTTTTGTCTTTTTGACAGTAAGGTCCGCCTGTGGACGTTTTTCTCATAAGTTATAAAATTTTCAAAACAAAGTTTCGCGTATTCACATTTATATTACAAATGGATATGCAATATAATCCTACTCTCTCTAATCAAAGTATTTGCATCTATAGTATACTGATTGTACAAATATGAATATTGTGTATATTTTTAGAAACAAATAACATATAAATTGCAAAAGAAGTGCCCACTGGTGGAGTTTCATATTTTCAAATGACGTGAATCTACGTCAGCGGTTGCGAAAGTGTTAAGAAACACAGTACAGCCTATAGTAATTGGATGCTGGAAAAACCTGGTAAACCAATCACTATATATGACGTTGCTGATAATGTTGGCAAGTCCTATCCGTCGGCCTTTACTCCTATAAACATTTTATCAGGCTTTCGTGTATCCGGCATATGGCCAATGAATCAAAACACATTCACTGAGGATGAATATTTAAGTTCAAATATGACTGAAAGACAAGAGCCCTCCATAAAAAAAAAAAAAAAGATTTTCTAGGAAGAAAGTGAACCAATAATGATAGAACTGGATGTCTCTGTTTCGTGTCCTGTTGAAATTTCGAAACCTTCAACATCAGATCTTTTCATGTGTCATGCTTTAACAGGTACGGACCTAAGCAAAACCTTTACCTAAAGCAAAGCCTCCCACGTCCCACATCAAAGAAAAGATGTGACCGAAAAACAGAAAGATCTAGAAATCCATAGGCACTCAAAAAAAAAAAAAAAATTGAAGAACAAAAAACATTCTGTTAGAATATCCCCCCCCCCCCCCCCCGAAAAAAAAAAAAGTGAAAATTTCGAAATTAAAGCAACAACATAATTATTATATGATAAATAAATATATTACTTGATATTATTTCTTTTATAAAATAGTAAAATACATGTTTATATGCTTATTTTCTATTCATTACAAAGTGAAACTAAATTTGAGAGAATGGCCCTAGGTACAATGAGGTCTGGCCCCAGGTACAATGAGGGTGTTGTACCTAGGGCCACGTGTGAAGTTTTTTTTAAAACCTTCTATTTGTCGGAATTTATTATTTTAGGTATTTATATTAATCCCAATTGGAAGTAATTAGTCCTAAAGATATGTACATATCAGTTTGATAATTTTAAACAGGTCAAGGGCTCTGTTTTGGGGCATTGAAAAAAAGCAGCCCTAGGTACACGGGTCTCCCCTATATTTTTTTTTAATTAAAAAAAAATATTTTAAAATACTTCGAATATATTTTGGCATTAAAAAAAAGAATATATATATATATATAGAGTCAAATTGAAACTCATTTATAAATGACTCATATAACTCACTAGAGTTGAATTTAAAAAAAAAAGTCAAATGACACTTTTTTTTTTTTTTTTTTTTTTTTTTAAAGACCAGAAGTTTTTAGCCTTTTGGTATCTTGCATCAGTCAGTAAATAAAAATACACAATTCATTCACATATCATTAACTGCATAAAGAATGAACAACCAATAAAAATAAAAGATAACTTTATTGGAAATACGAAAATGTGGATAGATTAAATTAAAACCTCTGAAATTGGTGATTGCTCCTGAACATAATCCCCCTTGCTTAATGCCAACTATCTAGAAGAGGGGCCTGGATAAGGGCAAGATGACCTATGTGTATGTATGTGTGTGGTGAGGGGTGGGGTTAAAGGGATCCTAGCCTGTAATTTCGCTAATTTCAGAGTAAACCATGGAAAATTCCAAACGGGTAAGTGTGACCTGGAATTGAACTCAGCACCAACCACTCTAACTACATTTGAGAACAGAATTCCTCAGCCACTGAAGAAACCAAAACTAAATGTAAAACTGGTGTACAAACGATAAATAGACAATAAGACTTCTTCACACACCATAAATTTTAGCTTTTGCCTCCAAGGCAGTAGCACGTGTTTTTTTTTTTTTTTTTTCACCTGATGAAGGAAGGCTACGTCCTTTCGAAACCGGTTGTGCTGGCTTAAAATTTATGGTGTGTGAAGAAGTCTTATGTCTATTTATCACTGAAGAAACACTGATGATAATAAAAACAAAATGTACACACTTTTTTTTTTTTTTTTCTCTTTTTGATACAAAAAGAAAACACACGTGAGAAACTTTTGTTAAAAACTGACATTATGTTTGAAACTTAAAACAGGGTACCTGCATCTGTATCTGAAAAAATTATGCAAAATATATATGTATAAAACATCCCATAAAACTTATAAATAAGGTAAATTCATACTTTTATATAGTGATCTTTGGATCCTGTAACTACAGTATTTTTGTCCTGGCCATTATAATCAACAGCTAAACACATAACAGCTGCTTGGTAACTTCCACTTAATTTACCTATTGCTTTGTACCTACAATAGTCAGAATATGAAAATTACTCATGCATATTCACAATAAAATAAAACTCAAGTAATGATACAAGATTTCTTGAAATTTGTGACACAGAAAATGAGACTTACTTCAAGAAAATTCTATTCATTTTATTTATTTAAAACTGCATGTTGATATTTTAATTAATAATAACACTTTTTTCATAACTTAGAGCTAAATATAAGAAACTAAAATGAGAAAGTAATCACACTTCATGAAGTTAATTTAAAAATAGTCATATTTATTTTTAAAAAGTTAGTATTTCAAAAGAATTTTTCTCTGAAATTGTAGAATTAATTCTGTAAAATCTATGCAATTTGAAATAGAATTTTTTATCATTGTGTTTATGATTTAAGGCCAATTGACTATGCTAAGGTCTATGGAATGCCCTTCAAATGTTTTAAGGATTATAGAATTTTGCAGCGCTTTATTATTATTATTATTATTTTTTTTTAATTTGATTTGAAGACTGACATCAACATTTATCAACTGACTATCAACATTTTTATGTTGATATACATAAAAATGATGTACATAACATACATGTATAATGTTGATACACATAATATACATGTATATAGAGAGAGTGAAACAAGAATAATTTTTTTTTTTAAATTACATACAAAATGAAAAATTATTAATCAATTTTATTTTTAAACATTGATAAAACAGCAATTTTCCTTTATAAATTAATTTCTCCAATCTAATAATTATTATATCTGATTCTAATATAATATGAAAAAATATATAGAAATATCAATACAAAAACTTCACAGATACTTCCTGCAGAAAACTTAATTATCATCAAATTACATTTCTTCAATAATATAATGTTTTCACCACCACATGAATTAAAACCATAAATGCCATTATGGTAGAGGTGCCAATTTTCAATAAGAACTATCAGTAATCAGAGTTATATACTTATGCAACGTGGAGAAGTGAACCGTGTCACGGAATAATTTTTATGCACAAGCCCACATATAATAATGAAGCACTGTTTTTGTAAGCAAATATATAATATATTAATTAAAAAATTAGAAAAATTTCTAAAACAAAAGCAAATAAATATGTATTTCTTTATCTTCTTACATAATGAAAGTTTTTTTTAACCTGCTTTGATGGGGGAAAAAACATTTGGATCTCTCCCTCTCTCTCTCATTTTTTTTTTTTTTTTTTTTTTTGCTTTATGTATCTTGCATAAAACCTAACATATCTTTTGTTTGATAGTATAGTATGTATTTTAAATTTATTAAGGAAAAACGAATAGATTCATAAGTTCAGTAATAAAGCCTAAAAATAATTACATATTTGAGAAATATTAAGCACTTCTATCACTTTTTTGGTTGTAGAAGTAATCTCTGATCACTAGCTGGGAAACGGCGAGGGGCGGTCAAAATATAAATAATTAGATAAATGAGAAATGAAACAATTCTACTTCTTTATAGGTTCTAGAATCTAATAAAGCAATTTTGAAATGAATATTGACATTTATGTTGCTGATGGAGAAAAACTGGGAAACTAAAGGCTTTTGCAGAGCTTTTAATCAACTATGGCTGGTTGGAGATAAGAAAAGTGGGGGGGGGGGGAGATAATTACATCAGCAAAAAAATATTGTGTAATTCTATTTCTTTATAGTTTCTAGAATCTTATAAAGTAAGTTTAAAATGAATATTGACATTTATGTTGTGGATGGAGAAAGATTATGAATTGGAATGCTTCCGTTGTGCGTTTGATCGTCGATTGTTAGTGGAGTTTCTTTTTTTTTTTTAACGAACGATATCCGCGACTTTTAAAAAGCATATAATCCGTAATTTTTATATGTTGTCCGTAATGCCGTAATTATTGCCGTAAATCCGTAATAATTACGGACAAATCGTAATAATTGGCACCTCTATTATGGTTACTTTTTCTGAAAAAAAAAAAAAAAAAAATTAAAACAACATGGTTAGAAACATGGAGAAACGGGGATGAAATGGACACCATACTGGTTCTTTAAAGGAATTGGATCTTCAAGTGACAAATTTCTCATTCTTCTTCAATTTACTGAACAAACATGTCACAATAGAAAATATTGGATACACTGCTATCTCGCTGAGAAATAATATGGTATGGCACACACACTACTCCCTCTTACTCTACATAAAGACAGATTATTATTAGGGCTGTGCCGATTAATCGATTAATCGGTTCATCGATCAATGCTTTGTTTCGATCAATTTTTTTAATCGAGTTAATCGGATCGATTAAACCGATTAAAATTTTGCAAAATCCGATTAAAATTTTCAAACTACGAATTAAAGTAAAAATGTTGTTCTGCCTACAAAATATTTTTTCATATATTTTGCTAACAAACATTCTACGAAACATCCATCAAACAATGAAAAAGCAAAATAATAATAATAATAATAATAATAATAATAAATAAATAAAAATAAAACCTTTCAAAAGAAGTTGCACGTTTGTTGATAGATAAAGGGGGAGGACAGTTATTGAACAAAATGCCGCTTCATGTGCATGCTGGAGAAACACCACCTGTCTGTAGCCTTCTACAGAAGGTGTTGGCTAGTGCAATAGTATTCTCAGAAACAAGAAGCTTTCAAAAAATGGAAAAGCTAAAGATTAAAAAAAAAGGGATTGAGATTTCCGCTATCCCTCTGATGGGGAGAAATGTCAACAGAGTTTCACAGTATCTTCAAGCATTTATTGTCTGCTCAGAATTGCTTATAGTAACTATTGAAGTAGAAACAGAAAATAATATTCCGTGTTCTAGTCCGAAGTGACAAAGAAGAACTAAAATATAAGAATTTGAAATTTTTATGATAATGATATGGAATTTTGAGTATTCATTTAAAAATAGTGACAAGCGAAATGGACAAGGCCTGCAAAAAAAAAACTAAAATATGTGTAAATTCATTTAATGTTTTTTCAAAATGAATCGAAATATTAATTTATTAAAAAAAAAAATGAATAAGTGAAATTATTTATATAAAATTAACACTTAAAGTCACCAATTATTACTCTGAAAATTGATTTAAATTTCAGTTATGAAACAAATATAATTGATTAGACAAAAATTTTTGAAAAAAAAAAAAAAAAAAAAAAAAATCAGTCAAACTTATGAATAATATATATATATATACACAATATGAGAGTTTTATTCATCATTGAAATAAAATTATAAAAAGAAAAATGAAAACCGATTAAAAATCCGATTAATCGACCGATTAATCGATTAATGAACTACGATTAACCCAGTTAAAACTCTTAATCGATTCCCACCCCTAATTATTATACTTTAAGGTGTAAGATATTAGGTGCTCTATTTGAAAATTTCAAAGGTACTGCACAGTTGAAAATAAACTTAGAAATATCTTTATTTGACAAATATTTCTATACTAGTATATAACCCTGTCAAAAATGACGGAATGTGAAATCAATTAAAGTAGTGAATGAACGAAGGCTTTGCCTGCTTCACTGGTCACTATATTTAAAGGAAACTCTTTTCTATATCGCTTTATTAAAAAAAAAAAAAAAAAAAAAAATCATGAAATTCCTCAAAAGCACGCTTCCTGTTCCTGTTGCCTTCATCAGCGATCCACGCATTCGCAGACTCTCGGGGGCCTATCCCTATTGCCTGTGACAATAACTTGTCAGTGGGCTTCCATTTGGGTGCTTATCAGATGACAGTTTCAAAACAGATAGTATCGAAAAAATTGAAGTAGCAATTTTATATTTGAATCAAAGCTTCATACGAACAACACTATACGTGGTGTACATAATTTTTCTTTCATGTTATTTTCTAGATTTATTTCATCAACTATAAAATGACAACAATTTCATGCCAAATATAATATTACAATATGCTATGATTGGTTACATCTATCGCGTGAGACAAGACAATTTTTTGTGGTTATAACAGTAGTTGAGTTAGTTAATAGTAGTTGGTATACAGAAAAATAAATTAAATATGTAAATCTGATCATAGTATAGCTTTAATGTAGCTCCCCTTGTCGACTTTTGAATTTTTATCGTTATTTTAGACAAAAATACATAATTTATGCAATTATTTTTTCTGTTTCTTTCTTTTCTTTTTCCCCTCCTTTCTGTTTTTCAATATTTTATAATCTATTTATATTTTTGATGAGCAACTTGGCTTAAAGTGGCTTTCACAAAAGTAGAGTCCTTGGCGAGAAATGTCCGATCTTTTTCAGCATTAAAATTTTAAAATATTACCCAGGATTATCAACGAATTAGCTTTCATGCCAAGTGAGATTCATCTGTGCCAAAAACATACCATTTAAACAAAAGAAAAAAAATCTAAAATTGAAATATATTAAAAAAGGTTATAGTTGTTTTTTTTTGCTCCATTTTCATATTTTTATTTTTTCATATGCATGAGCAAATTTAATTATGTATATATATATACATATATATATTTTTTTTTTCTTTGCGCGAAAGCATATTTCATTTTATGCTTAATAAAAAAAAAAAAATAACTGGTAAATTTTTTGGGCAACCATTTTTTGAAATTATTACCAGGTTATTATTTTCACAATTTAATTAATTAAAAAAAATCCAAAACTTCGTTACAAATAAGGTACCAAATAAAAGAAGTGATTTGTCTGAATCTGTCGGACTAAACAGCTTATCAATCGGACAATTAAATTTTTTTAAATTAAAATTTGAAAATTAGGTCACAACTTGCTATATAGATGTGTACAAACTGGAATCGTTACCTCTTTTGCAAATTATATAAATAGATAGAATATAACACAGTCAAAAATGACAGAATGTGAAATCAATCACGGTAGTGAATCAACGAAGGCTTTGCTTGCATTGCTGGTCACTATATTTAAAGGAAACTCTTTTCTATGTATTTTTATATATATAAAGAGAGAAATAATTAAAAAAAAAAAAAAAAAAAATCATGAAATTGCTTATTCTTGTCCCCGCTGCCTTCAGCAACGACCCACTCATTCGCAGACTCTCGGGTGTCTGTCCCTTTTGCCTGTGACAGTAGCTTACCAGTGGGCTTCCATTTGGGTGCTTATCAGATGGCACTTTCAAAACGGACAGTATCGCAAAAAATTGAAGTAGCAATTTTATATTTGAATCCCAGTTACATATGAACGCTATACGTGGTTTAGATAATATTTTCTTACACGTTATTTTCTAGATTTATTTGATTTATTCGATCAACTATAAAATGACAACAATTTCATGCCAAATATAACATTACAATATGCTATGATCGGCTTCATCTATCGCATGAGACTTTTTTATGGTTATAATAGTAATTGAGTTAGTTATATAGTAGTTGGTATATAGATAAATAAATAATTAATTAAATATGTAAATCTGATCATAGTACGGCCTTAATATAGCTCCCCTTGTTGACTTTTGAATTTTTATCGCCATTTTAGATAAAAATACATAATTTATGAGATTATTTTATCCGTTTCTTTTTCCTTTCCTTTTCTTTCTTTTCTGTTTTTCAATATTTTATAATTTATTTATATTTTTGATGCGTTACTTGGCTTAAAGTTGCTTTCACAATAATAGAGACCTTGGCGAAAAATGTCCGATCTATTTCAGCATCAAAATTTCAAAATATTCCTAAAGTTAAAAATATCAACCTTTACACTCCAATTTACCTAAAATGAATATTCACGGTTGATGAATTCACGAATAAATATTTCTAAACAATCATAAATTTAAATGTCCAATTCTGAAATTACTATCAGGTTATTATTTTCATATTTTAATTAATTTTAAACAATCTAATCAAAACTTCGTTACAAATAAGGTAGCAAATGAAAGGGATGATTTTTGTAAATCCGTCGGACTAAACAGCTTATCAATCAGACAATCAGATTTTTTAAAATTAACTAAAGTATGAAAATTTGGTCGCAACTTGCTATATAGATGAGTACGAACCAGAATCGTTACCTCTCTTGCAAATTGCATAAATAGAGAAAGAGAGCAGCTGTCCCCTCTAATCTTTATTTTTCTGTATTTAAAATTGGCCAGATTAATGAGAGTAGATCCTTGTTAAATACTGATGCACACAACTGAGTAGATCTTGAAAGAATATTGAAGGGATAAAAATAATTAAGTAATAACATCTCTAACAGCATTATGAAGCATGGCACATTTATTTGTAACTGCAAAAGAATTAACACTACCCTGAATTACTATTAATGCATTAAACAATTCTTTATTTACTTGTCTTATATTTTAAAGGGTTACTTGAGTTTCAAAAGCTTAATATATATATATATATATATATATCTTTTTTTTCTTTTTAATATAATAAATAACGTTTTTTGCTCAAAATTTTGAGCATATAAAAGAGCAACATTTAAACAATATTTTATAAAATTTTTGTAAGAAATTAGGAAAATTCAGCCAGTATATCCCAGTTTTCGGAGACCCTTCAGAGAAGCAGTGGACACAGTTTCTCAAAAACTAATGCACTGATCTTATTGAAACTATGCACACTTCTTCATAATAGAACTGACGAATGCTTGAAAGGAGGATTTATATATATATATATATAATAATGATGATCTATTAAGCATAGTAGAAGCCAAGCAACAGATACAAGATCACTGAAACACCAATGACCAATAAGATTAAAAATTTCTTTATGTAAAAAAAAGTTCAGAAAAATGTTTTTTTTTTTTTTTTTTTAAATCAGGAGATGAAATACACATATTTAAAGAAACCAGATTTATTAATTAACAGCCTGCAAAACAAACGAACCAATAAACTAACACAGCAAATCTTAACTTAAAAACATAAACTATATCGAAATTTATGAAAAAATAATTTAAGAAACTTAAGAAAAGAAGGGAGGAGTCAGGCGGCAAGACTTGTGACTTGCCTGTGGGGTTAAACTAGTTTCACGCCGGCAATACTTCCCCAGTCTGCCAAGACCAGAATAGGCAGTCATATGGATTTAAAAAAACAAAATTTCAAAGCAGATGAATAATAATGAAACTATGAAGCAACAATGAAATTTATTGAGTGATTACAATGTGTTTAATAATAGTATGATTAGAATTTTAAGAATAGTTGACAACTCAAAAAAGAAGAAACTGAAATTTTAATGGAAAAAGAAAGTTTGCATAGTAATACAAAGTAAATGTAACAAGCCTTCTGCTTTTTTTTTTTTTTTTTAAGTTATAATTTCACAATCCCACCTTACAACACCACCCCCACCTCTGTAATCAAACATCTGCCCACCCAACCGCCACCTTTTTTACTGTCTTTTATTATTTTATAAATTTTTTTTTTGCGAATATACACTAAAGTGTACACAGTTTTTTTTTTTTTTTTTTTTAATCTACTGACAGAGACATGGTTATGGATATAAAATAGAAATATGTATATATACACTGAAATTTGAATTTTTGGCAGAGTTGTATACAAAACAGTAAAATTTTTGGTGCATTTTACCCACATATAACCCAGTAAAATTATTTTTGATCAGAAAATAAGAAAAATCTTTTGTTCAATCACTAGTCAATTCTATTTTGATGAAGTGTGAAAAATTTTAATAAGATTGGTGCATTAGTTTAAAAAAAATGTGTCCAATGTTTTCCTGAGGGATCTCTAGAAACCAGGCTCCATCAACTGAATTTTCCAAATTTTTTAATGAAATTTTTATGAAATATTTAAATGTTGCTCTTTAAATGTTACTCATGAACATATTTAAATATGCTCAAAATTTTAAATTAAAAAAAAGTTATTTTTTATATTAAAAAAGAGAGAGAGAGAGAGAGAAAATATGCTTTTTCTTAGCCTTTGAAACCCATGTAATTCCTTTAAAAAAAGAGGAATTCCTAAGGTGCTGTGACTGATAATGTAGAAATATTATGGTAGCAAAACTTAAGACTCTCAGGAATGCTGAAAGAAATCCACAGTTCAGAATTACAATGGGATATGGATTTGAAACTCATGAACACTGCTCCATAATTGGCTGGGAATTCTGCCGATAACTACAACTCATGGATGAATATGTGCATTAGAATTATGTCAAATACAGTGAAGAAAAAGACATGTACAACTTGGCTAAGGATAACAGATGGAAAAAAGATGCTGCTTTCATGATGATAAACACGTGCAATTAAAAAATGAAAAAGATGAGATGTTGCTAAAGAGAACAAAAAATATGACGTTGAAGATGAAATTTAAAGTGAAATATCACAAATTAAAGGGAATAATAAAAAGGAATTTGTGATCTTCCCTTGTGAAACTTTTTTTTTTAAAAACGTTTTGTGAACTGATTTGTAAAGTACTCTTTGTAATTCTGTATTCCAACTCATTATTTAAAAGATTATGATGGGTATGAGAGATGAGATTTTTTACCAACAAGCTTTTTTTAAATTTATTAATGAATCTATATATTATCAAATAAGTAAATGAATGTGCATATTAAAGTTATGACAAAAGAATTTAAACAAAGTAGAAATAAAAATAGCTATGAGAAAACAAAAAGAAATATAATTTAGATCAGTGGTGTTCAGCAGGTTTTGTCTTACACAGATTATCTTTAAATTACTGCCAAGCCTCATTAGCAATCTGTGTTTTATTTTTTGACAATAAGAATTTATATAAGTGTATGATTTTATTGGATGCTTTCATGTTTCCAAATAATACAGAAAATTAATATGAGCCTACAAAAAAAAAAGAAAAGAAAATTCAATAATAAAATGCAATAATAAAATGCTTCAGTGATATTCTTTGCTTTGAGGGTAAAAAAGCTGCTTATGTTAATTTTTAGAACAGATTTCAATAATTGAACTTTATGTCTACATAAAGCAGATATGAATAGATATTTACTGTTGAAATCCTCAGAAATGGTTTTATGGTGAGATTCAATATTTGATCCCTTTGGTACACTATTCAAGCAGGTAAATATAATATTAAGCAAGAGGTCTCTTGGAACCATGTCAGGTATGATCACTCCAAAACAAATTTCTGGATCGTGATTTTATTATCATAAAATGGATGTTATGTTATATCAGGTTTTATTTTTTCATACAAAGTACACTGTTACACTGATTACGATAAAAGTTGGTACACTTATTAAACAGAAAAAAATCTATCTAATGCTGTAATTTTTAGTTCAATATGATAATTAGTTCAAAAGATAATGTAAACCAGTATCATAAAAAATTTCTGACAAACTGAAGTCATAATAGCATCATTTATTTTTAAATTTATTTATTTTTAAAATATTAATTTCAATTAATCAAATAATGAAATTTACTTTTTTCTTGATTTTTTAATAAAAAAAAAAAAAAAAAACGTGAATACAGTTTTATTATAGGACCTCTTTGGCAACTTTTATTATTTTTTGCCATTTTGGCGATGATTGATGCCAATGTGCAATTGCAATAACCATTTTAAATTATCGCTAAAATGAAAAAAAAAAAAAAAAAAAAAAAAAAGAGTATTTGAAATCAGCAAAGGAGTCCCATATTAAAGTTGCGCTGAAAGCAGTCACCAATAGAAATATTTAAACATTTCAATTATTCAATTAAAAAAAAAAAAAAAAAAAGCTTAAACTGATGTTATAAAATCTTCATTTATTTATTTTTTAAATATTAATTTCCATTAATCAAATGGGCTGATTTTTTTTTTTTTTTTTTCCCTTGCCACTGCCGGTTTGACTGTGTGTGACATAGAGAAAAAAACTATAGCATATACAGTTCTAAATTTTTTTCTAGATAAAAGAATGTGTGCATATTCACAATTTATCTTTAAATTTTCAATATTTCTATTATATTCTTTAAAATGTAAATTTTTGCATTTTCCCCTGACATTTTTCTTTGAATTTTAAATTAATGCCAAAAATATAAAAAGCTTAAAACTTTTCATTTATTTTTTTAACATAAAAATAAACTCTTTTATGAATGTTAAATTCAAAAATTATACTTGTATAAACAAAATATCTGATACTACTGATGTCCTAATAGCTTTAAAATTTCATTTAGATTTATTTTTTTAAATATTAATTTAAATTAATCGAATAGTCTTACAAGTTTTTTCCTTTGATTTTATTGTCCGCAAAGTAAAAACGGGCACAGTTTTAGTATAGAACCTCCTTGGTGACTTTTATTATTGTTTTTTCAGTTTGGCAATGAATTAAAATGGCTTTCACAAATGCATAAGAAAAGATCTTTGCGAAAATTGTCAGAGCTACTTTGGTGCTAATTTTCAAATTTCGTCAGGGAAGTCCTATTTTAAAGCTGTTTCTTAATGTGAATGTATATTTAGTTTATTTTAAATTAACCAGGTTTCTAATCAACATAATGAACCTCAAATAATTGAATGTCATTTATATTTCCTTAACGGCTGTGTATCTCAGTACTAGGCTATGGTTTCCATTTGCTGAAAATAGGGCACAGAGTACGGGATTCCCTTGACAAAATTTAAAAACTTGCACCGAAGTAGCTCTAATGTTTCTCGCTAAGGTCTTCACTTATGCATTCAAGATAGCCATTTCAATTAATCGCAAAAATTATTTGAAATTGCCAAGGGGTCCTATGCTAAAGCTGTACCGAAAATAGCCGCTAATAAAAATATATATTTAATTAATTGTTTGAATTATTCAATTTTAAAAGAAAATCATTTAACTATAGTGACCAGCAAAGTGAACAAACCCTGCTATTATATTAAATTATTATTATATTGGGTTGTTCGATAAATAATGTCGTTTTTTTTTTCATGTTTTTCAAAGTGAATTTATTTATATTAACAACAAACATTAATCAATGATATATTGACCATTTTGTTGGATGATCTTTTGCTATCTTTCGGTAAGTTAAAAAAAATTCTACGTTCGAAGAAGCCTTGGTTTTTAGAAGCGAAGGTTTTAAAAAACGACATTATTTATCGAACAACCCAATATTAAAAATGTGAATGATTATAAAATTATTGTACGAAGTTTGTATTCAATTAACTAAATAAGGAATATAACCAATGAAATAGATGATATATCTGCGTTTTTAACAATCCAAAAAACTGGTCCAAAAATAACTTATTAAATAACAGGAAATAATTAAAGTATTATATTAAAACTCCTCGGAAGCAGCATAATTTCGTAGGCAGTATCACAAACTTTTATCAATTTATTTCCACTAAACTGATGACTATTGACTGTATGGGTGATTCATCATTTGTACAGACCTGCAGTGGCACTAGCAATGAACTTGCCTTGTGTTAAAAAAAGCATTCTAATCCTAATCTACCAAGAAGATAAAACTGTAGAAACAGGACTGAAGGAATGTGATTGTATACAACTTTTTTTCACAATAAAAGTTTTTCCTTAATCTATGCTTGTAATTTATTTTTGTACTCAATTGTTTTAAATATCCACCTTTATATTCTCTTATTTTCAAAATCTTTCTTACTTAGAATCATTATGTTTTTATTGCCACTAAAAAATTCTCTTTCACAGATTAAGAATTATACTTTTTTGCACAAAATAAGAGATTTCATTATTATTGTGTTGCCCTAAGGTAGTTTCCATAGCAACCTCCCTCTAATCAGTTGTTCTCTTATGTGACTCGCTATATATTGATTTCACTATGCGCTGTCAAAACTTTACTTTTACTGTCTAAAATAGGATGATATTGTGAATATGTCTGATGAGTACCTAAAGTTAGTATTGCGGGTTACCACATGTTTGTGAGCCACTGGTTGGATACCACAGATTTACAATATTAAAATAAACTATTCAAAATAATAATAAATAAATAAAATAAAAAATTAACTGACAAACTGAAATTTAGGTATGATAAAATTTCAGTATAATTTGCATAGAATTAACTCTTATTGACTTACATTCGAAGATCCCAAATTCGAACCAAATTACTTGCAGCTGAGAATAAAGTAGTACCATAACGACTAAGAGCAATGTCATGAATCTGACTTTCTCCTTGGGGCATTTGGAGAGTTCTGGACGGCATATTGACTGCAGGTGTTGAGTTGGTTGCTCCAGAAGAACTAAAAAATGACCACAATTCATGACAAACTCATCAATTGTTCAATGAAACTGAATCACAAATAATAAATAAATTTCAATTTTAAAATTAACAGGGATAAAATATATATATAGTATATAGTTTATGAGAATCTTTACTCTGATGACAAGTGTTTAGATCAAATACATCAAAATATTCAAATTACTGAAATATGTAATAATCATAAAACTTCAAGAAAGCAATTGCTGAAATTAAACATTAAATCAAGCATGACTTTAAAAATTATTTTTAATTTCTAAAGATATATAATATATATTAGTATTTAATTTATGATGTACAATGTTTTTCATATCATTTGCTTTCATTAAATAGTCATATTTTAATTAAAATGAGAAAAACTAATTAATTTTGCAAAAAATATATATTTGTAATTTTACACAAAACTGGTTACAAATGGATTTTTAACCATGGAAAAAAAAACAGCAAGCATTTAAAAACAGAAGAAAATTTATGTAGACTTTTTAAAAATAGATAAAAGGAAAGATGAAGATCCTTTCAGATAAGAGGAATTAACAAGCGAAATGATAATAAAATTATTAATGATTTCAGAAAATTATGGAGCGGAAGGCTGATTTTTTATACCAACTATGCGAAAAATACCAGAGGCGGGAATTGAACCCGGGCCTTCTGCTTTACGTGCGGATGCTCAAACCATCGAGCTGCCCTGGCTGATTACCAGCGAGGCATTTCTCACCTAACATTCGTTGGCAAAGTCACCGAGTCTGCAAACACAGCTGTATCAAGTGACATTATTAATTATGGCACAACTCCAAGAGACCATGAAATTTCCAATTTAATTAGGAAATTTATTCATCAAGCCTGAAAGTTAATTTCAGAAAATTATGGAGTGGAAGGCTGATTTTTTATACCAACTATGTGAAAAATACCGGAGCTGGGAATCGAACCCGGGCCTTCTGCTTTACGTGCAGATGCTCAAACCATCGAGCTTCCCTGGCTGATTACCATCTAGGCATTTCTCACATAACATTCATTGGCAAAGTCACCGAGTCTGCAAACACAGCTGTATCAAGTGACAATATATTAAAATCACACAATCAACTGATTGGGAAGAAAATCATATTTATTGAAATTTATTTTTCCGACTGAGTGAAAATAATGCCTGGACCGGGAGTCGAACCCCAGATCTTTGACTTACAAGGTCAAGGCTCTACCAATTGAGCTATCGAGGCCGACAACCGGAGGACATTAATCACTCAGACAACCTTTAGGCAGAAACATCTGGTCTATCATGTAGATAGCTCAACAGAAATAAGCCGCAGGTAAAGGAAAACACCATTAAACAATGGGAGAAAGAAATACAATATATTAAAATCACACAATCAACTGATTGGGAAGAAAATCATATTTATTGAAATTTATTTTTCCAACTGAGTGAAAAATAATGCCTGGACTGGGAGTCGAACTCCGGATCTTTGACTTACAAGGTCAAGGCTCTACCAATTGAGCTATCCAGGCCGACAACCAGTGGACATTACTCACTCAGACAACCTTGTTTCTGCCTAAAGGTGAAAAAATCTGGAGTGACTCCACTCTACTTTCTGAACATTAAGTAATTAACGGCTGTATAAATAAAGTAAGTAAGAGAAGCTGTTAAATATACAAAAGAGAAAATTATAAGATGTTTCAGTATTTTTCTCCATATAATTTGTTGTTTAATTTAATGCTATTGCATTTGAAATAATTTCAGCCCA
The DNA here is from genome assembly GCA_963930645.1 of Salticus scenicus. NCBI lineage: Eukaryota > Metazoa > Arthropoda > Arachnida > Araneae > Salticidae > Salticus > Salticus scenicus. The sequence goes on from OZ005649.1 coordinate 138,824,704, forward strand.
TAGATCATAATGATGAATTTTTCGTAGTGTTCTTGTAAAAATTTATAAATGCTAGATTCATCAAAATCCATACAGTTCATTCAACAGTGACCAATAACATGTATATAAATTTTCAGCTTAATCGGATCAGACATTTAGATTATATCATGCTTTAAATAATTTGAGCCCATAAGCCATAATAAAAAAGAATTTTTCATTGTGTCCCTGTAAAATTTATTAGTGCTAGATTCTCTAAAATTCATACAATTTGTGTGATGGTGACCTACAACATGTATATAAATTTTCAGTTCATTTGAGAAAGCGTTAAGACACTATCGTACTTTAAATAATTTGATCTCATAGGCTATAACGATAAAGAATTTCTCTTTGTGCCCCTGTAAAAATTTATTAGTGCTAGAGTTAACGAAATCTATAAAGTTCGTGAAATGGTGACCTGTATACAATGGTGACATGTATACAAGTTTTCAGCTAAATTGGGTAAGGCATTTAGACGCTATTGCACTTTAAATAATTTCAACCCATAATGATTAAGAATTTTTTGTTGTAAACCTGTAAAAAGACTATAAGTGGAAGCTTCACCAAAATTTATACAGTTTGTGTGACGGTGACTTATAACATGTGTATAAATACACAGTATATTTGAATAAGGTGTTTAGACACTGTCACTCATTAAATAATTTGAAGCCCACAGATCATAAAGATAAAGAGATTTTTGTTGCGTCCCAGTAAAATCTGTTTGGTGCTAGACTCATCAAAATCTATACAGTTTGTCTGACAGTGACATATTACATGTATATAAATTTTCGGCTCATTTGGATGAGGCGTTTAGACGTTATAGCTCTTTAAATAATTCAAATCCATAAGCCACAATGATAAAGAATTTTTTTTTGTGTCTCTAAAATCTATTAGTGCTAGATTCTCCGAAATTTATACAGTTCGTGTGATGGTGATCTATAACATGTATATAGATTTTCAGCTCAATCGAATAAGGCCTTTAATAGCTATTGCACTTTAAATAACTTGAGCTCATAAACCACAATGATAAAGAACTTTTCATTGTGTCCCTGTAAGAAAAAACTATAAGAGCTTACAAATTTTCAGCTCAATGGGATAAAGCATTTAGATGCTAATCCACTTTAAAGAATTAGAGCCCATAGGGCATAATGATAAAGAATTTTTTGCTGTGTCCCTGTAAAAAACTATAATTGCTAGATTCACCAAAATCTATGCAGTTTGTTCAATAGTGACCTAAAACATGTGTAAAAATTAAGTTTTGGTTGTGTGTAATTCCAAGGTAATATATATACAGATGGGGTACAAAATAATGTGAACACTTTCGTTTTTTTAAGTTTTGTTTCGTCAATTATCTTGAAAAGTTCTTTAGGAATCACCTTGAAACTTTGGTAGTTTAAAGAACATGTTATACCTCATATTTTTCAGTAAAAGTTGTGTCATGAAAATAAAACGGGGACCAGTAAAAAATTAAACAAAAATAAAAATGTTTTCAAATCACCCTGTAAAAGGTGATTCTTTAAATGCGTTTTGGCTGTAGCATGTGATTATGAGGACTTTTCTCATTTTCTGTATAAAATTTTATGAGGCTACTGCATATATTCATGGAGATATAACTTTTTTTTTTTTTTTATTGCAAAACAATTTCCACTTTTTTAATTATAACATGTAGGTTATTAGACCCCGTACAAAGCCATTCTCAGGAAATATGACATATTACGTTAGACACAGCATACAGCAATCAAAATGAAAAATTTTTAAACATCTTACGAAATACGAGCACTTTTACTAAACTTTTAACTACGCTTGCGCAAGCTTTATAAAAAAATCATTTGCATAATTTAATAGCCAAAGGTATTGAGCAACTTATATGAAAACCCCAAACAAATATCATGTAAATTCAAAACTGTACGAGAGATAGAATAAACAGAATTTAAGTTCTAAAAAAAAAAAAAAAAAGTGGAGGGAAAAAAAAAAAAAACGAAAGATGTTAGGGGGTTTATCAATATTTATTTACAATCAGCAAAAACACTATCATATAACTGTGCATTGATTGAATCAAAATAAAAATGTGAGTAAAACCTCTTACAGTTTAGCTCTTCTTTTGAGAGAATTTAAATTCTGTTCATTCTACCTCTCGTAACGTTTTGAATTTACATGATATTTGTTTGGGGTTTTCATATAAGTTGCTCAATGCCTTTGGCTATTAAATTATGAAAATGATTTTTTTTATAAAGCTAGCGCATGCCTAGTTAAAAGTTATTTAGTAAAAGTGCTCATATTTCATAAGATATTTTAAAAATTTTCGTTCTGATTGCTGTATGCTGTGTCAAACGTAATATGCCATATTTCCTGAAAATGGCTGTGCACTGGGTCTAATAACCTACGTTTTATAATTAAATAATCTGGTGTGTCACTCACACGACTTTCTCTTACCCTGAAATTTAATACTATAAATACAGGTTGCAGATTACTAGGTAAGATAACAAGTACTGTTATGTAAATTTGTGTTAAACAATTCAAATTAGGCTTCGGAAGAGTTTTATATGATAATTAGTTCTGTGTGAGAGAGGCTACCACCCCCCTCAATCCCCCGTTTCATTAATGCACTTACATTTATATAGAATTTAATTCGGCTATTAAAAAATAATTCTGTTTTTAAAAAATAATTTATTAAAATTATTATTTAAAAAAATCATCTTTTATGATATTGCAGACGATTTCCATATTAGAGAAGTAGCATAACACTAAATATCCAAAAAAAAAAAAAATCCATTTTATTCTCAGTATTTAAAAAAAAAAAAAAAAATTTCTAAGTTTTTTTTTTTTTGTTGAAAGTAAAAAAAAAATCGATAACTTTGTTTTAAATTATCGCAGATCGATGGTTTAACCATTCTTTTTAAAGGTATTGGCGAGCTCTTTTGAAAGATACCCATCATGAAAATTTACTCCCCTCGAGGGGGGACTTCCCCCCCCCCCCAAGGGGGGGAGGCGAGGCTCCTAAATACACAATTTTTTTTTCCCTGTTGACTATCTCTATTACAAAAAATATATATCCGTTTCATTTGGTTTTGTGCAGTCTATAGACGTAATGTATTAGAATTCTCTTGATTGTCCCTGTACACGAACCATTTGCTTGATCTTAACGAAAAGCTTACTGTAGCATCTTTATATGATACAAATTTAAAATACCAAGTTTGAACTTTCTGCCATAATTTGTTTTTGAGATATGCTGATAACAGACAGACACACACAGACAAACACACAGACCATTTGCTAAAAACATGATTTTCGTATTCAGGGGACGTCAGAACATGTAAATATAACAAAAACTCATGTTCGAAAATTTGACCCAAAAACAATACTTTCTCTACCTTATGGGTAAGAGAAAGTAAAAAGGGGAAATTGTTTTTGTGATTTTTTAAAGATACCGTTATATCTCCATGAATATACGCGGTAGCCTCATAAAATTTTGTACAGAAAATAAGAAAAGTCCTCATAATCACATGCTACAGCCAAAACGCATTTAAAGCATTACCTTTTACAGGGTGATTGAAAACATTTTGATTTTTGTTTAATTTTTTACTGGTCCCCTTTTCCTTTTCATGACACAACTTTTACTGAAAAATATGAGGTGTAACATGTTCTTTAAACTACCAAAGTTTCAAGGTGATTCCTAAATAATTTTTCAAGATAATTGACAAAATGTAAAAAAGTGAAAGTGTTTACATTTTGTACCCCATCTGTAGATATATATATACATACAGGGTGGCTATTAAGTATCCAGAAAAATATTGAGGAGCTTTTATGGACTACATACTTCCTTATAACCACTTTTTAGGTAGATTCCTTATAGGAATTCTACCTATTGCAATGGTCCTCATGACACGATTTCTGGAAAATTTCTTCATATCTTCACCGATCATGACCCCTAGAACCCAAAACCACCCTGCGTTCAAAAGTTTATATATGTATGTATAACGCCTTTCCCATGTTAAGTTGTGAACACGATAACTGGATAACTGATAATTTTTATTTAAATTTAACCAGCTTGGGGATATGCTGTCAGGACAGTAAAAATCTTGGTCGAGTTCGTAGACGGGTATCCAGCTCAAAGGGGGTGGAAATTTTCATTTGCCCATAATTTCTTTAATATTGAAATTAGGAAAAAAACTTCAAATTAGGCAAATTACCGCCTTACCCAAAAGAACAATTTTTATATTTAAACTTTTTTGATAGCTTCAATTGTTTAAAAGTTACAAGTTAAAAAGTCATTTTTTGCCAATTGTGATGAAACTGACTGACTTTTTCTATAGATTTAATTTTAATAAAAAAGCACCACAAAACTAGCCTTGTAAAAAATATTACTTACAAACTTTGAATAAACACCATAAAATGCAATAAACTCGCAACAATTGTTTCGGGTCGAAAAAACACACTACCCTTCATCAGGCGAATAAAGTAAGCACGAGTGCTTTTGCCTGACAAAGGGTCGTGTGTTTTTTTCGCCCTGAAACAATTGTTGTGAATTTATTGCATTTTATGGTGTTTATTCAAAGTTTGTAAGTAATATAGCTTTAATTGCGGAAATTTATAATCTGATGCTTACGTCACGTGCAAACGATAATAAAAAAGATTACTGAAAGAATAAAAAACATGGTAACTGCTTTAATTAAACATTTAAAAATATAAATTAAAATAATACGTTAGTCTTAATAAAAATATCATTTGTGGTGAATAGTTTAGAACGGCGGTTTAAGAAATTTAAAATTTACGATTGAAATTGAGAATAATACGTTACAGCTGTCATAGCTTCCTTTGACTTTTTATCTTGTAGAAACAAGATATTGGTCTGTAAAGAGATAAGAGGGTTTTGCGTGGGAAGAAAATAATCAAATCTGCCATTCTCCATTGCCATGCTCGCTAAATTTTATCATCAAATAGTTAATTTCCTCATCGAGTGTAAAATTTCATCGTCAGCTATCAAATTTTGCCGCCAAATCACAAATTTCATTGCTAAGTCGCAAATTTTGGGACCAAAATCTCGGCAAATTATACAATTTAGTAAATTCGTAACAAATAACATTGAAATTTAGTGGTGCCAAATGGTCCAATACTCCAATGTTAACTAATGTTAATGTTATAATTGCTCATTGAAATTGTAATTCCATATAACGTAAAGGAATCTACCTTTGCCTTTAAGCTTGCCGAAAAGGAATTTTTGTTGTTGTAATGCTTTTATCTTTAAATATTATTTATTAAAATAATTTGCATTTACTCAACAAGCAGTTTTTGAGCGATCAGGGAAAGTAAAATCTATTAGATAAATGAAAAAGTTTCATGATTTTTTCAAAGTGCGGTGCATCTAAGATATTTTGTGGTCCAAGAGAAAATTTTTACTGTTTAAGTCTCTAAAAACTCTCAAAATCATCACAAACTTTTGGATCTAGCTCTCAAGAACACCAGAAAACGAAAAGACGCAACAAGGTCTTTGTTTCTAAAATGTTTGATGGTTTAAGCTGAAATTAGCAACAATGGGAAGACTCAACTGGTTTTTTCAAAGAAAATACAAAAAATTAATGGAAAAGTTTGTCAAAAAGAGGTTTTAGAGAAAGCTGTACTTCCATGGAATCAAAATCACCTGGTTAAGATCTTTCACCAAGTTTGTGCTCTGGCCCATGGAGTCAAATCAATGTTTGCTTTAATCGATGTCAAAGTGAAAAGGTATCTGACCAAAAATCTGTGTTCTTCTAACAGCTATGATTTGTATCCAATGGATTTTTCAGAGTGTGGGTTCTTAGAAGAACAATTGCGAATGCAAAAAATCATACATCTGATAGACTCAAGAAAGCCCTGAACAAAATATGGGAGGATTTAGATCCAAACTACTTGCGCCGCACCGTCACCTCACTTTCGAAGAAGATTACAGCTTGCGTCAAAGCCGAAGATCGCCATTTCGAAAACTCATAGTAAAAAATAATTGTTAGACATTACTTGTTGCAAAAATAGAAGCTTTAAATTTGTTTGCCATTTCACTAATTATTTACTATCAAATACTTTTTCTAGGTACTTAATAGCCACCCTGTAAGGTGCGTCAAATCTGGCAAAGCCTGCGCTGCCAGAAAAAAGACGCCAACCCAGCTCTCGGGGACGAGAAGCGGGGAGATGGAGTTGGGGTGTGAAGGAAGAAAGACTGGAATGTGTACTGGTCTTAGCAACCATAGTAGTTATAAACAAAATGTAAACGGGAATTATAAATCATCTTCATTGTACATATATCATCAATTCATTAATATTTGTCATGCGTAATTTGTGATGTGTCCCCTAATAGAAATGTTAATAAATGACTTGGGACTAACTGTGACTATTCTTGATTGTCTCGAACCACTCACAAAGGATTTCACGTCCAAGATTACCCTTTTCACATCTATTTACATTTGGTGTCAGAAAAAGGGATTGTGAAGAGAGACAAAAAAATGATCGTGCTTCGTGTGGTCACTACGGAACATCCACAATAGCGCCGGTGGTCATCGGGTCATCCAAATAAGATAATGGAATTGCTACGTGCTATTCTTAAATCTAAATGCTCAATTTTCTACGGGCTAGCCAGAGCCTAACGTGTGGATCCCATATTTTGTGTAGAAATGGTGTATCTAGTACGTGTTCTAAATCGAAAGTGTTCTTGTTCCTCTGGAATTTTTAAGTATCGTCTTATAAATTCTGAATAATCCCTATAGTGAAAACGAGGAAGGAAAATTTTTTTTGTGTATACAGGGTGCAGTATGCACACACTATCAGCGTTTATATGTTGTAAGTGCTCTTTTTGTATAGCTCTGTACATCCGAACGAAATTTATCTATGTCATGAGAACTCTTAAATTGAGTTTTTCAGAACAGTGATATGCATAAAAGACTCCATCTATATCTTCAAGTACAGTCTTTATTTCTTTTACCTCCACACTAAGGTACTGTAAGTACTATATAATTTTTTTCTATCAACAATTTAATCGTTAAAGAATATCAGCAAGTTGATAAAGAAAAAAAAGTATTAACTTTAATCGATTATCGAGTCATATGGAATATTTTTGATATATATTATTTTATTATTATTATGTTTATTTGATCGCTAATGTGAAATATAAATGTTTAATTATTTTTAATTAGTACAATTATCACTTTTTTTTTATTAAAAGGTAAAGAAAGAGAAATATATTTGGTTTAATTAAACAGATCTCAGAATATGTGAAATGCAAAATTACGTTTCTTTTTCACTTGAGGAAAGTAAAGCAGGTGGTAGACATCTGTTATTCTTATTGTTGTGGCATATTGTAAAATTATTATTTTTTTTTTTCTTTAGTTCGATCATATATGTTCTTTTAATTTGTGGTCAGAAAATGGTTTCTTTTTCTTGTTTTATTATTACAGCTTAGTAAAAGTGAGAAAAATAAATCTATTTCCTGTCTCAGTATATATATAAAGAAAATATATATTGCTCTTTTTTATGAAATACTTAAATGATAAATTTATTTATGCTATTTTGTTTTTGAGAAGACAGATGAAAGTATTTTTTTCTCTAGTTTATTGTGACTGAATTGTTAACGATTGTTTTAATGCATTAGTATTTCCATCAAAGGTAACTATTTAAAAGGAAAAATGGAAGAGTAAAAATAAATAAGAATAAAACTGAATCACTAGCAATAGCTTAAATGCATCATTATTTACTTCCTAAGTAGTAATTATTTTTAATAAAAGGAAGGGTAAGATATATATATATTCATTTATTTGATGATAAATGCACAAGTATAAATAAATAGCTCTGATTTATTTCTGAAAATGCTTTGGGTTTCGGTATTAATACAAATTAAGTATATCTATTACTTTTTTATTTATTTACTAGCTGCTTTCAGCGACCAGCTGGTTTGCGATCCTTGAAAAATCCATCTTTATGAAACTCCCACTCAGTGGCGCCTTTTTCCCATTTCAGGTCTTGCAACAGCTTGATGACATATAGTGAAAATAGCTTTATTGAAAAATTTAATTGCAGTAAATTCCCACTCGGTAGCGTCTGCGGTGCCCTCTTCCGGTTTCAATATCTGAAACACTCTATTCGCTCACCATGTTATGATCTTTCAAATTTCTGACTTTAGCAAAGTCCCGCTCGGTGGCAACTGTGGTGCCTTATTCCCGTTTTAGAACATACAACACCTTCCTCGCTGATTAGAATTTAAAATCTTGAAATTTTAAAATATTATAGCACCATCTGGCAGTAGAAATTTCTGTAATCTACTGTTCAATTCTAAATCAACAAACCTTTCAAATAATGTATTACTCATAAAAATATTTTAATTAGTAGCTGAGATACAAAACAAAACCTAATGAGTATACCTTAAAACGTGTAAATCAGGTAAAATCTCAAATTCTACTTTCGATAATATAAAAGAACTTTAAAATATCTTTGGAATGATGTAGTAAAAATAATTTGATCATAATTAGAATTTGAAATATTGAAATTTAAAAATATTACGGCGCCATCTGGTGGTAGAAATTTCTGTAATCTACTGTTCAATTCCAAATCAACAAAGCTTTCAAATGATGTATTACTTTTGAAATAATTTTAATTAGTAGCTGCAGAGTTTAATCCAGCTTTTAAAAAATGGTACCCCATTTGTGAATTTATAAAATAATTTGTGAAAAAATCAAGTTTAAAAATTAATGTTTCAGAACAAATAACTTAAATGCCCAAGTTTTTTTTTTTTGAATTACATTTTAAAAACTAGTATGTTGTGGCCACCACAAGACTTTCTTCTATATTTTCCTATACAAATTCACGCAGTAAGAATATTAAAAAAAAAAATAAAGATTTTTTTCAAATTTTTTTTTTTCTTTAAAAGTAAAAAAAATCGATAACTTTGTTTTAAATTACCACATATTTATAGTTCAACCATTCGTTTTAAAGGTATTGATGAGATCCTTCGAAAGATACCGATCTTGAAAATTTACACCCCCCCCCCCCCCCCCCCACTGCCATGTTAAAAGTTTAGAAAAAATACGATCACAGTGCCACCTGTTGAGCGATTGATCCCCAAATCTAATCAGCCTCAGTTTATGTCAGGGGTCAACTAAATACCAAGTCTGGTTAAATTTCGTTAAAAAAAAAAAATACGATTTTTTTTCTAAGTTTTTTTTTTGTTAAAAGTAAAAAAAATCGATAACTTTAAAACAAAGTTATCGATAATCTGTGATAATCTGTGATAATCTGTGATAAGTTGTGATAAGTTGTGATAATCTGTGATAATTTAAAACATTATCACAGATTTATAGTTCAACCATTCGTTTTAAAGGTATTGACGAGACCTTTCGAAAGATACCCATCTTGAAAATTTACTCCCCTCGAGGGGGGACTTCCCCCCCCAGGGGGGGTAGCGAGGTTCCTACGCATACAAAATTTTTTTCCCAGTTGACTATCTCTATTATAAATAATTCTTGTAAATTTCATAATGATTACTAAAAAATAATTCTCTTTATGCACATTTATACAAAATTTTGTCCTATATCACCATGTTAAAAATTTAGAAAAAGCGGGATGGCAACGCAACCTGTAAGACAATTTTTACCAAAAGTTGATAGGCACTAATTTATGTCAAGGTGCAACTACATACCAATTTGAATGAAATTATGTGCAGTAGTTCCAGAGATACAGTTGCCACAAAATTTTGTCTCACACACACACAGACAGACAAACAGACATTTTCTAAAAATGGTCAAATCGTGTTCTACAGCTCTCAAAACGTGTAAATTCCTCAAACACCCGAGGTCGAAAATTTTTACGAATCCAATACTTTCTCTATATTACATATAGAAGAAAGTAATAAAATGGAACAGTTTTACTTTTACCATTGTCTCCAATAAATATCCAAACTGATTTTTATGTGTTTGATGCAGCGAAGCTTATAAAAATCTATCATGTGCCACTGTATTGCTGAGAATTGACTTTGTGAAAGTGCCTCTTTGCTGAAAGTTGATTTTGTGAAGGTACCTCATTGTCCAAAGTTGACTTTGTGAAAGTACCTCAATGCGGCACTAAATTTGTTCTGGATTAGCCTCTGAGCTGAGATACAAAAGAAAACCGATTCAGGACTCCTCAAAACGTATAAAATGGGTGAAATCTCGAATTGCACTTTCGATAATATAAAAGTACTTTAAAATATCTTTTGAATGATGTATTAAAAATAATTTAATCATAATTAGAATTTGAAATATGCGTATTAGAATAAAGTTCAATTTGCAATTTAAATGTAAATTTTTTGTTTATTCTCTGAAATTGAAGAAATTTGAACGGCAACTTCATCTTGTGATGAAAACTCTGCATAGTAAGTCTTTTGTGTGACAAAGGAAAATTGAAGAATATTGAAATTTGCAATTTTTATTCCCAGTACAAAAAACATGTGATTTCAGTCAGTAAAAGATTTTTTTTTTTTTTCGCCAGACTTTCCAGATATCGTTTTTTGTGTGAATGGGAGTTGCCATCGTAACCCAACCCAAATACATGATGTTGTATGATTTGAATGGATCCAGAACGGGTTTTATGCATAAAATTAAAAAATTTGTAACTCATTCAGTTTTTGAAAAAAATCTTTCACTCTTTTGTGATGTGAATCATCTAACCGAGATCTATATACAAAAAAAAAAAAAAAAAGAAAAGAAAAAAAAAAAGAATTTATCCTAAAAGATTTTGAGTTATAAAATGTTTTGTGAAAAAATCGATGTTTCGTAAAATCTAAAAATATGGATTGATAATCCGTATTTTGTTAAAATGTTTATATGGTTCGAAAGAGGATTAAATGAGCTTTCAAAATATACCAAATGTTAAGAAATGGAACAGCTACTTGGTCGTACAGGGCGATTAAAAAAAAAGACGATCGAGAAAAAGAGAAATTTTGGACCCTTTTTAAAACTTCTTTTAAAAAATATAAAAAATCCGTATTTAAAAAAAATATATATTCCGTAAGAATCGGTAATAAATGCTCTTTCTCATAGTACAGGTGTATTTTCAATATTTGCAACCGCTATGCTGGGATGGCTTTACAAAAACGCACAAAATTTTCTCTCTGTGTTTCTTCTTTTGAGGAATGTGCTGAATTCTACTTGGAGGGCAGAAAATGCAATCCGCTCGCTTTTTAATTAGACATTGGTCGACATTTTAATTAATATCTCAGGATCAAATTAAAATTTTTAAATTCGGTTTTCAGGAGCCCCTCGGGAAGGCTTCTGAGCATCCTCATGTCAAATTTTGCACTTCTGCGTTCAGTAAGGGCTGAACATATAGATGCACAGACAGAGAGACAGACAGATAAACATCTTCCTTTATTATTACAGATTTATTTATTTTTAATTTGGACCAGTATTAATTTCTTGGATATTTCTTATATGTTTGGATATATTTTGCTTTCTATTTTCATCTTATTGTAAGGTAATTTGGCATTAGGGTAGCTCAAAAATAAAAGAATGTCTTTCCTAATTAAGAATAAAAAGTCAGATTTAATTTGTCTAGCACAGGATTATGGGGAAATACCTGATGAAAAGTTACCTAAAGCGGAATTAAAGGAATTCATTTTGGCTAATAAGTGATATTAAGAGGACAAGGCAAAAGAATATTTAGAGGCTATCGTAGCTGAAAGGGTAAGAACGGGAACAAAAACTAGAAGATGAAAATAAGTTAAAACTAGAGCAGGAATTTAAATTACAAGCAGAGAGAGAGAGGGAGAAATTTGAATTGGAAAAACTTCGTTTGGAAGTAGAATTGTCTAAGAGTAATCAGAATTTGGTTCAAAATAGTGATCAAACCACACGTATAAAATCTTTAGATGAAATAGTAAAGATGGTTAGACTCTTAACATTTAAGGTTCCTAGTAAATCAGATGGATGGGACTATTTTTTCTCGAGTTTAGAGAAAGCGTTTGTAAATGAAAATGTTAGCGATGAATTTAAACCTAAAGTTTTACTTTGCTTATTAGGGGATAAAGTAACTAATCTGTTAACTAATATTGAAGAGAAGGAATTAAATAACTGAATTCTTGAAAAAATTACTATTACAAGAATATGATTGCCTATATTTGGTTTAAAGAAATGCTATTAACTTGATATTAAACATTATATAGAGTGACTGCTAAAATTAAGCATTAAGTTTTTTTTTTTTTTTTTCTTCTTCTTCTTCTCTTTAAAAAAAAAAAAAAAAAAACACTAAAATTAAAACCTGATTGAACCCTGTTTTGTGAAAGTTTTTAATTGCAACTAGCAAAACATTCACAGCATTTCACTGGTCGCAGCTTTTAATAAAAAAAAAAAAAAAAAAAAAAAAAAAAAAAACTTCCCTAAACAGAATTTAATTTCTTTTCCTCTTTATGTATTTGTAAACTCTTACATTCCATAATAGATTATTTCTTATCATAACAAAATAGTGATAATGCTTTTTTTTCCTGACTGAAATAAATAGGACTTTGGCCCTTAAAAAAAAAGGGGGGGGGAATTGAAAGACTTCTTTTTTCCTCCTTTTGTTTAAGGAAGAAATATATAACACAATAACAGTTCTATAGAAGCTCATGCAAGTAAAAAGATTTTATTTCCCATGTAGTTTCCCTGTCAAATGATTGAAGAGAAAATTTTGTTTTTGTTTTAGAAGCTGGGGCTATTATCAATATCAATAAAAAAAATATGTCTCTGCATATATCTTTCTAAGTAGTTCCATAGTCTTTGTTTTTCATTGCAGTGACAATGTATTGCAGACTACAGATGTTTGGAAACTGAATAAACTAGGGTGTTAAAAGAGGATTTAACGTAAAAATAAAAACATAGGTTTGTATCAGAAGAATAGGATTTAAAAATTGTTCTTAAAAAAAAAAAAGAAAGAAAAAAACAAGAAGTTGAAATCAATGAATATTACAATATAAACTACAGTTTTTTATCTAATTATTAAATGTAATTGCTTTATTTACCATACATAAAAATATCAAATATGATAGATTTTAAGGATTCAGTTATAAGCAAAAAGAAAAGAAAATGTTTTGTTTACTAATTGTGTATATATATACACACAAGGTGATACAAAAGGTCATGTGGGTGTGTCAGGTCTCGATGAGAGAAATTTACACAGGAACTGAGGGTTGGAAACGTGATTGTAACCCACTAGAGGGTGATAAGCTTCGGCCATTTTATATGCATTAAAAAAGATACAAGTGACAATGTAAAACATGTATCATGGCTAATGGAGCACATTTTGAGCACTTCTTATGAATTGTAACATTTTTCTTTAGTATTTTGTACAATTATGTTTTTTGTAAAATAAAGGTCTTTTTAGACAGTTACTTTCCTTTGTGTGATGGTTACAATGCAATTGCACTGTCATGATCACATTTCTGACCCTCATTTCCTACGTAATTCTTAGTCCTCATAACCTGACACACCCACACATGTCATTTGGACATAACCTTTTGGACCAACCTGTATATTATCATTAAAAGTTTTCTAATTTTTTTGTTCTATTCTTGTGAAAGCAGAAATTTATTTGGGTTTAAAAAAACCTAAAATAATCAAATCTTTTCTATTAAAATTAATTTTATTATATTAAAACACAAACCACTGTTGCAAAAATTTGATAAAACTTATTTTTAAAAAATTATAAAAACTGAACTAAAAATATAATTATGAGATAAAAGCTAAAATCTCATTTAAAGAGTTTTACTGAAATGAGCAAATTCATTAGTCCTTATATCTCTGTTATAAAAAAAGTCAACAATTATTTCATATTAAAATGTAATCAGGCATTTAGATAAAGAAAAAAATATAATTGTTTATGCACATTAAAACTAGAGAAAACAGAATTTACCTGAGAGTTTGTATGCATTTAGCTGGATTTTCTCTGACATCCCATACCTTGATATATGCAGTTGACACACTAAATGCTAATCGAGAGTATTCATTGTAACGAACAGCACACACATTATTAGGATGGCCTCCCAAACTCTGAATTTCTTTACCAGTGCTTAAGTCCCATATTTTAACGGTTCTATCTGTTGCAAAAAATGTATAAAACAAAATTTTTAATTGCATTTTATTTCACAGTAATTATTTTAATATTTGAAATGATTAAGTTACATCAAATTTAGTTAGATATCCAATAAAAGTGCATTTTGCAGTGCAACAGGACTATTGTTTTCAAACAGCAATTTTAGCATTGTGGAAATTTGCAGTAGCCCACCTTGAATCAATCATATATATATATATATGTGAGATTTTAATTCACTATACACGGTTACACCATCCAAATGATTGCTACGAAAATTCTAAACGAAAATACGAAAACCCTATTAATTGGGAAAAAAGCTAGCTGATGCTGCATTCTTTAGTTCAATCAGATAATTGGCTCAAAATATATCAAATAAAAACCCCATTTAAATTTAAAATTATTAAAAAAAAGGAAAAATAAGTTGATGCAAAGAAAGAAAAAAAAAAAAAAAACTACATCTATACAATTTACAATGTCTGTGGTTTTATTGAATTTTAAGAAATTGCCCGATTTAACAACTTTCTTCTATAGGAATTTTTAATACAAAAGATTATATGTATAAAATGAAAAAAATGCATAAAAAATAAAGGTATTTGTTTAATGTCTTTTTGAAATCCTAAGAGAATATCCCCGCTCCCTCAAATTCACATTAACCATACCTTTTAATTGATACCACTTTCAATTCCCTATTCGTATAATTAACATTAAAAACATATCCATGTCAAATTTTATGTTTGTATATCAATATATAGATAACAATAACACAGTGTAAACACAAATGCTTACCCTGATTTTACAATGTTCTTACTCCTCAGCAATTGAACTGATTTTGATTATCTTTGACAGGTATGTTAGACCAAATAAAGTTTTTCTTAATGTCAGAAATCAATAGGTAGGTGCATTCCTAGTTCTCTGCTGCCATTAAAAAAAAAAAAAAAAAAAAAAAAAAAAGACAAAATTGTAATGCTTTTTACTTTATGGATTTTATGAAACCGCCAAAAACACTACAGCGGAAGTTTCAAATTCATTATGGCAAACAACCACCAGATTTGAAGTTTTGAAAATTTTAATCTTTTTATCTTTGACATTTTAAAATCTTTACATTTTTATGTGCATTTTTGCATGCAAAATTTTATTTACTTCTGTTATAAGAGCAGTAGTACCCCTAATAATGCACTGGCATATTAATTTTGGCCATCAAGGGGGAAAAAATTATATATATAAGGTGTGCCCAAATGAAAAGGAAACCTTAACTGTAGCGGCGTTATATGAAACCCAGTGAGTTAATGTGTTGGCTGATATATGGCATGGTGGTATTGCTACATGCACATGCACAGTTAATGGCTTCACATCAATATCCTCATTGCTGGAGAGTCATTTCTGCAGTTCGTTGCCTGATGAATTCCTTCAGATCAGCACAAAAGGTGTGCCCAAATGAAAAGGAGACTAAAGTTATATGCGAAGAAATTTTAATAACAATATTATAATTACAGTTTATGTGGTATAGTACAACTATAAATAATTGCCATTTGATACACTGATCTCAGCGCGTAGGAAGGGAGTGGATGGCTCAACAAATGGGTCAGGCAAACATCCATTCTCTCCGTCTTCTGATTCTCTGACAGATACTTGGGCACCCATTGTGCACATACTTTGCCATAACCAAGTTTTTTGTGGATTATGCAATGCGCAGTTCCTTTATTTATCAACAGTTCAATAGCAATTTCACGTGTGGTGATCCGGCGATTCTGCCGTATGAGCTCATTCACAGCCGATCTTTTTGTGCTGATCTGGATGAATCCATCATGCAACGAACTGTGGAAATGACTCTCCAGCAATGAGGATATTGATGTGAAGCCATTAACTGCGCATGTGCATGTAGCAATACCACCATGCCATATATCGGCCAACACATTAACTCACTGGGATTTGATATAGCGCCGCTACAGCTAAGGTCTCCTTTTCATTTGGGCACACCTTATATATATAATAAAGATGATCTATTAAGCATAGTAGAAGTCAAGCAACAGATACAAGATCACTGAAACACCAATGACCAATAAGATTTAAAAATTTTTTTTTATCAGTGGATGAAATACACTAATGTAAAGAAACCAGATCAATTAATTAACAGCCTGCAAAACAAACGAATCAATAAAGTAACACAACAAATCCCAACTCAAAACCAAAAACTTATCAAAATTAATGAAAAAATAACCTAAGAAACAAAAGATAGGAAGGAAGGAGGTAGGCGGCAAGACTTGTGACTTGCCTGTGGGGTTAAACTAGTTTCACGCCGGCAACACTCACCCAGCCTGCCACGACCAGAACAGGAACCATATGGATTTAAAAAAGCAAAATTTCAAAGCAGAAGAATAACAATGAAACCACGAATCAACAATGAAATTCACCGATTAATTAGAATTTTAAATATAGTTGACAACTCAAAAAGGAAGAAACTGAAATTTCAGTGGAAAAAGAAAGTTTGCATAGCAATACAAAGTAAATGCAGCAAGCCGCCTGCTTTTTTTTTTTTTTTAATTTCACAAACCGACCCAACCATCCAGCCTTACAACACCACCCGACCTTCGTAATCAAACATCTGCCCACCCAACCGCCACCTTTTTTATTGTCTTTTATTATTTTATAATTTGTTTGTTAATTTACACAAAAGTGTACACAACTTTTTTTTTTTTTTTTTGTACTGACAGAGACATGGTTAAGGATATAAAATAGAAAATACAAAGTTTTTAGGAAAACCCATTTTAGCAGTGGCTGTAATCAGTTTATTAATATTCTTGTTTTTAAACTTCGCAGAGCATAAATTATTACTTCGAAATAAATGGTTAATGATGATGTTACTAAATACCGAAAGATGCAGACATGAATTAAAATGTGTAAATTTAAGTTTACTTTAAAACTAAAATCTTGCCGTTTGTCAAAGATATCTGTGTAAATTTTATTACCATCGATGATTATTTTGAGATCTAAAAAGTTAATTGAGTGATTAGTTAGTGTATTTTGAGTTAGCTTTAAATTAGGGGGATAATTGAAGGAAAAGTCATTTTGTGAATGCTTGTTGAGATAACATATATACGTAATATATATAATAGAATGTGGGTGGTGTTGGGGTCCTTCACCCGTTACTAGAGTCATTAACTTGCAGTCTAGGCCCAATAATCACACGCCAGCTGGCTTTACTTAACTTTATTTAACTCCATTTATGACTGAAGAAAGCATAGAAGGCAATGGACAGTTCAGATTAATGCTAAGCAACGATTTTGATTGGGGTTTAACTGGACGACATTACCGAACTTCACTGCAGACCCTCGCTGTGGTGCTGCCTGGACTTGGGGCCATAATGGCCTGAGCCGGCATAACACATTAGATCATTTTAGCAGATGATTATTCAAGGATCTCTCAAGGTGTCTCTCATTTTTGCGAGTTCCCTGTTTTATACCCATAATTTTTTGTGTAATTTGGCATACTTCTAATCACCAACCTATTTCTTTTATTGGTTACTTTATTTAATAACACACCTCTTCCTTGTGTCCTATTCGCTAGAAATTTCATTTTTCCCAGACCATAATCCACCAAAGTCGTCAAGCCATTAACGCAATATTTATAGCTTTATATCTGACAAATAATCAAACCCTAATTTATAATCATAAATCCTTTATTTCTTTTAACAATGTTCATTTAATTCTTGTATTGAATCCTTCTAGAATCAGCTACTCATTAAATTTAATTTATTAGTCATTTAACTTATACATGTTTTTTCCAATTTACTTTACCAGATTATTTTACTCATCATTTTCAAATGAACATGATTATAATTTTCTATTTTGTTTTTTCTATTATTTAAAAGCTGCTTACGTCCTTATGAGATTTCCTTTAATTCATTTTGCAATATTAATTTAAAATATGAAAATAATACTCTAAAATATGAAAATAATAATTTAAAATATAAAAATATTAATTTAATTCTTACCATTTTTTATCCTATTATATATATATTCCTATGGTCCCTGCACAAATTGTATTTAAATAATGTTAACAAAACCCGCATGTATTGTGCTTCAAAAAATCGTTTCCCACATTCATCATTGTAAAATTTTTATCCTGATCCTTTAGCTCAAGCGGTTCCATATGGCATACAAACTGGAATTACTTCTTTTATCCTAAAATAACTCTTTTCCCCATTTCCATGGAGGATCAAAATTGTGATGCTGCTCTGGACCATCTATTAATTCTGTAATTTCAGCCTGGCAGGAAGTAACTTCTTTAGTAATGCAGAAAACTGTTTCGTGAAATGCAGTTAAGCGCAGAAAAATGATGACTATCAAACAGAAGGGCAAGAAAATGATGCTGATAATGCAGATTAAAAGTGGTTGTGTGTAGTAGAGGATGTGTCTGGTATAAAATTTAGTGGTAATAATTGCATTAATCAAGAGGTTGCGACAAGCAGTATCCTAAAACATAGAAGAAATGTCTGATTTAAAAAAATGAAAATAATGGCGAAGAAACAGAGGATAATTTTCACACCTATGACTCAATTATGTGATTAAAAATGCACAAATTTTGTATAAGTACATGAAATTACAGAGAGAAAAGGAAAAGAAAAATTTTGCAAATCTGGATAAATTCCTGTTTAATTTATAAAAAGAACAAAAACCTAACATAAAAATTTTGATTTTTAAAAATAAATTTTACTTAACGTTCTACAACATTGACTTATTACTTTGACAGTTTGGAAAGTAACAAATTAGTTTTTATTAGTAGTATACTATATACATTGTCTGTATTAATCCATAAACATTTTTTTCTTTGTGTTTTGACTATAACTCGCATTCGTCGTTTTCCCGCTTTCATAGTTTTTTTTTTTTTTTTTTCCCCATGCACCTCGTGAAAAACTATGGATTGAGGCTCTACTATATATATATATATATATATATATATATATCAATGCAATTTCTAAAGAGTAAGAATGTTGCAAAATCAAGGTAATCATTCATATTGATCGTGTATTTTTTTTTTTTTTAAGTTCATATATCAGGGTTCTCATTAGAAGGCAAGATGGTAAAAATCTCACATATTTTATCATTTTCTCATTTAAAAATGTTAACATTCTAAGAAATTCAGTATTCACACACATTTCAGGGGTCAATTTAAAATACATTTTTGTTTAGAAAACAGACCCTTCATTAAAATTGGTACTTTTAAAACAAATCTTTCACAAAAATTAACAAATGATTGAAAAGTTTCCAAAATATGTGAATGATAAAAAATTACACATCTAACTGATTATTAGTTGCAGAAAAAAGAAAATTTCAGCAATGAAACACCAGAAAAACAAGAAATTTGCCAATTTTTAGGTGAATAATACAGTATTAGGAAATCAGCTTTCAAAAAATTGCAAATTTTGTCAATTCATGATGCAATATATGCTTATTTAAATCATCGGCAGTTGGGAAAAAAAAAAAAAAAAATGCAATTAAACTTAATTTGACCAATGAGCTATGAAAATAAGTGTTTGTTAGTATCTTACAAAAATTCAGAAAATGAATGTTTTCTGAACTATATTTCTGTTCTCACTTTCTTTTCAGAAATCTCATTTTGTTTTTGAGTAAGAATGAGAAATTCTTACAAAATTTTTACTTTTGATGTGAACCCTGTATATTTAACTTTTAAACAAAAATTTTATAATACTTTATTACAAAAATAGGTAGAATATGCCTCTAATTTGCTGTTATAGAAGTGATTTAAATATTAATTTACCTTTTGAGCTTGAAAATAAAACATCATCAGTTGCTGCAAGAGATAAAATAGCTCTACTGTGACCTTCAGCAACATGTGTACAAGTTAAGGGACAATTTTTCATCAGATTTGTTTTGGTTGTATATGGCTGAATAATTCCGCTACAGAAAAAAAAAGTTATATGCATTATAAACATTTTTTAATAAACTATTTAAAGTATTTTGAAACAGTATATTATAAAGTCATTATGAAAAAATTAACAAAAAATAAATAAAAAGGTTACTGTACAAAAGCAAAAGAGAAAATTACATATGTTTAAATATTTAAAAAAAAAAAAAAAAAAAAAAATCAGTCAGAAAGATGTACTTGAGAGTGAGAAAAAAAATGAGAAGCTTAACAAATTTCTAAAAATAGATACAGTAGAATCCTGCTTATTTGAATCCCAATTATTTTAAAACTGGCTTAATTGAAAGGCCTTATTCTGGTACCAAAAAGCTTCTCCCTTTTACATTTTCAAATGGAAAATACTTTTTTAGAAATATTCAAACTATGCCTACATAATAAATTCTGTAAATTCCGAATGACGTAAATTTAAAATATATGTAATATGTTACAAAATTGGGAATTTAATGCAATGTATACCAAAGTGCATGATGTAAACATAAAAAAAAACCTTTTTCTTTAATAAAATAAAATGAAAATAAATAGAAATGGAAACCACTTACAAATTATTTTATTTTTTAAACGAAATAGACAATTTTTTTTCTTTGCTGTTTTATTGATCATTTCAAAGCAGCCTTGTTACACATCTTTTAAACAAGAGCACGTTCAAAATGGGTGCATGATCTTGTGCTTAAATAGTATAAAGGAGTGCTTTATCTAAAATTTGTGCTGTGTAAGAAAATGCATTGTTCTTTGTAATGTATTGTTCACAAAGAGAATTTTAGCATTTCCCATGCATGAAATGCTTAAATTCTCTTCATGAATAATATATTTTTTATTAACTGCAGCAGTCTTTATCAGTAAAGTCTTGTTCATCAGTGTTTGGAGGTGTTAGTATTATGGGTTAGTGCCAATCCCTATGACAAAATATTTTTATGCTTTCTGCGACAAGCCCTGTTTGTGCAAACCTTTTCTGCAAGACAATATTGACATATTTTCTAATTTACACATAATATGTACATGCAACTATAAATATATATATATTATTAATAGACTGTTGAAGAATTCTTAAGAATAAGACATGAGTTTTAATTTCTGCTGAAATTTAGAATATTTTCAATTTTAAAGAGGAAATCTCTCTGCAAGTGACAGTTTCATGTTGCTGTGTTGCCTGAATTCTGCCACAGGGATGCCAATTGCTTACACAACGGGACCAAAATATGAGTGGTATATCCTGTGTGAAGGGTTCTCAGCAATCCTATCCTATTTTTACATTAGTTTTAAATTACTGAAAATGACAAATGATTAGATCGATAAGTGCAACCTAAGCAATGTTTGGAGGAAACAAAGCTTTGATTTTAACTTAAAATGCATATCTGGGAAGCAAGTTGAGCTTTTCCAAAAATAGCTCAGGATTTAGAACAGAATTGTCATTTATTGATTTATTAGAGTCAATTCCTTCAAAAACAAGGCATTTAACATTCGGCGAGGTTTTCTCCAAGATTTAAAATAATGATTTGTCATCATAGGTTTCTCTTTACGTGTTTCTCTTTTCCTGAAATGATTGGCTTCCCGGTTATAAAAAAATTTGTATGGAATGTCAATTAATCAAAAATGCTTCGATTCCATGCTTTTTGGATAATCAAGATTCTACTTATATACTAAATCGAAACTCTTATGAATACTAATTTTTCAGTACATTTAAAAATATATGAAAATGAAGATAGTATTATGATATACAATAAATTCACTCCTGAGAATGAGGAAAAACTAAAATTCCTTTGACAAGTTTATCACCCATCGTGATTCGGTTGAGTTTCTCGCCGGAGCACCAGAAAGTAAACATAACCAAAAACGGGAAATACCAGGGATACAATTTGAGTAATGTTTTCGAACCTTTGATTCATTATAAAGAAGTTAGTTCCAAAATGGGGAGAGAGATAAACTTTTCGGCTGGAGGACTACCTGGGATCTCACTGCAGTTATCCCAGATCCTTCCTTCATTTAGTCGAGAAGCATAGTTTTTTTGAGATGCACATCAGTGACTTTTTTTATCCTCAATATGTTCATTGGATGATGTAAAAGTGTAACTAAAAGTGAGGAGAGTAATAATGACGAAGTAGTGATTTTAAAAGGAAAGTGATGAATAGAATTTCATAGTATAATGCTAACCTAAATATAAGAGGTAAAAATGTGTACATTTTTAGTTTTTTTATGTTGTATATCCTATATTTATATTTCAGTGCTTATTCCATTAAATTCCTTTTAAAATTCCAATTAACTTAAACAATGAACATCATCCATAGGCTCCCTTGGAAGCATACTCGTCACTCAAATATGGGTGACGTTTAATGATAAAAATAATCTTTAATCTTGCTTCATAAGAGGGATGATGGCTGAGACATCTGGGTAGCTGCAGCAAGTGACTTAGGATGCTGGTAAAAGCAATCTACTTACATCGGCCTGATGGACGGTGAATCTCATGATGGTTGACTTATTTTAGTCAAAATATGGCCTACTGAATTAATAAGCGCAGTTATTAAATTACTAAAATAATTAATTATCTTTCTATTGAATGTGAAGACTAAGCGTACCCATCGAACAGTCTGTGCAATCGGGTGCCGCAAGGGCACGAGAACCCTCGTACTACAAAATAGAAAATTTGGAGCCAAAGTGATGAAGGAAAAAACGCACACCACGGAACTGGGGAGCGCGTTAAATGTCACAGTACAGAGCGACCAATCAGGCCCGAACGTTCAAGGATGGAGCGGGAGTGATGGAAGAATGATGTCACAGCCGCAGCACATGAGAAACGGAGGGCAGTGTTGCCAATTTAGCGGAATTTCCACTAAATTTAGTGGATTTTTGACACAATCTATGGAAAAAAATAAAGGATTAGCGGATTGAATTTTACACTGCACTGGTGCTACACTATGGGCAATTGAATTTTTAGTGGATTGTCATGTGTACTTTTAGTGGGGGAAAAAAGTTTGTGATGGCAACACTGCTGGAGGGAAAGGGAGAACCGTGAATAATGAACCAAACGGGAAAAATCGCAGAGTGCCAATGCAAGGCAAACTTACAGCAAAATAACGAGAAGAAGTTAAAAACATTAAATAATTTAGATTACCGTAATTTCGCGTATATAACCCGCGGCGGAAGGTAACCCGCAGCATAAATAATTTATTTAAAAATAATTATAACCGAAAGATAATCCGCACTAGAAGATACCCCGCACTTTTAAAATCACATGACCGGCAATCGCCGTTTATAATTTCAATACTAATTGCTATTATTTTAATAATAAGTAGGAAAAGATACAAATAATATACAAATAAATATAAATAATAAACAAATAAATTTACTTATCTATAACGAAAATGTAAATAATCATATCTCAGTATTAATCATTCTCTGTATATAAATTACTATAAACTGGAGTAACTTCTAATGATTAACACCTTTAATCAATTTATAAGAAAAATTATAGATATCCATAGAAATCGGATTCTTCCGTATCAGAATTAAAATGTTGCAATATTGTTTGGGACAGTTCGTTTTCTTCATCATCCTTATTATCCTCCTCCTCAAGTTCCTTTTCACTGCCCTCAATTTCATCGTCATTATACGTTAATAATCCAGACTTTTTGAATCCAAATTTTGCCGTTTTGATAGTAATAGAGTCCCAAGCGTTTTTTGCCCATTAAACTACTTTCACTAGAGATGCTTTTTTAAGATTTCCTGACTTAGTGTATTCTTTAAAGCCGCTAGACATCTAGTCCTCCCACTAAGCTCAAACTTTGGTTTTAAATGATCGGTTTACGAAAATGTCTAATGGTAATAATTTGGTCAAACCACCAGGGATCACTGCTAATTTTGCTGTAACATTTCGCGAGGTAAAAGCTGCCTTTGCTGCATTATCTATATGACATTTCATGGAATCCATAATGAGCAGTCCTTTAGAGTTAAAATGAGAGTTGAGTTGATTTTCTCCTTGTTCGCGATAGATACCCCGTAGGACATGCAAAGTCAGTTTTTTTAATAGATTACCCGCGGGTTATATACGCGAAATTACGGTAGTTTGAGTAAATATTATATTGTTTTGCCAAAATAGTAAATTAGAAGATGTCATGCATTATGACAAACGTGTTAAATATTAAACAATTAAGTCAATAATTCTAAAGTCTTATAATAGAACATTAATTTCATTGAATACTTTAAATTGCTTCTGATTAAAAAAAAAAAAAAGTTTAGGCTGAACTTCAATATATAATTTGTTTATTTTTATTTGAAATAAAACAGAGGAAAAAAGCTAAAGATAAACATTAAAATAATTAACTAAATAAAAAGAAAATGAAGAACTAGGAGAGAAATAGAGAATAAAATAATACATTTTTAACTTTTATAATGTATACAAATTGTATATTTTTACTTACCTACCAGGCTTATTTAACCTAAATGACCCACTTGTTAGACGACTGAAGACATTGTCTTTACGGGAAGCAGAAGGAGAATTGGGTGGAGTAATATCTGAGACAGTAGTCTCTCTACAGTTTACAAAAATATAAAATTAAAGAATAAAAAACTTAAACAAAATTATACTTATAAGAACAGAATCAAAGGGTTCAAAAATCATTGCTTTAATAATAAATATGTAATGTTATATAATAAATATGCTGGATGATTTTGTAAAGGATAAAAACTTAAATATCCATTTTTGAAAATAAAAATACACAATGTATACATCTATATTAATAAAATCAGACTTTTGTCTGTAAATTTGTCGGAATCAAAAAATTTTGTGATATCTTCACGTTTTACACCCCATGAAAGCCGAAAATGACTTCAGAAAATTTTGCCTGTGTGTGTGTCATCGTGTCCGAATGTTGCTTTTTTTGTCCGGGCATCACTTGAGAACGGCTGGATGGAATTCAACGGCACTTGGCAGGAATTTAGGTCTTCACCCAACTTAAAATTATATCTATCAACTTTTCAGAAATTCCCCCCCGTTCCCCCCCTAGGGGGTAAAAGACTAAAACACGTTTGTCCGGGCATCACTCAAGAACGGCTAGATTGTCGTAACGCTAATTGTCGTAACGAAAAACTGTTTACACCCCAGGATTCAGAAAAATCACCTCTTTCATTTGGTACTGAATTTGTAATGATAGGTCTGATATTTCTAATTTATTTTTCCCTTTATCCGTTTTTCCGTTCCCACTTAAATTTCATACTTTAGTTATTTTTTAAAAATCTAATTGTCGCATTGAAAAACTGTTTGAACCCCTGGATTCAGCAAAATCGCCCCTTTCATTCGGTATCAAATTTATAAATATAGGTCTGATATTTCTAATTTATTTTACCCGTTTTCCGTTTTCAACCCAGATTCGATATGGAATAGCTTTAGTATTGGATCCCTTTGGCAAAATTTGAAATTCGGCACCGAGGTAGCTCGGACGTTTCTCGCCAAAATCTTTAATTGCACAATTGAGATAGCCAATTCAGTTCATCGCAAAAATGGCTTAAAATATTTAAAGTCACCAAAGGGGGTCCCATACTAAAGCTGTGCTTTTTGTATTTATTTATTTATAATATTTTCTGTTAAAGACTTCTGTGGTCACGAAATTTGGCGCGTGAATTGATTGTATGCATCCGGCACTTATTGTAACTGGATTTCACGAAATTCGAAATCCCCCCCCCCCTCCTTCTCGGAGTCGGAGGGCAATAAACATGTGTAAAAACATGTTTTTCCGTTTGAATTCGCTTTGAATTATCTTAGAATGGCGAATTTTGGTGTGTGGATATTGATTAAGTACACGCATTATGTACATTAGTGGGATTTTGCAAAACTTCGAACTCACCCGCTAAGGGTGGGGAAGTAAGAAGTGGGTAAGTTGTGCCGAAGACAGTGGGGGGGACCCAGACTCCTCACATTGGGAGGGAGAAAACCTCTACCAATCACTGCGAGAACTTAGGTTATTAATAAAGATATGGCATTTTGACAACTCATTTAAGTTTAATGTCCAGCGAAGTGGGCAAAGCCTGCTAGTTATGTATTAAATCTACAGATTACATACCATTTTAAATCCATTAAGGATTAACAAAGCATTTTCGTAAAATTTATTTTTATTATTATTTATTTCTATTAATGAGTTTTTAACTTTGTCTGTATACTGTAATGTGTATCAAGGAAGAAAAAAAATATGTTAAATTGCAAAATTTCACATACGAACATCTTTTAACCCTCGAAGTGTCTTGCTGTATCGTCTCGCAGTGAGACAATTCATAAAATCTATATATAACAACTCGTAAAATCGAGATATCAATCGATTTTATGAATAGTCTCACTCAAAATGCATGGTGCCTTAAAAATGCTTAGCACTTAAGAGTGAAACGATCAGCACTTGGAGGGTTTAATAAAAAAAAAAAAAAAAAGTTTACCTTAGCAGTCTTTTTAGGTATCAAAATCATTAATTAAATTTTATATTATTTTGACACTGGGAATAAACTGTAAACTGATACACAGTTTTCTAAAATATATTATATATGAAAGGAGAAATGAATGAATTGAGAAAAGAAAACTAAATAAAAGGTGGTATTGAGAATGCATATTATTGAGAATACTTAAACATATATATACCTCTAAATGGTAAATTACAAGTAGTGGTGTTATCTTTCTTCATTCACTTTTCTTTTGCTTTCATAACAGGCATATATATATATATATATATACTGGCATTAACACTATTTTTTTATATTACACATTTTGTTTATAGCTGCATTTGCACTCATACAATTTGTATTATTTCTCTATTTTTCTTCAATTTGTAACTTACTATTTACTTATTCAAATTATGTATTCCTGTAGCGTTAGGAAGTTTTGCGATAGTGTTTTATGTCACTGGATCTAGATCATTAAGAAATTTTAGTTAAAAAAAAAAAAGAATTTTTTTTTTGCTTGTTTTACTCCATAAACAAATAAACCCCTGTATTAATATGCTTTTTTTAATCCAAGTGACTCCAAATGTATCATCCTGAGAGTATTGTCTGTTTATTATGTTTAGTTTATTAAGGTTGTTTTCTGTTAGATTCTTTGTTAATTTGTATTTAATAGTCGATTCCATTTTAAATTTCACTTCAATTAATTTCATGTACGATAAGGGGCCCACTAGTGATTTGCTATAACAGCCACTAGTCAACAAAATCGTACATTGGTTCTCAAGGGTGAAAAGGTCTACCCTGAAGAATTTTTTTCACCTTTCTGAGCTTCTCCTACTTGAAAAAATTCATTCTTATGGGTCTATGTGCTGTCGGTGATATTGTATCTGTTGACTGGCTATTACTATGTATAACAACTCATTATTATATATACAGTCAAACCTCGCTAACTCGAACCTCGATTTTGCGAATTTTTCGATATCTCAAAGAAAAAAAATTCCCTTCACATTTCCTATACACTTAATGTTAAAAAAACCTTGGTTTGACGAATTTTTTTGGCTCATCCCTTGATAACTTGAATTTTTTTCCATAAATAGTGTAGAATTTTTTTTTTTCTAAAACAAAAAAAAATATTCCAAAAAATAGCAATTTTTTAAAGAATAGAAAAGCTTATTCACAAATTACAGCGGTAAACCTCGCATAAACTTTAAAATGGAAGGATATAAGGACATCAGTAACACAATGAAATCCCTTGACCCCGCAAGATGGGAGTTGAAATTCTTGTTTTATTGTTTCCTTATCTCTTTTCAGTCAGTTGCCATTGCATAAGCAGTGACCATCTATAATTCTTTCTTTGTCCTTTTACTCTGCAAGGTTATTTTCTGGAGGGGTTGGGGTGGTTTTAAGAAAACCGGAAATGATGGCATAAACAAGAATGAGGTAGGTGACTTCCAGAATTTCTTATCATTGCGACAAGGCGTGAAAGAAACCTGTCCTAGTGACGTCCTGAAAAATTTCTTTTCTTAGTTATTTCAGAAAAAATTAGAGCATTTATAGGTGAGATCTTATGCGAGTCATCTGTTAAAAATGGCTAACAAACAAAAATTGAATGCATTTTCTATTAAAGTGAAGAAACAAATCATCGACAAAGTTGAAAAAAAAATTTGAAAAAGAAAATTGCAAAGGAGTTTGGAATTCCAAGTAGCACATTATCGACAATTTTAAAATATAAAGCAACTATCCTAGAAAAGTTTGTGGACAGCTTAGGCAAGTGAAAGAAGCTAAAAACCTGCGAATTTCCCGACATGGAGAAGTGCCTTATGATTTGGATTAGACAATGTAGAACTCAAAACATCCCTCTAGATGGACTTCTAATCAAAGAAAAAGCGGAATCTTTTGCAAAAGAATTAGGCCACTCACATTTCAAAGGAAGTAATGGTTGGTTTGAAAATTTCAAAAAACGTAACAGCATTACATTTTTGAAAATGTGTGGTGAAAGTGCTTCCGTAGACGAGGAAGTTTGTGAAGAATTTAGGAAGAAAATAAACTTGATCGTGAAGGATTACAACGAAAAAGATGTGTTTAATGCAGATGAAACTGGATTTTTTTAAAAATGCACTCCAGATAAAACTATGCATGTAAAAGGTGAAGCAAGTCATGGAGGTAAGAGAAGTAAAGAGCGTATAACTTTATTGTTTTGTGCAAATATGAATGGATCAGAGAAATTAAAACCGTTTATGATTGGGAAATTGAAAAATATAAGATGTTTCAGTGGCATAAAATCATTTCCTTTGGATTATGAAGCTAACAGTACAGCTTGGATGACATCTAACCTTTTTGAAAGCTGGCTTAAAAATTTAAATAAAAAAATGAAAACAGAAAAGCGGAAAATTGTACTTTTCATCAACAACTGTGCGGCACACAATACCATACCTCAAAAGGAAAACGTAAAAATTGAATCTCTCCCACCAAACACTACCTCGAAACTTCAACCACTTGATCAGGGCATAATTTAAAGTTTTAAAGTAAAGTATCATCATCTTGTAGTTAAAAAAATGTTGTCCGAAATGGAAGATGGGGTTTCAGCATCTGGTGTTAATGTTCTACAAGCTATGCGAATGGCTTACAAAGCATGGAACAATGTGTCTTCCTCTACGATAATAAATAGCTTTAAAAAGGCTGGATTCATTAAAAATCACGAAAGTAGTCAGACAATTAACATCAATAATTCTGCTGAAAACTGCACCGAAAATGATTGGATCAGATTGACCAGACTCATGAAGCTCGATAACATGGAATTTAATGACTTTGTCGTCGTAGATGATGCATTAACAGTGTGAGGGCAGTTGGACGACAAGGATATCATCGCTGAAACGAAAGCTTCTGGTGAAGTAGAAGAGGATGAAGAAACTGGCGAATTAGTACCACCAAATGTGACAAACAAACAAGCACTTTCTGCAGTGGACACTTTGAAAAGATATGTTGAGTGTCAGCCAAATATGTCAGAGGACACATTTAAAGCCATTGCCCACTTAGAAAGTGTAATAGATAAAATTTCATACTCATCTCTTAAGCAAATAACAATGGAATCTTTTTGAAATAAAATTGTAAAAAGTGTTTATTAGAATAAAAATGGATTACTTTTTAAAAAGGTATGTAAAAAAGCTTTTATCCTTATTCTACTATTGATAGCATGCAATTTTCGATAATTTGAATTTTCAGTATTTCGAATTTTTTTGTCTTTCCCTTCAAATTCGAGATATCGAGGTTCGACTGTATATAATTATAAACATCAACAGAATAACAAAAAATTACATTAATTTTACAACAAACATTGCATTTAAACTTCATGTCCATATGTTAATTTCTTAAAGAGTTAACTATGGTTAGTTTAAAGATTATCACATGTTGATTATTTCACAAGAAAGTAAAATAGAAATTTAAAAATATTTTAGAGTATTTTTGATTGCACACAAATTCTATGTTATTCTATTCTATAGAGAAATTTGGTATGGAAATAACTTACTACATAACACATTTTCTTAAATTCTGTTTTTACAGCCAGAAAATTTAAACTTTAATTTGTTTTTCTGTTTCATAATTTTTTTTTTAATTAAAATTAAAAATTAATTATTAAAGACAAAGAACAATTAGAAAAAAAGAAGTCCTAGCTATAAATAAAATAGTAAAAAATGCTTAAAAGTTAAAAAATAAAATAAATAAGTTTTCACCAAGCATTTATTGTAATATAAATAACAGTACTTACTTTTCATGTTAATGCCTATTTATTACTATTTTAAGATATGTTAAAAATGGATTAAAGTTAACCACAGGTTTTTAAGCAGAATTCAGTTTTTACAAAAAAGTATGTTAATTTATTAGTACTTCTATTTGAAATTCAATAACTATTAAATAAATAAGAGATGTTATATTCTTACGTTGAACTTTGGCGAGAAAGAGAAGGCAATGGAATTACACTGGCATTTGAATAAAATTTACGACGGAAAGCTGGTGAGAAGTCAGCCATATGGGACTGTTTCTCATGGGTTCTTCGTCTAGCTAAAGGAGATTTTTCCACTTTCCTACTTAAAGCCATATCCCTACACAAATACATATGTTAGAAAGAAGTTATCAGGTTATTTCTTAGTATAGTTATGTTTTTAAATTGAATAAACAAACATTGCATTAATATATTTTTAAGAGTTAGTATGAGAGAGAAAAAAAGAATTAAAACAATAATATCAAAAACATGTATAATGTTAATATATTTCAAACATACAAGTTTCTGGAAGTAAACATTTTTGTTTGGTGCATTCTTATAATATATTTATTTATATACCACTGTATGAGATCTCAAATCCAAAAATTAAGTTATTATTTATTGCATTAAATTTTAAATTTAATTAATTATGGAAAATGGCCTAAGTCATATCATTAAAGCATAGTAATTTCAAAAATCACCCATTACACGATTACACTTATAACAGATGGAATGCTACCTGAAAATATACAATGTTTAAAGATTGTACGGTTTCAAACAGCATAAGATAGTTTTTGATAGACAGACAGTGTTGACTCCAGACTAACTTTTAGCTGGATGCAGCACCTAGCGGCTCTTGATAACATTTCAAATGTCTTGACACATTTCTTTCTGACATGTAGCTTTTTGAGGATAATTTTGGAACATTATTGGAAGAACAAATGCATATAGATGACATATATACAAGTTAAAATAATAATTTACTGCATAAAAAAACGCAATATCCAGGTAAAAAAATTAGGCAAATAATGCTCTTTCTGAAAACAGGTTATCATTTATATCGAGTTCCCTCCAACAGTCTTTTTATTCTAGAGTCAGCACTAAAGAATAAAATAAGTGTTTATCAAGAATTGCTGCATTTAAAATATATACCATACTGTGGAAAAGAAATAATAATTATAAATATAATTATAATAAAAATAATTATTCTCTTGATTATCTCAGAAAAACTGAACTAATTTTTATTGGATAAAATTAAAAGAAGTTATAAAATAGAGTAATAAAAAAAAAAAAAAAATCCTTACTGTAAAGAAGTAGGAGCACTTGTAACTCTTACTATTCCTCTATCTTCTACCTTATTTGGAGAAGATGTAAGAGTTTTATCAAGATCTAGCTCTTGTTGCAAAGCAGGCCCATATGACCATGCCAATCGTGACATAGATGGCTTTTCAGAAGGCTCAGCTACAGAAGGACAAGATCCTGCAGGTGTCATGTTTGACTGGTTATTAGATGCTGATTCAAATTGATATGGAAGACCAGTTTTCCGTGGACGTTTCTAGTTGAAGGAGAGAGAAGCAGGGTTAAAAGAATAGCACATATCAAAACTATTAAATAGCACATATATGAAAATATAAAAAATATTAAATATTTTTAATGAAGTTCAAAATAATGAATCAAAAATATAATTCTTAAATTTCCCTGTAACCTAACTTTTACTGTAAGGTGCCTTATAATGCAATAACTGATATGAAAGAAAAACGCTGATTCAAGTATCATTGGCAATTTTTTTTGGTTTAAAGATGCATAAAAATTAATCCTTAAAGAATTTTCAATTCAGACTTATATATCTAAGTTAGCTGGTCAATATAGGATACTAATTGTTAAAAAAGTAGTCTCTCCTTTAGTATTGTGAAAGTAAACATACAAAAGCAGAATGTGATAGAAAAGATGAGTTTTTTCACTGTTAACAGTTACTAATAAAACCTATTGTACTTTATTATCCTAGTTCTTCCGACTTAGAAATTCTGGAGTGTAGTGACTGGCTATGTCGTAAGATCACTTAGATTTATAATTTTTGCTTGAATTTTTAATATGGTGCATCAGTTTTTCCTTTTATGCACAGTGTTATTTTTTTTATTGGTACCATTAGTTACATGTAGATTACTATCTGTTACATGTACATTAGTTACATGTACATTACTATCTGTCTGCTGATCTTAGTGTTTTTAACACATTCGAAATAGTATGTTTTCCTATTTTGACCAGAAAACTGTATTTGGGTGTTACTCTAAAATGTTTCATTATAAAGTAAATATATTTTATGTATTCATGTTATCCAAATGCATTCATAAAACTTTTAGTTCATACATAGGGGGAATAATGAATATCTTCCTGGGTGTAATTTTTTTTTTTACTTTCCGAACATACGTATTTAAGGAAAGTATTGTAATCATGTCAAAAATCTGAATTCGAGATTTTGGTGTTTCTATACGTTTTGAGGTCCTTTGAGTCCGTTTTCACTATTTTTATGGTGATGTATATATGTGTGTGAGTGAACACGTTAGCGTCTAAACGCTTTGCTCGAATGAGCTGTAAGTTGGTACGCATGTTGCAAGTCACCGTAGCACGAACCCTATTGATTTTGATGAATCTAGCACTTGTAGTTTTTTTATAGGGACACAAAGAAAAATTCTTTATCGTTATGGCCTATGGGACCAAAATCTTAAAAGTGTGATAGCATCTAAACGCCTTATTCAATTGAGCAAAAAATTTATACACATATTATAGGTCACAGATACTCAACCTGTATAGATTTCAGAGAATCTAGCACTTATAGTTTTTTTACAGGGGCACAAAGAAAAATTCTTTATCATTATGGCTTATGGGGCTAAATTTTAAAAAGTGTGATAGCGTCTAAACGCCTTATTAAACTGAGCAAACAATTTATACACATATTATATGTAATAGTTTCATGAACTGGATAGATTTTGGTGAATCCAGCTCTTCTAGTGTTTTTACAGGGACACAACAAATAATTCTGTATCATTATGGCCTAAGGGGTAAAATTATTTAAAGTGCGATAGCATCTAAATGCCTTATCCGTTGGAATGGAAAATTTATATACGAGTTATAGGCCACCATCACACAAACTATATAGATTTTGGTGACCCTAGCACTTAACGAGTTTTACAGGGACACAAATAAAAATTGTTTATCATTAAGACCAATAGGCTCAAATTATTTAAAGTGCGACAGCAACTAAACGCCTTATTCAAATGAACTGAAAATGTATATACATGTTGTATGTCACCGTCACACAAACTTTATGAACAGTAGAGAATCTAGCACTTATGTTTCTTTTTCAGGGACAAAATGCAAATTTCTTTATCATTGTGGCATATGGGCTCAAACTTTAAAATACGATATCATCTAAATGCCTTATCCAATGGAGCTGAAAATTTATATAAATATTATAAGTCACTGTTGCACTAACTATAAACATTTTGGTGAATCTACCATTTGTAGGTTTTTACAGGGACACAACAAAATATTCTTTATTATTATGATCTAAGTGTTCGGTAAAATAGCGTTAAATTAAACATCATATACTATATAAAGAAAAATACTCAAACTCCCTATTATAAACATATTACAAATTGAAGATACCTTTAAATATTACTCCGTACATGGCAGAAGAGTTCTTTTTGGAAGGGGGGGCCCCTCCTTCCACTGTGCCGACTGCACTCCATGGCTGGCGGTCTTGCGATTGATGATGTTCTCCTTTATTGAGTAGGTGACGCCATATCTCTCCTATCTCCGCCGACTCGTGGTCATTGATTACGTCATTTTGATGTGCGATTTCTATGCTCTCTCTCTGATATATGCGTAGGTTGGGTTATTGTAATTAGCTATTTTTGCAACATTTTCAAAATCAATTTCCATATTGTTTTCCAAATAATTTCTGGCCAGTGCGGTTGTGTTACGGTTAAATTTAATATCATTTTTATGTTCTTTAATTCTGGTTTTTATCTTCCTTTTAGTAACGCCTATATATTTATATTCTTGGTTTTCTTGGTTTTTCAGGGGAATTTTGTAGATACCTGCAGTTTCAGTGGGGGGGATCGGATCTTTATCACTTCTTATTAGTTGATATATATTGGGATTGGGTTTGATGGGTATGTTTAAGTTAAATACTGCTAGTAAATTTAACTTAAACATACCCATCAAACCCAATCCCAATATATATCAAGAAGTGATAAAGATCCGATCCCCCCCCACCGAAACTGCAGGTATCTACAAAATTCCCCTGAAAAACCAAGAAAACAAAGAATATAAATATATAGGCGTTACTAAAAGGAAGATAAAAACCAGAATTAAAGAACATAAAAATGATATTAAATTTAACCGTAACACAACCGCGCTGGCCAGAAATTATTTGGAAAACAATATGGAAATTGATTTCGAAAATGTCACAAAAATAGCTAATTACAATAACCCAACCTACGCATATATCAGAGAGAGCATAGAAATCGCACATCAAAATGACGTAATCAATGACCATGAGTCGGCGGAGATAGGAGAGATATGGCGTCACCTACTCAATAAAGAAGAAGAACATCAATCGCAAGACCGCCAGCCACGGAGTGCAGTCGGCACAGTGGAAGGAGGGGCCCCCCCTTCCGAAAAGAGCTCTTCTGCCATGTACGGAGTAATATTTAAAGGTATCTTCAATTTGTAAAATGTTTATTAACTTTCCCTATTATAGTTTTCTCTCTTTTGTTTATTAAACGACTCCTCTTACTTTACTTTGTCTATAGAACCATTAATTACTCAATGTTTGGAAAGTCGAGTGGAGTCACTCCAATTTTTTTTTAAAGTTGGTGTGTAACAACTCCACAACTTTCATTAAAAACTATTACATATATTATAAACTCCTTTTGGAGAGAGTACAGTTCAGAAAACATAAACAGATGACTGCCAATTTTCTCACAGTGGTTAACTACTACATGTATAATAAAGCTATCTAAACGAAGTTTTCCATAGTAAATTAAAAGAAAATCAGTAGTAGCTTTTCTTTTTTAGTCATTTTCACTGACCTGTTTCAGAGATTCAAAAAAGGTTTACCTAATAAGGATGCCTGTCAAATTTTCTGCACTAACGAACTAACAAAAGTACATGTAAAAGGGGGTTTATGTAGGAAATTTTGAAAAAAAATATTACAGCTGTGTTTAAGATATGGACTTCCAGTACCATCTATGGTTTTCATCAAAATTTTGCGAAATTTATCTGCACACAGGAAAATAATTAACACATACAAAACGACATTTAATACGGCAAATTTGAAAAAAAAGACCTGTACATCCATTTAAGACACACACTTCAGAGACCTAAAAAATTAACTATCAAATCATCCCGCCAATGAAATTTCCTGCAGTAATAGCTAATATATATGAAAGGGGTGTAAAAGAGTGGGTGGTTAATAAAACAAATTTTAAGAAAAATTTTAAAGCTATTTTTGGGATTCAGGCAAAAATTAAAGTATGTTCCCATTTTCGTCTTTCTATAGCCCACTTCTGTTTTTCCAACTGCCAGCAAAAGTTGGAAAACAAATGCACACGCTAATCTATTTTCAAAAAGCACTTCTTCAAACTCAAGGGATCTCGAAACATGGAAATTAGGTGAAAAGTTTACATAAAATTTTTTAAATAAAATAGAATACCTCCACCACATTTGGTAGTTAAGAAATAGAAGTAAAATTATGGATGAACAAACTTAATGATTTTGCTAAAATGTATTTATTTCTTTATTTTTATACTTACAAAAACATTTAAAATTTATTCACATTTCCACTGGTATATAACATTATAAATAATGTTTTAATTACAATTAAATTCATTTAATAAAGAAAAAGAACAAAATAGATATAATATTAATTACACTTGGCCCTATATATTTATGCATAACAGAAATGTATATTATTTGTAACTGATATATTTTGAAACTAGCAAAATATATAAAGAAATACATTATTTAGGAAAGGGTCTGACATACCTTGCTTTTAGAACAATCAGATGCCAGGTAAAAATTTGATACTTCAGAAATACTGCTAAAAAATTATATCAAGGTTAAAATAGTTCTTAAAAAAAAAAAAAAAAAAAAAAAAAATACAGATATAAAAACTTTTTTTTAATTCTAGAAAAATTCCACTTTACATCAGACTATTCAAACAAAACAACAACAAAAAAATAAAATAAATAAATAAATAAATAAAAATAAAAATAAAAAGAATTAAGATCCCTTTTTCATGTTATGCACTAAGTTTTATTTATTAGAACATATAAAAATAGCT
Source organism: Salticus scenicus (assembly GCA_963930645.1). Lineage (NCBI taxonomy): Eukaryota > Metazoa > Arthropoda > Arachnida > Araneae > Salticidae > Salticus > Salticus scenicus. The sequence goes on from OZ005649.1 coordinate 138,861,240, forward strand.
GTAAATAAATAAAATAGCTTTTATAATATTTTTAAATAAAACACATTTAGCCATAATTATAAATAATAAAGAGCGAAGTCTAGCATCAATATTAAAAAATGATATCAAGGTTAAAATAGTTCTTAAAAAAACAGATATAAAAACTTTTTTTTAATTCTAGAAAAATTCCACTTTACATCAGACTATTCAAACAAAACAACAACAAAAAAATAAAAGAAAATAAATAAATAAATAAATAAAAATAAAAAGAATTAAGATCCCCTTTTTCATGTTATGCACTAAGTTTTATTTATTAGAACATATAAAAATAGCTGTAAATAAATAAAATAGCTTTTATAATATTTTTAAATAAAACACATTTAGCCATAATTATAAATAATAAAGAGCGAAGTCTAGCATCAATATGCATGTGTGGCAAAAACCTAACTTACAAATTCACATTTGAAGTAGTAATAATCACATTTCTTTAAAATAAATAAATAAAATAATTAGAAGCAGTCATTGTTTAATAATCCAGTGCATGTTTGTACTGAAATAATACTGTTATAGCTAGCTTCCCTTGTATTGAGATTTAAAAAAATAAAACGTTTTTAATTAAGTACCTTGATTACTATAAAATAATACAATATTATGCCACATTTAGAATTTACAGCACTTTTCTTAACTGTACACAAATATTTTTAATTATTATTTTTATAGTTTAGCATGCACATTTTAGTTCCCCATTATACTACAGGTATGGAGAACTTAGGCAATTGTGAAAATTTTTTACCTCTACCTTTTGATGATTTTACATGTTTTCTGGTGTGAGGAATGTGAAAAATCCCTAAATCAGTGTGGTGTCTGTCCATTGGGTATCAGTCTTTTAGTATGTTAATTGGTTAGTGTCGTGAAGCACGACAATATGTTTATTTGGTTTTAATAGTTTTTCTAAATTAATTACAGAATCTACATCGTAACCATCATGTAATTCAATTTACCTCTTCTCCAGTCACTTCACGTTCCGCCCCTGTATGTTTGCTCGCCGGCTACACGTTGATTTTTCTCTCAGTGGAACTTCAATCGAGGTTCTCCTTCCCCTTTTTCTCTTGGCACGCACCTCCGCGCTTGATCGTGCCGATTGGCTCGGAGTGCCGTGACGTCTTTTTCTACCGTCGACCGGAGATCGATCGCGATTTCCAGTCAGTAGCTGTAGGGTTTGGGCATGAGTTGCCGCGGAATTTGAACGCTCTTGCGTTTTCCATTCACAGAACGTGTATCGCGTGCTGGATTTTTGTAGAAGTTTAACTGCTTAGCTATCATGCTAAATATAATAATATTTCTTGTGATAACTCCATATTTGACCGATGTTTACATGCATATTTAAATATATGGTGATGTGTGCTTAGATGTTCTCGGATGATCGCACGAGGTAGCAACCGACGCCATGTCAGCAGCACCTCTATTTTTGGATAATTCAATAAAAAGGATTTTGGATCTTCAACCAACGATGTGTCATCTCTTAATTGGTGAGCTCTGTCCATTTATTCCCTATTTAATGTAGTTTTATTTGTCAATATCTCCACTGAGAAATAACATTCTTTGAAAGCCGCCATTTCAGTGAGTTATGCTGGGTTTCCGTTTTTTTATTTATACGATCACCGTTGAAGTAGCATATCCTGAATGACATTAAAATCGATGTCTAGTGTATATATTCAGCCCCAAAGGGATGAACTTGATATATCAAATTTGAATCGTTCTAGTCAATATGGATGTGTTACCAAATTTTCAAAATGGCTCCCTTGCGCCATTTCGTTCTAGCGGTGAGCTCCGTTTTCAATACTTCTCCGGGGTTCACCCTATGACATATGGTGCCATGACTTTTTCACAGGCTGGCTTTTTAGTTAAATAAATATGTAATATGAAAAATTACATCGTTCTATAACAGTGGAGATTGAAATAAATATATGAAAATAGAAAAGTGATTCATATTTTGAGTGCATGACGCTATTTTTAAGTGTAATGTATATATATATTTAAAAAAAAGATAAAAAAAAAAAATAAGAAGAAGAATCGTAAACATGATCGAAAATTCTTTTAATATCTGCAACATAGCCTTGTATTTTTTTATAATATAATCCTCAGTGTATCATGTTTGGATATGATACGGACAAGAAATATTTATTTAATATCTATATGAATTTGAGTGGTATAATAACGCCACATATACAATTTTTTTTTCATTTTTCAATGGCAGATATATATATGTAGTTCATAGCTTCTTTATAAAGTAATGGCAGTAGGATTGGTGGTGTGTATAATTAAAAAGTTTTTTTGTGCCATTATAATATATGCTAATATAGAGTATGTGCTATTTACTTCTTCTCTTGGTTTATTTACATATATAATATTTACATACAGTATAATGGTGGTTTTTATTTATGGCATTTAATTTAATTGAAGTATCAATATAACATATAAAAATTCCTTGATGCTACATATTTATGAAACTGGTATGTTTTACGGAAAAGTCTATAAGTGCTATGTGTAATTTTATCCTAATAGTCAATTATATATATAGAGATTTAAAAATAATAATAATAATAATAATAAAATATATAGAGGTATTTCACATTAAATGATCAGATATTTTCTGTTGCAAGATATTATTTTATTGCACATCTATGGTATAAAGTGCCTTAATTAATGAAATAATCTACCCAGTCTACACAAGAACAGTATAATAATATAAATTTATGTAGTTAGATATAATCTTCTTTCATCTCATACACAATAATTTAATTGCAAGAATGTCTAAACGTAGAAAGAAGGCCTCTGTTGACTCAAGTAACATGCCCAATTTAACACCTATGGTGACCCCGACCATGTCGGATGATGACCATTCGCAGCGGACATTCTTCCCAATTGTACATGTACAACCCTTTGACGGATCTTCTGAAAATCTGAATTTTTTTATCTCTCAGATACAAGATCTGGCCATTGTTCATAAATGGACGGATCAGTACACACTTGCGTATACAAAATCAAAGCTACTAGGACCTGCTCTCAAATTCGTGTCACAGACACAAGAGATAAGGAAATTTAATAATTCCGAAGATCTATTTGATAAACTTAGAAGTTTCTTTCACAAACAGTCATCTGCTACTAATTTATTAGAATTTGAAAATTTCAACATTCTTCCGGGCGAATCCATTACCAACCTTTCCCACAGACTTAACTTACTCGTCAGTAGAGTATATTCTAAAATAACTGATCCTGTAGCTATAAACGAAATCAAACTTAACAAATTTTTAAAGGTACTACCGCCTAACATCAGGCTCCTGATCATGCAGGACAATATAACTAATTATGATGCTGCTATTAAAAGAGCAACCCTTGCTCAGGACTGTGAAATTAACAATGAACTGCTGGCAGTCGCCTCAAATGACTCAGTGTCAACGTCAGGTAATAAAGAAATAGATCAACTTACACATCAGGTTAATGCTCTACAAATCGCCATGAAAAAAATTAGTGAGGATAAACACAATAATGAACACAAGTATAAGAGATTCCCATTCAAAAACAAGAAGTTTTACAAACAAACCCAACAACGTAGTCCTCAACATCATAACAGACAACGATTTAATTTTAAGAGGCATAACAACGATAAAAATAGAAATAAATTCCAGCATAGGCGTTTTCCTAACAAACAAGTGTATAACAATAACAATTACCACAGGTCTTCCAGACAACAAAATTCCAGTGTTAAGTGTCAACTATGTTTGTGTGATGGGCATGATGCCCGTCAATGTGTCATTGCACCTATTCTTAATTCTGCTAACCAAAATCAAGATAACAATAATCATTTAAACTAAATGACGAGGTTCATGTAACTGGAGGCATGTCCTCGTGCTTTTCTTCAGCTCCAGATCTGTGTAATGTTAAAAACAATAATAATAATTTAGATCCTAATCATTCAATACTCCAAGATAATAATAATGAGGTACATATTAACCAGCATAAATCTTTACTTCATAATAACGATAACATTCAGGATGAAAAATCTTACACTTCTTTTTCCAATTTAACTTCTCAGGATGAAATTATAGCCAATGTCCAAGGCCAAGAGCCGAATATCCCGATTGTAGACATCACTTTTGCTAATCAGGATGTCGCATTTTTATTTGACACTGGGAGTTCCATTTCATTGATTGACAAGAACTTTTTCGATATGAATAAAAGTAACTTAAAATATAAATTTTTGGCTAGGTCAGTAAAGATGACCACGATCAACTCACAAGTCCAGTTTAAGAGGTGTGTCGACATTTCTTTTAAAGTTGGTACTGCACATTTCAGACATCCTCTATATTTAATTGATGTTAATCCTTCTTCTTCTTTCTTGGGCATTCTCGGTTTCGATTTCATTCGAAAGTTTAATGTCCTTATGTTCCCAGAAAAGGAGTTGTGCAAAATAAATAACCAATTTGTACATTTTAAATCTTCCAAGTCTACACAATTGGCCGCAATTACTGAAAGTTTCCAAGAGGGTTTAAACTACATCAATAATAATAAATGTAAGCCTTCTGTAAATCTTAAAACTCTCGTAGATGTCCCACCGTTCATTCCTCAGGACACTAATAACATCAAACTTCTTAAAAGTTCTAACAAAAATAAAGAACATAAAGTCCATGTCAATAAGAAAACACTAATTGACGCACAAGACACGTCATACATCGAGGTTCACGCATTTTTACCCAATGAACTTACTGACTGTGATATCCTCTTCGTTCCTAAACAGAGCAAAACACATCAGGCAATGCAGGCTGTTTATGTTCTTAGCCGCAAATCTTGCGCAGACCCTCAGTTACTCACATCTTCAGCGGAGCAAGCTGCTCCTATTGTAAATAATGACTGTCAGACCAACTCAGGTTATCCTTTTAAGTTTTTTGTGTGCATTAAAAATTTGTCATCAACTCCCATACACTTCAATAAAAATATGTGTATAGGAACTATCGAACAGATTGATCACATTAAGTATCCTGATGAAAAATCAGATGACATCAGATCCTCTCCTTCATCTATGCAAGAGGTAATTAATTTGATTGTACCATCACAAGAAGTAATCGAGAAACGCAGACAGGAATTTAATAAAAATAAAATTAACTTAAAGCATTTAAATCAATTTCAAGAGAATCAATTACGTAACATTTTAAAGGAGCATTTTCAGGCATTTTCAGCTTCTCTGTCGTCCATCGGTCACTCTGATAAGGCAAAGCCTGTAATCAATTTCACTAATGATTTTCCCATACGTACACTTCCTTTTCCTGTGCCTCAGGCTCTCCAACATGAGGCAAGGAAGCAACTTGACCAGATGATCGAAGTAGGGATTATTGAAAAAAATGTGTCAGCATGGGCATGTCCCATGATTTTAGTTAAAAAAAAATCTCAAGATTCAGGTCCCCAGAAGTATCGGGCAGCTCTTGATCTTCGTCTACTTAACTCTATCATAGAGTTCTCGAGTTACCCCCTTCCTAAAATTCAAACTCTCATTAATAATATTGCTGATTTCAAATTCTTCACCACACTTGATATGCCTAGTGCATATCACCAGATTCATTTACCTAAACAATATCAGGACAAAATTTCTTTTACAACTCAATGGGGTACTTACCGTTTCAAACGTCTTCCATTTGGGTTAAAAACAGCCGCCAGCATCTTTCAAGCCATGATAGATGAGATTATTGAAGAAATCAACTTACCTGGCATTTTCTCCTATCAAGATGATATAATCATCTGCAGTAACTCCTTTGATGAAACTACACGTAAATTAAAAGCCTTCTTACAGTCATTCCAAAAATATAATCTTACCCTTAATTTAGATAAATGTAAATTTCACCATACTTCTGTTGACTTCTTGGGATTTCATATCAATAATAACAGAGTTTACCCAGTTTCTTCTAATATTAAAAAAATCAACTCGTTTCCTGCCCCACAGACAAAAAGACAAGTGAAGAAGTTTCTTGGTTTATGTGGCTTTTATCGCCACCTCATTCCTTCCTTTGCTCTGGTTTCTGAGCCACTTATCGCTCTGACATCACCTAAGGTTCCTTTTAAATGGACACAGAGTGAAGAAGAAGCGTTTCAAAAATTGCAGCAGATTTTCTTTAAACATCCATTTTTGCAGCAACCTAATTTTAATGAACTTTTCTACCTCAACACGGACGCCTCCAAGTTTGCGATCGGAGCTGTAATCTTGCAAAAACATGGCAAGGATCTATTGCCTGTGGCTTATTTTTCTAAAGCGCTCAGAGGAGCACAAACCAAGTATCCTCCTTTACAGCTTGAGCTCATGGCCATCGCCAAAGCATTATCAGCTTTTCGTTACCTCCTCTACGGTAGGAAGTTTGTCATCTTATCGGATTGCAAAGCATTACAAAAGTATAAAAAGGCTAAGTCCCCAGCTGACATAATAACCCGTTGGCTTTTGGAAATAGATGAATATACCTTTACATTTGAGCACATTCCGGGTAAAAATAACATCCTTGCTGATTTCCTTTCACGTACTCCAACCAACCAAGAGGACATTAACACTAACCCTGATATTTTAAAGTCTAATCAAATTCTCCCGGAAACTATTTTTGAAAATGATCCTAATATAAATTTGCAAACTAATGCTCAAGTACATAATATTAATATGCAAAATTCTAATACAAACCATCACATTCATCAGCATCTACCTGATTCTCGTTTAGATATAAGTATACCTACAATTTTATACCATCAAAATAAAGACAAGGAAATTAACAAAATAATTACAGATTTAAAGAATCAAAGGATCTCTCGACACAAGAATTATATAATATGTAATCAAACACATCTTTTACTTCATGACCCTTCATCTAAATCTAATCCTCAACAGAATTGTTTTCGTATTGTTCTCCCAAAAGACCTGCAAGAAAAGTGTATCCAAGTGCATCATGTCTCTCATTTCGGCATAAGCAAGACCTACAACATCATCTCACAGAAATATTATTGGAGGGGCATGTATGCAGATATCTCAAATTACATTAAATCCTGTAGGGTGTGTCTCACTTCTAAACCTCAACGTATTAAAGCAGCACCTTTCCAAAATACCTATATACCTACCAGACCAGGTCAATTCATCAGTCTAGATTTTGTTGGGCCTTTTCCTAACAACCAATTCATTCTTACAGCAATTGATCATTTCAGTAAGCACTTAAAATTATATCCTCTAAGAAAAATTACTGCCATGAATACTGTTCATGCAATTTTCGATTATATCGTCACATTTGGTAGACCCGAGCTCATTCTAACAGATAACGGTAAACAGTTTACAGCAGAAATTTTTGATGAATTTTCTAGAATGTTAGGAATAAAATTAACACACACCACCGTAGCCAATCCTGCTGCAAATTCAGTTTCTGAACGTATAAATACATCTATTAAGTCCACCATTAAGGCTCTTGTACAAGGAGGGTATAGTTTTGAATATGCCATCAAATTTCATGAAAATTTATATAATAATACTTACCATAGCACTATAAAACATTCACCAAATTTTGTCCATTTTGGCCGTGCCATGGCCAGTGTCATTGACACATTTCAATCGCATCAGTACCAGAGTCGTTTAGATGTACATCACGATTATTTTATTTTAGCTGAAAATCTACAGAAATTATACAACCAAGTACATAAAAATTTATTGGAATACCAACATCTACAAAATCAGAGGCAACATTCACAGGCAAGATTAAGGAAATTTAGAGTTAATGATACAGTTTTTATTCAGTATAATAATAGATTCAAAAAATGGTTCTCTTCATCTCCTTTTAAAATAGTTGGAAAAATTTCTGACGTAATATATAAAATTCAGAGAATAGATGAATCTCATGCACCTATTAAAAATATACATATAAATCGTCTTCTTCTTGCACCTACAAGAAATCCTAATTTGAGAACAACTTCATCTTCTATTGTTCCGAATAACCTAAGAAATACACAAGTAAATACACAAGATAATTCTACCCCTCTATCTTCAAGAAATAACTCACCTGAACCTTGTCAAGATTCAAATTCTTCGTTAAATGTTTCTATACAGTGTAATTCACAGCCTTCCATACACAATAATGATTCTATCAACAATAAACCTACTTCTTCCAATAGTCATCACAGATATAATCTGCGTCCTCGTTGAACTGTGGTAACTGCACGGATGGTGTAGACGTCCATCATTCGTGTAGTGTTTGTTCAGTTGCTAGTCTAATCTGCTGGCAGAATCGTCTAGTGACTGTTGCGAACTGTGCTTCAGCTTCATGAGACATTGTGTTTTAAATTAATCTACTAATCTCATCAATTGTGTTTATAAAAGAACTGATAATAGTATATACGAACTTTTAATCTTAATTCAGAACTTTTAATCGTAATACAGAACTTTCTTGCCTTTGAACAATCTTCGTGATTTTCAACTTGTTGTAAAACCATAACAATATTTAAAAAAAAAAAAAAAGAAAAGTTTAACGTATCTACCAATTCTTACTAATGTAACATATCATAACTTAACTAATATTTGTTTATTTATTTCAGTAATGCCTAATGTAACCGGATGGTCCTCTTTTGGGTAATTTGTGTATAGAATTTTTGTATTGCCTGAAGGTAATATTTTCTTTTCAAACCTCTTAACATTTAATTCCCTTACAGGGTCGTTTCTGATGTAAAAAAAAAAAAAAAAAAAAAAAAAAAAAATGGTACTAAGGTATATAGATAACATCTTGTAGGTGGTACAATTCCAGTGTTCCAGTAGTATATTATATTTTTTTTATATACCTAATAATAAATATGTTTCTATAAATAATGTTGATCAAGAATATTACAGTGTGATAAAAGTGTCATATACTCTGTGATTTTTACATACCTATTGTTGCTCTCAAGTGTGTATTTATATGTTTTTCCTATTTTTTTTTGTTTTGTTATTTTTTTTTGTTCGGCCGAACATTTTCTTTTTGTGTATACATGTTTTTTTTATATATTTGTTGTTATACTATGATAACTCAGAAATTGTGTGTCACACATTCATATAATACATACCTTTCTATACTCATGTGTGTATGTCAACAAAGAAATATAGTCATTTTTTTTATTTTTGTATTGTTTTTATGTAGCTGAAGATGGTATCACCACATGCATTGGTTGTTTTTTTAGTACAATTGTTTTTCTAATGTGTCCACAGATATGTACAAGAAACTGTTTTTTTTATATGAATACATTATCATCAAGTATCTATGTATGCATAATATGTCTGTATATATATGTAACTTGGTGCTGCTTGACAGGTTGTTGTGCGTGCTCCTTGCTGCTCGTCATTCCTTGTTTGACCTCGCTCCCCGGTCTTTTGGTTTTTTTTTTCACTGTGTTTTCCGGGAGAGTGTCGTGAAGCACGACAATATGTTTATTTGGTTTTAATAGTTTTTCTAAATTAATTACAGAATCTACATCGTAACCATCATGTAATTCAATTTACCTCTTCTCCAGTCACTTCACGTTCCGCCCCTGTATGTTTGCTCGCCGGCTACACGTTGATTTTTCTCTCAGTGGAACTTCAATCGAGGTTCTCCTTCCCCTTTTTCTCTTGGCACGCACCTCCGCGCTTGATCGTGCCGATTGGCTTGGAGTGCCGTGACGTCTTTTTCTACCGTCGACCGGAGATCGATCGCGATTTCCAGTCAGTAGCTGTAGGGTTTGGGCATGAGTTGCCGCGGAATTTGAACGCTCTTGCGTTTTCCATTCACAGAACGTGTATCGCGTGCTGGATTTTTGTAGAAGTTTAACTGCTTAGCTATCATGCTAAATATAATAATATTTCTTGTGATAACTCCATATTTGACCGATGTTTACATGCATATTTAAATATATGGTGATGTGTGCTTAGATGTTCTCGGATGATCGCACGAGGTAGCAACCGACGCCATGTCAGCAGCACCTCTATTTTTGGATAATTCAATAAAAAGGATTTTGGATCTTCAACCAACGATGTGTCATCTCTTAATTGGTGAGCTCTGTCCATTTATTCCCTATTTAATGTAGTTTTATTTGTCAATATCTCCACTGAGAAATAACATTCTTTGAAAGCCGCCATTTCAGTGAGTTATGCTGGGTTTCCGTTTTTTTATTTATACGATCACCGTTGAAGTAGCATATCCTGAATGACATTAAAATCGATGTCTAGTGTATATATTCAGCCCCAAAGGGATGAACTTGATATATCAAATTTGAATCGTTCTAGTCAATATGGATGTGTTACCAAATTTTCAAAATGGCTCCCTTGCGCCATTTCGTTCTAGCGGTGAGCTCCGTTTTCAATACTTCTCCGGGGTTCACCCTATGACAGTTAGTTTGTTAGCTTGTGTACACAATATCTTAAAAACAAATGATCACAAAGAGGTCAGAGCAGTTTTAAAATAGCACTTATAACAACAGCAAGAACCTTACTTGTTTAATTCGAAAACTTCATACATGTATATTAAAATATAAAGTTCAGTAAATATCATTACCCCCTTTTATTTAATTATTATTATTTTTTAACTAAATAGAATTTTCAGTGAGGATATATCTAGTAATATATATATATGTGGGAAGTTCCTTGCACAGCCAACAGATGGCGCTGTCTCTGATGCTTATCTTTGAACGAGATGACGAACAGGAGTCAGTTGAGATCTGGCTGCAGTGGAGATCGGTTGAGACCATCAGCGCAAAGGCTGACATGCTCATTTTCTCCTAATTAGAGCTTGTTGTGCTCTTAATAAGTGTGTAGAGCCATGGAGGGCTCATTACTTCATTTTCACTATTTGATAGCACGCGTAGGTGTTTTTGTGTATATAAGTACGAGTAGGTGCTTAAATGTTGTTTTGTTACGGTTATACTGATGAAGAAAGTTTGTTATGTGCTAAGCCTCGAAACCAGCTGTTGGATAATTATGCAAATTCTTCTATTATCATATTTTCTTTGTGTATCCTGTGTTGTATGTGTGTTACGTAATAAATGTTTAGTCTTATAAGTCGCAACTCATCATTGCCCCACCTCTAGACACCCAGCCAAGATTCTACATATATATATATAAAAAAAAGCAAATTCTTATTTATATACAATATATTTTTATTGTGTTATGTTTAATAATGCAGGGAATCATTAAGAGAAAAAGAATCAAGAAAACCTCCAGTATCAAAGGCTCCAGATAAATGTGTCATATACAATGTTTTTGGCATTATTAGAAGTACAGATAAAATAAAACTAATATTTTAAAAATTAACACCAAATTTATATTTTTAAACATGTTAAAATTCTTTCATTTGTTAATCTGAAACTTACAATGTTGTACCAGTAAAAAATAATTTTTAAGAAATATTTTTGTTAAAACTGTCCCATATATTCTTACACTCCCTTAACCTCTTGGAACCCCTGGTACCCAACTGGGTACTTTCGTAAAATGCCTGTAAAATGAATAGATTATGTTTACTAGCATTCAATCGCATGATATTCAGTTGGAAAAAGACTATTCTAATAGTTTTTCAAGAGATTGTAGTACCAAATTGTGAAACGATCAACTTTATCATAGCTATAAGTGGTGTAAAAGCAAAACACATTGATTTGTCGACAAAGAGAAAAGTAAAGAAAAATATATATTTATGTTTTTTAATAAAATAAATGAAATTTGAATGTTTTAGACTTTTAATTTATATTAAAAGATGTATAATTATTTTGTTAGAGGTAATTTTAAGAATTTTAGATTGTGTTTTGTTGAAAATATTTTGTTTTCAACAAAAATTTTCAACAATTAAGCTAATTGTAAACAAAATTACTTAATTTAAGCTAATTAAAATTTTTGAAAAGTATTTTTTCTCTTTTTTCTTTTTTAATATTGAAATTTAATCAAAATACTACTACAATTTTTTAAAAACAATGTTTAGTTTTTTCTCGGGTCTCAAGAGGTTATATACTTTTCCATCAAAAAAGAGAAAGAAACTGACAGTTAGGGGGAGGGGGGGGGAAGCTTTGATACACCACCAAATTAAAAATATCTGAGCTCTGTTTATAGGTCACTTAGAATAACAAAAACGAAATACTACAGGACAAAATCCATACATTTGTGGAATACTCTTTCAATAAAATAAGCAAATAATAATAAAAAAAAAAAAAATCATAAAAAGAATGTCAATGTTATGCTTGAAAATAATGAAATAGATGGGCATAAATAAAATCAGAAAAAATCAGTGATTTTGTGCACCTAATAATTAATGGAAGTAACAGCAGTTAAACTATATTATTGTTACAGTTATATGACAATAATTTTCATTTTTTAAAACATCCTGAAAGCTTATAATGGAACAAATTTTAAGATGAAAGTTGTATTTTTTATTAAAATAAAGGTAAAAGATAACTCATTGTGTAAGATTTATACCTTTAATAGAATTTAATATTGCAATACTATAATTATAAAACATAAATAAAATGTAATATAGCAGGCTGGATTTCCCCAAAAATATAATTTTAAAATAGAAAACTGGAAAAAGATTTAATTCTGAAATTTTAAACCATGTTTTGATGACAAAATGGGAAAAAAAAAATTATAAAAAATACTTTTTATTATATACACATACCTATCGACAGGAGAATTTGACCGAGAACTAGCTTGACTTTCAGATATAGGATCATTACTTGAAATTACAAAATCAAGAATTTCAGTGTTTCCCTCTTCTACAAGTCGTTCCAGCAATTCCATGTGTATGGCATTGTCATTTCTTGACTGTTTCAATTTTTCTTCCATTTCTTTCAAAGATGCATCCTTCTGAAAGGCTTGGAAGGTCTAAAACAAGAATGAAATAAAAATGTCATTACATAATATGGTAATTAAATGTTTTATTAATCATAACCTGAGAGAGAGAGGAAAAAACTGATAAAATATTTTACCTGATTGATTGCCATATTTATCAGCTTAGATAATAAATATCTCGATTCGTCTATGCTTAAAGTCAATTTTTCGACATCAAGTACATCAATACAGTCCTATAAAATAGAATACTTAGTCGAAACTTAAGGCTAATTTAAAAAAAAAAAAAAAGAATAGGAAAAGTTAAAAAAAATAAAATTATCATCAATTAACTTTCAATAATAGTAAATATAAAACAGAAATTGTATTTTTCATGGATAATACTAAATGACAATTTTAATATAAATGTAAATACCAGTGGCGTACCGTGATATTTGAAACTGGGCATGCTCTGAAGCCAACTGTGGAAAGAGCACTACTTCTAAATTCGTTATCATTTCTTATAATTTAAGTACGTAAATTTCCAATTTCTTCAAACCATAAATATAATTTTACACACGTATTTTATCGAATTTATCTTGACAGCATTTATTTAATAATTTATTGAAGAACTAGTAGGCTTTGCATGCTTCACTGGTTACTACATAAAAATGAATTTTCATAGAAATTGAATCACTAATTTTTTATGCATCACTTTATACATGTATATATAAATTCATTAAAGTCACGCAAAATATGGCAGTGACTTTCTTACAATGTCGGATCCGGGTCCCCACTGCTTGTGATAGTGCTTTAACTCGGACCACAAATAGTTCTTATACATGAACTTAATTGTTGAACATTTTAATAAAGTTAAAAATGTAATAAGTGTAATTATTTTTATTATATTGACATTTGATACCAAAAGAAAAGAAGAAAAAAAATTAAAAAATGATAAACGTTTTTCCCTTTCAAATAAATTTTTAATTTTCCAAATAAAAAATGGTTTTCAAGAGGCAACTATTGAAATAAAATATCTTATTGTGTTCAATTAAAATAAAAATCTGTCGATAGCTTCGCTTTTTAAAAGGCATCACCAGGTAGAGAAAGCGTTGCTATGTAGTAACTGTATTAAGCTAGTAATCATTGCTAAGGAATGAAGACGATTAAAAATAAAAACCAGGCAATTTGAATAAAATTTAGGAAAAGAAAAAAATTTGAGGAGATGGGGGCGGGGGGAGGAGATATTCTGATTAAAAGAAAAAATCTCGATGAAATGCGCATTTGCAGTATCCAAGCTATACCTTTGTCACATTTTGTAGCTCTGTAATCAAAGGCATTAGCTTCAGAGCCAAGTCCTTACAAAAGGAAATTTTGATACCACTAATTTTATATTGAAAAATTTCACTTCATGAATCGTTGATATTCATTTTACCTGTTTAAAAAAATTATATATTAAAATAATGGTATCTAAATTTTTATTTGTGAAACTGTCCAGAGTGCACGCAGATACACAGGGAGAGACATACAATTCTCTTTACTCCTGTAGAAGAGAGACAACATAAGTAAAATTTTGATCATAATTTTATTTCTTTCGGAAGTTTTCGTTTAATATGAGTTGATTAGGTAAAAAAAAAAAAAAAGCAGTAACTTTCCTGTCTCATAAAATAACAGAGATATTTTTTCAGAAATTTATGCAAATTTCATTTTATTGTTGAATGATCATTTATAAATAAATTCAGTTTTTTCTCTTTGTTAAAAGTTTTTTTTTTTTTTTTTTTTTCAATTAATTCATTGTAAAATCGTTTTTGAACTGACAACATCGTCAATCTATTCAGTCATTCTTGTCTTTGAGTAGATGGACAAAATGGAAAAACTAGTTCTCACTGACTTTTACGGAAGATAAGAAAATGAAAATCCCTAATACTTTAGCAGTACGGGAAAACTACAGGACATGCTCTCGATGAATAGCATAACTTGGATCCTTTAAAGAGCGGAAATCCCCTTGTGTGGGAAAATTAGTGCAATGAATATTTTCTCACACAACGAAAATTCCCTATCCAAGGGTATGCTTTAGAAAAGTAGCATGCCTTACGGAGTAATCGGTCAGGAAACGATGTTTTCAAACAATTATCTTATGTAACAGAAGGCATTTTCTTTCAGAATAGTTTTCGAAAATTAATTGACGGCTAATGGATGGATGGTAGCGAGTGATTAATAAAATTAGCTGTTAAATTATTATTCTTTCTTTCTTTTTTTAATTAAAATATGTTTGAAGTTTAGACAGTTTTTAGCGGGTATGCGGCGCATGCCTAGCATACCCAGAGAATACGCCACTGGTAAATACATAGGAAAAGGAAATTTTGAATTTTTAAATTATAATCAGTTTTAATTTACTGAAAAGATTCAATATACCATAAATGAAGAGAGCTAAACAAGTTTACACACACACACACACACATATATATGTAAGAATAAGTTATAAGATAAACAAACCAAAAGTTATATCTTCATTTTCCCAAAACGCTTGCAATTTCCTCATTTTTATACATTAGTGTTAGTATTACATCAAAATAAGATGACAAAAAAGAATTGTGTAATAGAACAGAGTACTTCCACATACTGCCTAACTCGTTGATTCAACAGGGCCATGATGATTCTATGGAAGATTGGGTCATGAATTTTGTTGTGAAGCTTAGTTTTGAGGCTCTGACTCCAACTAAGAAAAGATTTGTGCAATTCCCACTTAGAAGGGGGAAAAGGGAAGATGGCAAATACGGGCTTACAAGCATAACTTCACTCCAAATTATTTCACAGTGAAAACATTTCAACTCGGGAAACTAGACTTGAGTATCAAAAAAAACTTTTTTGGCGATTTTAAAATTTTCAATTTTAAAGGAGGAAGCAGGAAAAAACAATTTATTTTTTATTTTATTTTTTGGGAAAAGAGGGGCAGATTTTACAAAATCTGGGTTTTTGAGATGAATTCAACTGAAAATAGTATAAACAGGTTGAAAATGACTGTACATCTTCTAAAAGATATTCTCAAATCTCCACCTTACCCCCTTTCTATGAATTTTTTTTTTTTTTTTTAGGGAAGCTGGGTTATGAGGAGTAAAGGTCAGAGCTTTTTTCACATTAAATTTGTCCTGAGGAATCATTGAGAGCTAGAAACTTAAATTTTGGTGTGAGGTTGGTTATGTGCATCCAACACCCACTTTGATGGTATTTTGCAAAACAACTTCCTCTTCACCATATTTTCCCCTTTAAGGTGAGGGAGGCAAAAGACATGTTTTCAAATATAGTCTGCTTCAAATCATCTCAGGAAGGCAATATTTAGTGTGTTGGTTGATTATGTGTATCCAACACACAGTATAAAGAGATTTTGAAAAATTTCTCTATCCCCTCTTTAGAGTGAGGGCAAAAAATGTATTTCCAAGTATAATTACTCTAAATTATCTCAAAAATGTGATTTTTGATGTGTGGGTTGGTTATGTGTACCTAACACACTCTATAAAAAACTTTTGCAAAACAATCCATTTTGGGGGTGGAGAGGGGATGAAAACACTATTTTTCAAATGTAACTCAGCTCCATATTATCTCACTACAGTGATTTTTTTTAGCGTGTAGGTAAGTTATGTATATCCAACATGCACTACAGTAAAATTGTGAAATTCTCCACTTCACCTGTGGGGGGGGGGGGAGGGGGAGGACAGCAAAAAACAAACATTATTTCAAGCATAACTCTGTTCCAAATTGTCTCAGGAGAGTGATTTTTGGTGTGTGAGTTGGTTTTCACATCTAATAAATTATCTATAGAAAAATAAAGCAAAAAAAATTAACACCTCATTCAAGTATTTATTGAAAAATTATATCCTTAAATTACATACCTCACTTTCAATTAACATTAATTATAAAAAAAAATAATTAAACTTTTAGATCAAAGTGTAAATAATTTATTATATATTTATAAAAGTATCTTTCAAACTAAATAAATTCTCCAAACCTTTAAATAAATCTTCATATGTTTAGTATATAAATCCTAAGTATTTTATAAACCAATTCCCAAAATGTTTTTAAACGTATCTGGGAAAAATTCATTTTCTCTTTTCTATATTACACAAATTCATCCTCTTGATTCAGCATCAAGCTAAATTTCATTATAGAATTTTCTAGATTATTCATGAAGCTTTGAATTCCTGCCTTACCAGAAGTATGCCTATGCTTCATTTCAAAATAGCATCCTTTGCCAAAATTCATAAAAAAAAAAAAAAAAAAGATGAAAATCTAAATAAAACTAAAATTGATAATCAGTAAATGATAGTAATTAAATTTCATTTACATTATTAAACTTTTCTATATGAATTAAACCCTTAAAAAATAAATCTATTATATTATTTATTTGGCATAAGAATTCAACAGCAATTAGGTTCTGCAGACGTGTTGTTTTGATAGGAAGCATTTTCTGCAGACAAATTAATGTAGTACAAATTATTTACTTTTTAAAATTATTTTTTTACATTATGAAGGCAGACAATTTTCATCTCAGAGAGGTATTACACTAAATGTCCATATCCAATGGAAGAGAATTTTTACAGTGCTCAGATGACATACTTCCTATTCTCGAGGAAAATTGAAGTACAGTAGCATCACATATTTGTCGATAAGTACCGATATTGAATCAGCATGATGTTTCAAAATGGCATTTTCACATATCAAGTTTCGTTCGATTTTACTCAACAGAACCTGAGCTATAGGCTTCCCTGAAATTGTGGAAACTGCTGTATAGCAGCGCTATCTATTATGCAATTGGCATCAAAAGTTGACAGGCACTTAATTTTTGTATGGGTGCATCTACTTATATATTTATATGCAATTCTGTGCAGTAGTTCCTGAGATATAGTCTTTCTTGAAATCGCGTAAATCGCTATATAGCAGAGCCACCTGTTCAGCGATTGGCATCAAAAGTTGACAGGCACTAACATATGTTAAGGTGCATCTACATATAAATTTATATGCAATTCTGTGCAGTAGTTCCTGAGTTGCAGTCACCACAAAATTTTTGTCACAGGCAGACAGATATTTTCTAAAAATGGCCAAATCATGTTCTGGACCTCTTGAAATGTGTAAATCTATGGAAAACTGGAAGCCAATAATTTTTACGAATCCAATACTCTTCTACTGAATATAGAAGAAAGTAATTATTTAATAAATCAACTTCAACAGATATGTTTTAAAATTTACATTAAAACTACTGAAACCATATTAAAATCCCCTGTATGAGCGCTTTCAACTGCTTACTGCAGCCTTCATCAGGTACGTTGAATGAACCAATGTTCCAGTGGTTTTGCTGCTTGCTTCTTCTAGCATGGCGCTAGAGAATGTAAGTGTTATAAGTCATATCATAAATAATTAATCATATCTGTATTTTTATAAAGTGAAATAGAAGTTAATTTGTTAGGGTATTTATATATGTACTATAAATTATTTAAATTTAGTTTGATATGACTTACGTTTTTTTTTTTTTTATCGCTCTCGTGACTGCATTTTTGTTTATCTTGTTCAAGTTTATTCCACAGATGTGAATAGCTGAAATAGTACTACATGTGAGTAATAGGGGTGAATCAGTTATTGCTCTTGTTACTGTTCACTCTCATCAAAAACGATGTCCATGGTTGTAAGATAATAAGCCAGTAATATTGAAGACTAGTTTACCAATTGCCAAGTGGCAACAGCAAGATGCAAATGAGTTTTATTTATGTTATGTATAAAAAGTGTTTGCATCTACATATCGTTCTCTTATTTTTTTCAATGTTGTAATATGTAGTTTCGACTTTGAGTTACCAGCAGGGTATGCTGGTTTATTTAATTTTTCTTTTTCAACTGTAAATATTCCTGCTCAACAGCAAAATGCAAATGAGTTTTGTTTATGTTATGTATAAAATGTGTAAGCCAAAAATATATTTTAGCTAAAAATTGTTGCTGTTCAGTCCTCAAATTAAATAAGGAATCTTACTACCTTACAGCAACTAAACTAATACATGTTATATTAAGCAGCAAATGGCAATGGAAGCCAAATGGAAACTAAGGTAGTGATAACATGCTGACAGGCAATGAAGACAAAAATTTATATAAAACAACTAACGCTTATTAAATATTAATAACAAGTAAAAATAAAGTAACATCATAAATATATCACAGATTAAATGTTCTATTGAAAAAGACTTTAAACATATGAGAGAAAAATAAATAAACTGCTATTTAAATTCAATGTATAAAACATGTGGAGAGGAACACACTATTATCAAGAAATGATGATGTCACATCCATTAGTCTTCTTCCAGTGAACCAGTAGAGTAAAAAAAAACAAGTCCACATCCTCAGCACAAACAACAGGCTATCTTAAAAAATAACCTTTCAAAATTTCCGTATTACTATTTCAAAAAGAACTCTTATACATTTTCCCTTTAAGTTCAGTTAATAAAACGAAAATCAACATCATCGCTAATAATTAAGCCTTACCACCAGCAGTCAAACACAAAGATAACAAAAGAGCAATATTCTATTAAATTAATTCATATTTATACTATTGTCTGCCAAAAATATCCGTGCGGTTCACCGTAAACATGAAACGCCTACATAATTAACCAATCAGAAAATAGATGGTTGAATGATTGATTGTGAGCATTCAAAACTTAAACAGGCGCCAGCAAACGGTGAAAACTAAAAGTTCAGTAGCGAAGAGTTAATATCGCAATGGACTAAACCAAGATGGCGACGTAAACAAACCCAAAGTAACTGCAACGCGGTACTTTGGAAAAATTACATATTAAAGTTAATAACGTAAGTAATGCAATTATTTTACACTTTAATAAAGATTTAATGAATTTAAAAGACAATAACTTCTATTTATAATAGACTAGCTGTTACCCGCGACTTCGTTCACGTGGAAATTTTGATGTGTATGTGTAGGAACTGACGGTTTGATCATAATATATAATGTAATGAAACCTTATCATTACGGTGCTGTGCAAAACAGTGTCTGATAAAGTATACTCAAAAAAACTTGTAACTCATTGAAAGCCAAAATAAATAAATAAAAAGTTATCGCCAACATGGCGATAAAAATTAAAAATTCGTTCATAGGGATCCTGTACTAAAACAGTACTGTGTTGCGGAAGTATAAAAACTGGGTCGTCAATTATGAATTTTATTTTGAAACCTTTCTTTGTATGATTTTAGTTCACTATTGCACAATATTAATCTGGTTCTAATAATAATTTGGTGACTGGTGAATTAAAATTTTAAATTTTTTTTTTTTTTTTTTTACAAAGAAATGTTTTTTTTTTTTTCCATCTCCCGGTGAATTGTTGAATAATATTTTATTTTAGTTCTTAAATAATTTTGGACGGCTTTGTCCGCTTTGCTGGCAAACCTCTTTTCTATATAGCTTTATGAAAAAAAAAAAAAAAAAATGAAATCGGTCGAAAGCTTGCTTTGGGTTCCCGCTGCCTTCGGCATCGACTTGTTTGTCCTTGCAATCTCCGGTGCCTCTCCCTATTGCCTGCGACAATGGCTTACCCGTGGGCTTCCATTTGGGTGCTTATCATATATGACAGTTTCGATACGGACAGTATCGAAAAATTTGAAGTAGCTCTTTTATATCTGAATCCCAGTTACATATGAACAACATTATACGTGATGTACGTAATATTTGCTCTCAAGTTATTTCCTATATTTATTTGATTTAATCGATCAACCATAGAATGACAGCAATTTCAAGCCACATATAATATTACAATACGGAGTGTCTTCATCCATGGGACCGTGGACATAATGCATACACGGGATCGTGGATTAAAAAAATAAAAGGAATACAGATAGATTCACAGGAGGTTGCTGATGACATCATAAAATTCTATCCAATCAATTCTTTCCCGTGTATCTACAAAATTCTCTCTGTCAATGCTAAATCTACGGTCCCGTGGATGTAGTCGCAGACAACGGAGTGTCTACATCCACGGGGCCGTGGACATAATAATGCATACACGGGACCAAGGATTTAAAAAGTAAAAGGAATACAGATAGATTCACGGGAGGTTACTGATGACATCATAAAATTCTATCCAATCAATTCTTTCCCGTGTATCTACAAAATTCTCTCTGTCAACGCTAAACCTACGGTCCCGTGGATGTAGTCACAGACAACGGAGTGTCTACATCCACGGGGCCGTGGACATAATAATGCATACACGGGACCGAGGATTTAAAAAGTAAAAGGAATACAGATAGATTCACGGGAGGTTGCTGATGACATCATAAAATTCTATCCAATCAATGCTTCCCGGTGTATCTACAAAACTCTCTCTGTCAATGCTAAATCTACGGTCCCGTGGACGTAGTCGCAGACAACGGAGTGTCTACATCCACGGGGCCGTGGACATAATAATGCATACACGGGACCGTAGATTTCAAAAATAAAAGGAATACAGATAGACTCACGGGACGTTGCTGATGACATCATCAAATTATATCCAATCAATGCTTTCCCGTGTAGCTAGCAAAATTCTCTCTGTCAATGCTAAATATACGGTCCCGTGGATGTAGTCGCAGCCATTACAATATGCTATGATCGGCTACTTCTATCGCATGAGACAATTATTATTATTATTATTATTATTATTATTATTATTTTGTGGTTATATATACTTCATGCTTAGTTAATAGTAGTTGGTATATAGAAAAATAAATAAATTAATATGTAAACTTGATCATGGTACAGCCTTAATGCCCTTGGTGACTTTTGAATTTTTGTTGCCGTTTTAGACCAAAATATAATTTATGCGATTATTGTTCCTATACACAAGCGAAGTGTGACGTCACTGACCGTCCGTGGATGCAAGAAAATGATTTCCCATGTCAATCGCCCATTGGATTTTTTGTAAAAAAATATTAAAAATCGAGAAAAATTATTTCCTGATTTTAATCCCCATATTTGCGTATATATATATGTATTAATTATCATGTGCATGTGTTAGATTGAGTTATTTTGCTGTCAAATTTACAAAATTTTAATTTTAAATTTCAAAACTCTGTCGTTCTTGGCGCTTATTGTATTTGGTGATCAAAAATGTAATACGAAAATATACATGCCAGATGTATATTTTCGTAATATGCATTGTACGAAATATTGTTTCATATTATTCATTACTCTCTTATTATAAGTTGTTAAAATAACCATGATTTTTGAAAGGAATTAAATTATGTTCGCCAAATAATTTGGCGATATATTTTTTTTTTTCTGAAAAGGATGACCGATATCAAATCTATTCCGCTGTAACATATTAGTATCTTGTATCAGATACTTTATTTAGACATTTGAAAACAAATTTGACTTCAAATTATGATAGAATATTTATCATTTCCCTTTTAATTAGTATATTAGTTGGATATTTATTGTGTTAATACCATCCATTGAAATGAAATGTTTGTGTTTTCAATCGAATATGGAAGCTTCACTTTTTTTTTT
The DNA here is from genome assembly GCA_963930645.1 of Salticus scenicus. NCBI lineage: Eukaryota > Metazoa > Arthropoda > Arachnida > Araneae > Salticidae > Salticus > Salticus scenicus. Next base: position 138,883,568 of record OZ005649.1, read on the forward strand.
TCCCCCTCGAGATTAGAAATTAAAAATTCAAATTTTGTCAATCTTACAACAAAAATAACTTAATCTAACGCGTGGACATGATAACTAATACATATCTATACCTAAATATGGGGATTAAAATCGGGAAATAATTTTCCTAGATTTTTAATAATTTTTTACAAAAAATCCAATGGGTATTTAACATAGGAAATATTTTTCTTGCATCCACGAACGGCCAGTGACGTCATCACTTCGCTTGCGTGTTTCTTTCTATCTTTTCCTTGGCGAAAAATGTCCGATCTACTTTAGCATCAAAATTAAAAAAAATTGTCCAGAATTATCAATAAGAAAATACCTTTAATATAATGCTGAATTAGCTTTTATGCCGAGCGTGTTTCATCCACCGTACTAAAAAAAAAAAATCTGAAGTTGAGGTATATAAAAAAATGCTATGAAATAAAATTCAGAAGAAATATGTTAGATTTGTAATATTACTATTTTATTTTAAAATTATAAAGTGTCATTTTCTCGTCGACCAATTTAACATTTAATAATTTTTATTTTTCGCGTGAAAGCATATTTCATTTTATGTTGAAAACAATATATAAATAGAAATATCTCGTAAACTTTTTTTGGCAACAATTAAAAATTTAAATGGCTTATATGAAGTCAATTACCAGTTTATTATTTTCATATTTTAATTAATTTTAAAAAATGTAATCAAATTTCCGGTATAAATAGTAGCCTATGTTCTATTCCAGACTATTCTCTATCTCTGTACCAAATTTCATCCAGATCCGTTTAGCCGTTGTGGCGTGATTGAGTAACAAACATCCATCCATCCATCCAAACTTTCGCATTTATATATTAGTATAGATTAAGTAAATTAAGGACTTGACATAAAAACGATGTCAATTACAATTATATATTTAAAGAGGGCCAAAAGCTAATAAAAAGTGTTTGCATCTGTAAATCGTTCTCTTATTTTTTCAACGTAGTAATATGTAGTTTCGACTTTGAGTTACCAGCAGGGTATGCTGGTTTGTTTAATTTTTCTTTTTCATCTGTAAATATTCATGCTCAAATAAATTATGTTTGTTAATATATAAAAGTTTTCTTCATTGAGTCTTCCACATCAAATGCATAACTGCCATGTAATTTTTCCTCTTAAATTTTTATTAAAGTTACTCTGCTAGTTTAGTATATTAAAACTTTAATTCAACAGTAAGTTTGGCTAGAGAATGTAAGTTTACATTGGCATGAGAGAATAGTATGGTGCGAGAGAATGTAAGTTTACATTGGTGCCAGAGAATGTAAGTTTACATTGGTGCCAGAGAATGTAAGTTTACATTCTCTAGCATGGCGCTAGGGATGTAAGTATGCTGAAATTACATTCTCTAGCACCATGCTAGAGGAATGACGGTTCATTCAGCGTACCTAATGAAGGCTCCGGTAAGCAGTTGAAAGTGCTCATACAGGTGATTTTAATATGGTTTTAGTCCAATAAAAACATTTACCAAATTATTAGGAATGAGGAAGACAAAGTTGACCCAATCTAAGCCTCTGGCATTTATGAAATCCCTTTTATTAAAGAAAATAAAAATAATGGATATTATATTGGTATGACCAAGCGAAAAATTAAAAGCAGAATCAAAGAGCATGCCACAGATATCAAATTTGGTCACCGCGCTTACTAAGACCAACGCTAACGAGAATATCAATATTAAATTCCAGGATATTCGCAAATTAGCAAACTACAATAACACAATATATGCAACGAATCGTGAAACAATAGCAATTTTATCTAACCCGCTTTCTTGTAATGGCAACGACCCAGCACAAGATGTTAACTGGACTGGATTCTGCAGCAGATGTGAACAACTTCACCAGAAAGGAGCAAGCCAACACAGATTTGCCTCTGATGAAGGGAGCGGGGGGGGGGAGCAGTGGGCTTCCACAAGTTAACTAAGGCATTCTTTCGAGATAGTAAAGTAAGGTTTTTCATATTTTAATAGTAATTAGTGCTTCTCATATTTAGTACAATGAAAGACATGTGTTACTTTAATTTTTTATATTTTACGTAAACTATTTAGAATATTTTTTCTTTCTTTCCTGCTAACATTTAAATAACAGAAACCTTTTATCTTATATAAACAACTATTTCATAAAATTGAGGACAGATGTACAAAAAGAGGTATAAAATAATACAAAACTTCTTACTTTTGCATCTTCCATTTGCATGATGGAAGATTGGCATTCTGCAATATTTTCCTGACAATAATCAATATTTGCCTTAAGACTTTCAATGTTATCATCATAATCTTGAATAACTTCTAAGCTCTGAAAAGAAAATTTTTGTAAACATCCATCCGATAACATTATACAGAAAACTGTATTATATCTTAATAAAATTAAAAGTGTCTAATTCAATTTAATTAAATAATGAAAAGTTAAAATCTAGTAAATTTCAAAATAAATATAAGTGGTAATATTAATGAATAAGTTAATATTATACTTTTAAAGACACGTAGTATCAAAATTTTCTGTGCATTTAAGACAGCAAAATAAAATTTATCTGTGATTTAGGAATGCTAGAACAAATCTGGTATTATAAAAACTATTAGGAATCCATAAATTACGTATAATTTGCATTGATTAAAAAAATGTAGCAAGTACAATAATCTAGAGCAGGCCTGTCCAACTCAAAACACTTGGTGAGCCGCAACTGAAATATATTTATTTCAGGCAGGCTGCATCGTATGTATGTATATGTGTATGTATGAATCAAGATGACATTTTTCTGGCAAAGTGAAGATTCTGAGCAGAATACATTAATTTAAATTATTTTCTTTCATAAATTACCAATAGAATTGCAAAAAATGTATGACTATATAACTATAACTATAATAAAAAGAATAAATAATGGATCAAATAATATATTTTTTTTACAATAGTGTGATTCTTTAGTTACCGTAACTGTTGATAAGTATTTTCACTTCAAAAACTCAGAACGGATTTATTATTTTTTAATGTGTTAATTAAAGTTGTTAAACTTAAAATATCATTATTCTTCTTGTGGGTCACAAAAAACTACACTGCAGGCAGTGGGTTAGCCACCCCTGATCTAGAGACATGATGTAAATTATATTTGTATTTAAAACCTGACGCACTTCAATTTTTTATTTTATTTTATTTTATTTTTTCCCATATTCCTTCTAAATATATATTTAGGGAAAAAACTTGAATATATATATATATATATATATATATATATATATATATATATACATACATGGAAGAAAAAAAAATAGTTAAATTTAATTAAAGAAAAATCCATTCTAAAAGGTTAGAAATCACTAATAATTAGTAATTTCCCTATTAAATTTTGTTTCATAGCAGAAGACTATCACACAAAAATTAGAAAAAGTTAGAACTTAAAAGAATCATTTTGCAAGTTCAGTACAATTTTAAGTTAATTGTTGTTAGATTTTGCATATTAATTGAACCCTGGATATCTGGAACCTAAGCTAAAGTACTGGTCATCAGAATATTTAACTAATTTGAATCGAGAATTTGGTGAAGAAAAAACTTTTCCCACCGATTTTAACTGCTAAAGACCTTTCTGAAGTCTTCCACTCTAAAATTACACAGGAGTGAGATTGTTCAGCAGTACTTTTTGTTGTCTTCCAATGCTCGCCATCATTCAGAGAATTTTTTACTAAAGATGTGTTCGTGATTAATTATTGTGTCATGACCATAACCCTTCTAGACATCATGTATATATCAATTATGTTTGTTTTCCATTAGTTAAAACAATAGTGTATTTTTATTTTTTTATTTTTTTGTTTAAATCAGATAGCAAACTGACCAAATAAACAGTCATTTAGCTTTAGTTTATCAGAGTAGATAACCTCTTTACAAAATATAGATATAACAGGGAAAAAACAGGATATACAACGATAAACAGGGAAAACAGCGATACCAACTCTTCTATATGGAAGCGAGACATGGACGCTCAAAAAGAGTGATGAAAGAGAAATACAATCTTCAGAGATGAAATTTCTAAGGAGTGTGAAAGGTTGTTCTATAATGGATAAAATAAGAAATGATGACATCAGAAAGGAACTAAACACTAAGCCAATAATACATACTATAACAAACTATAGAAATAAGTGGAGAGAACATTTAGAACGAATGCCAAATGACCGTATACCAAGGGCAGCTCTAAAATATAGGCCAAGGGGGAGAAGAGATAGAGGGAGACCCCGTAAAAGATGGATTGAGGCCAGAACAGGCTTATAGCCTTCAACCGTGTTGGACATGATGAAAAACAGGAATAACACAGCAAAAAAAAGCTAAAACTATCAAGCTAAAATAGTAATTTTTTTTCAATACACACACACACACACACACATATATATATATATCCAATTTAATAAACTACTGAACAGAATTTCAAAGAAACAAGCAATAGAATTTTTAAGAAATGATTTTTTCAAACTTTTTTTTTTTTTTTTTAATACAAAAATTTAAGAGTACCTTTTTCTCCAAAATAGCAGCCCTACGTTTTGCTTGAAGATTTTCTAGCTTTCGTGTTAGGTTGTCTCTGCTCTGAAATACATTTAGAATAAAAATGCAAGAATTTTTTACACATTCAAGAATAATAATAAAATCATATTATAAAAAAGGTCTTTAGCATTAAATTATTTTCAATATCATAAGAAAATGAGCTTCACTTAAAATATCAAGAAAGTATTCTTTTTTATTAATGTTATTTTAATTATAGTGTAATAACATTTTACAGCAGATCCCATTTAGTTATTACTAAAAATATATATAAGTTGTCACAACAATATTATTTGTTTCTTTTGCATTTCATTGATTTTTACAAAGAAAACTTATATGGGCCAACACTGAAAGAACTGTTGTTTTCAATGGGCTTTTTGTTTGCCAACGGCTATACATGACCTTTGGCTGAATGTACGGATGACCCGGCTATTCGCAAACTGTTGTCTCATATGCAGCATTTTACATTGGCAATTGTATTTTGTTAATTATTTGCCATTTTTATACTTTTGCATGAAAAAATAATAACCTTGACATTATTCTAATGCATGTAATAAAATTATATACAGGAAATTCCGAATTATCTGCAAGTGAACAATGCACATTGTAGATTATCCACTGGCACAGCAAAAGGGTGAAATCAAGAGAAAGCACATTTTCAACAAGAAACAAAAACAAATCATTGTTTTCTTTAAAGAAAAAAAATGTAAATATAAAAAACTATGTTGCTTTTATTTTATTTTATATACAGTACACGTTTTTTTCTTTACACCACTTTTTTTAAGGGTACACCACTTTTTCTTCTTATTTTATCATAATAACAAATTGAAGAAAAATACTCTACAAATAAAATGGTGAAAAAAAGGAGGGTATTCCATATTCACAATACTCCCAAATAAATTAAAATACTGATAAATTAACAGAACTGTGTAATTTAGTGCATAAATTAACTTAAGATTGTATTTATACCACATCATACATTCTTATGTTTACTGTTTCTACATCCTTTAGTAAATAATATACAAACATTTTTATTATATTGTGAAAATTGGCCTACTGTTTGTATTATGTTTTATATACAATACAATTGCATTTTTCAGCTAGAATGTCTTAAATCTTATTTACACCTCATTTCCAGCCTTTTTGCAGTTTATCTACAAATTACATTACTAGAACCAGTGCTACTCAATTCCACAGATAATTGGGAGTATAATGTAGTTTTTTTTGAAGTTATGTTAGGGTTATAAATGAGCTATTAAATGCAAATTTAAGGCATGAACTACAGTAGGACTCAGAATGCTCTTTTATTATGGTAGGCCAACTGTAACTGCACAATTGATAGAATGCCAATGAATGGGACAAAAAGCATGTTGTTGGACCAATCACATTGTGTCAACTAACCAAATGTTCCTCTTGCAAACCAAATATCTATTGATAAGCCAGCGACTCATATTTATAGGGGTTTTGTGTATACAAGTGTTGGTTCAGCATTGTTCAGAACAATTAAAGAATTACACTTCCCCTCATATTTAGAATGTAAGGATTACTCCTTTTTAAATGCCAACTGATAATTATGTTTTTTAACCCCCCCCCCTTCCCCCTCAAATAATAATAATAAAATAAATAAATAAGTATAATGCTTTAATGGTTTCCAAAAAAAAAAAAAAGCTTTTCTTGAAATTCCCAGACTTTGTGTTTCTTTACTTTCTCATTATTATTATTTTTTTTTTAATTCAGACCAAAGACAGGATAATCCACATAAAAAAAAAAACCACAGAGTTTCACAAAAAATATGTTGAAAGAGCATATATGCAATATCTGTGTCATTTAAAGCATTCAAAACAAATGCATTTCTTACTTTTCAAAATATTTAATGTTAAATTTTCAATACAAAATTTTCTTCCTTATTCTAAAAAATATTATTTTAAGTCAACACATTCAAACTGCCATAGGAGATTTAATAATATTTTTGAAAATGAAAAGTAAATAAAAATATGGAAAATTAAAATAACACTCTATTACCTAATGAATACATCTTAAAAACATTATGTAGGATAGTTATAAAAATAATGAAAGACAATATGATGGCTTAAAGAAGACATTACTATTTAGGTCTCTAACTTTCTTTCAGATGGTGAGATCAAGAATTTCAATAGCTTTTAAACCTTTTCTATACGATGCAGATCATTTTGTAAAGAAATAGCACACATAAATCTGTTCAGTAGTTTTTAATCTATAATGATTGCATAGATAAATATTGCCTTACCCCCCCCCTCTCTCTCTCTCTCTGTACACACACACACAGAAGTGGGATCTAAAAATAATCATACTTTTGCTTTGAAAAATAATTCATTATGTTTTTTTTACAAAATTCTTTCAGTCTCCTGCAAAGTACTCTCCATTAGAGTCAATGCACTTGTTCAGTTTTCTTTCCCACTGTTTGTGTTTGAAGAAGCTCTGGAAAACTTCAACTTAGAAATTATTCAGTACCTGCTGCAAGCTCTTTTTACAGACTCCACATCATCAAAAAGGTTCTCTTTCGAATTTTTTTTTCCCATTCTCGGGAATAGAAATCATCACATAGGGCCAGGTCTGGTAAATACAGAGCGTAGGGAACAATAGCCCATCACCGAGTCCCAAATCCAATGAGCTTCCTCACCTCTGAAATGAACCTATATCTACTATCAAAATCCACAGACACAAACTACAATTCAATTTTGTCTCTTCTAAAATTTCATAAATCGTGAAATGATGATCCTCATTAATTTTTTGCAAATTTTTTTTCAATGTTTTCATTGTTTTAAGATGATGAAAGATTCCTTGAATGAGCATGATATTCAGTACTCATCTACCCATATTTAAAGTCCCAAACCCTTAAGAGACTCGTGTGGCTCATAGCACCCTACTTGAAAGAATGTTGAAGCATTTGCTGTTGCTGATTTTTCAAGTAGGAAGCAAAATTTCAAGCATACTCATAATGATTTCACAGTTGGCAAACGAGAACAGGGGACTGTGGACTCCCAAAACACACCCGAAGCAGTGTGGTTCGGGAGTGATTTAGCCTTGTCGGATTAGAAATCATGGCACAGCAGAATGCTCAAATCTCTCCCAGCGGATCTGTGGCCCCGACGAGAGCTGCAGAGGAGGAAGACTCCTGAACACAGCTAACCTCCTATGCACATGCTGCTTAAGCAACTGATTTGTGAAGGTCTCTAAGTAGAGCCACCTAGTGGGGCAGGGTTCATACTCAAACATGGGGAAAAAATTACCTGAGTTTTCCAGACAATTTTCAAGAAAATATTAGCAACATATTACAAGAAATGTTTCTCTAGAGAAGAGAAAATACATCTACTTCATCTGTATGATGTTATATTACTGCCGATCATGATAGAAATTTAGGTAGAAATCATTGTTTACATGAGTATTTTCATGATGTTTTATCATTTGAATTTTGATATGAAGCTAAACAAGAAAAATATAATTTGACAGAAAAGAAATATTTGTTTTCCCAGGTTTTATAATTGATTTTCCCTGACTTTTAATGAAAATTTTTATTTTCCCAGAGTCTTCCCTGACTTTTTTCTTAACAAAATCCAAATTCCCTGAGTATTCCAGGTTTTCCCTGAGTAGTATGAAACCTGTAGGAAAATTTATCCACTACACTTAGAAACAGTCACACACTTTCAATCCATTTATTTTCCTGTCCCCTTTATTGATTTGAATTTATTAATGAGAAAGAAAACTACATTATTATTGATAGTTTATTTGAATATTTTAGATTTACCATATAAATCACAAAACAAATACAAAATTCTATTTTTGGTGAAGAGAACAGAAGCTATTTATCTACGACCTTCAAGAACCAAATAGAAAATACTCATATTAAAAAATAAAATAAAACATTTATAAACATACATTTTATTACTTTCTTTAAACTATTAAGATATTAACAGTTTTTTACATTACAAACTCTTTTCTTAATCATAAAATGTCAAAATTCACAGGCTTACAACAACAGCAATAAAATCAGAAAATTAAGGTACTTCAAAAACGTTTCTTAAAATATATAATTCAATAAAACTAGTGATAGTTTAAAATATTGTTTTCATACATTTCAAAATAATTTGGAAACACAAACTTTCACTGAAATTTTTAAAATAAAAACTTACTTTTAAATATCTTTCCATATCTCTTTCAATGCAGTTTATACTTTGTTTGCTTATAACCAATTGGTTTATCTAAAACATGTGGGGGAAAAAAGAAAATATATAAATTAATTATCCTGTTGATCAGCAGCAAAAATTTAAGCTATCAAGTGCAATTTACAAAAATATTTTTAAAACAACTTTATAAATTAATATCACTTGCTAGAATAAGTGGTGTGAATTAACTTTCTAATGACATTAATGGATTAGCTGTAAATAATTTAAAAGAAAATAATGCTATAAAAGTTAATATTGTATAACTTACGAAAATTTATTTTCATACGGCAATCTTAAAATTTAAACAAATAACTAATAATTTAAATATAGATTTAACATCCATATTTTTTCTAAACATTTTTATTTAATGTGGACCAGTAATGAGAGTGTTTAATATTAATGACAGTAGTTTAACATAATATAGAGCTGCCAATTTCTTAAAACTGTTATCAGTAATGGTACTGCCATCAGAAACTGACACGCCGTACCGCACTATTTACTATATTATATATATATATAATACAGTATATAATAATATTTAATATACATATGTATGTATAAAATATAAGATAATGGTCTTAATTTAAAAAAATAGATAATATTTATATATTATATATATACACAGAGGTACCAAGTTTCAATAAGAGCTATCTCTCAGTAATCAGAGTTATATACTTGTGCAACGTGGAGACGTGAACCTCGTCACGGAATAATTTTTATACACAAGCCCACATATAACAATGAATTGCACTGTTTTTGTAAACAAGTATAAAAAATATTAATTAGAAAAATTTCTAAAACAAAAGTAAATATGTATTTCTTTACCTTCTTACAAAATGAAAGAAAAAAAAAAAAAAAAAAAAAAAACCCTGCTCTGGTGGGGAAAAAAAACCATTTGGATCTCTCTAACATTATTATTATTATTTTTTCTTTATGAATCTTGCATAAAACCTAACATATCTTTTGCTTGATGGTATTGGATGTATTTTAAATTTATTAAGGAAAAACAATAAATTCATCAAATTCAGCAATAAAGCCTAAAAATAATAAATTACATATGTGAGGAATATTGAGCACTTCTATCACTTCTATCACTTTTTTGATTCTAGAAGTAATCCTTGATCACCAGCTGGGAAGCGGGAGGGGCGGTTAAAATATAAATAATTAGATAAATGAGAAATTAAACAATTCTACTTCTTTATAGGCAATAGAATCTAATAAAGCAAGTTTAAAATTAATATTGACATTTATGTTGCTGATGAAGAAAGATTGGGAAACTAAAGGCTTCTGCAGAGCTTTTAATCGACGGTGGCTAGTTGGAGATAAGAAAAGAGGGGGGGGGGGTTAAAAAAAAATTACATAAGGAAGAAATATTGTATAATTCTATTTCTTTATAGTTTTTAGAATCTTACAAAGCAAGTTTAAAATGAATATTGACATTTATGTTGTGGATGGGGAAAGATTGAGAATAAGAATGCTTCTGTTGTGCGTTTGATTGTCATTCGTTAGTGGCGATTCTTTTTTTTTAACGAACGATATCAGTGATTTTTTTTAAAGTGTATAATCCATAATTTTTATATGTTGTCCGTAATGCCGTAATTATTGTCGTAAATCCGTAATAATTACGGACAAATCGTAATACTTGGCACCTCTACATAATACAATCGAACCTCGTTAACATGAACACTCTTAACGTGAATTATTTTTAATATGAACTGTTTCCATACAGTGCGTTAAGAAATTATAAGACCACAAGCGTATTGGTGCATTTCTGAAGAAGAAAGCATAATATGCAAATTTTTAGTTGTGTATTTAAAATCAATAAGAAAACTCATCCTATACAAATTCCAACTTTTAAAATTAAATTAAATTTCATTAAAACTTATTCATTTTTCTAAAAATTAAAGACTGTGACTGTTAAGAAATTATAAGACCACCTGAGAAAATTAGCATATTATACATGACCTCAAACTCAATATAAAGCGCATGCGTCAGTATTTCGTAAAAGCATTACCTAAGAAGCAAAGGCTTAGGTTTTGAATGTGTTATCTACGATTAATTTGACGATGCCTCGAGATAAAGAATTATCAGAGTGCGAAGTGAAAAAAAATTTATTTTATAAAGGTTCTGGTAAATCTGAAAGAGATATTGCGAGGTTAATGAACCGTTCTAAAACTGCCATAATTAGAAAAGTTTATTCAAACAAAATAAAATGATCTGATAGAAAAAATATTTTGACAGCACGTGATAATAGACAAATTTTTGGACTGTCAACTAAAAAAGGTCTTTCAACTCGTGAAATTTCGAAGCGTTTCAGCAAGAAAACTTCACATGTAAGAGTCGTCTGAAAGAGTCTTAAATTAAATATTAATACGAAATTTATAAAATTGAAGAAAAAACCAAAATTATTGAAATGCTATCTAGAAGAAAGATTAAAATGGGCTTAAAATGTCATGTCATGGAATGATGAGTGGAAACAAATTATATTTTCTGATGAAAAGAAATTTAACCTTAATGGTCCCGATGGTTACAAACACTATTGGCATTACTTGAGGAAGGAACCAAAAGAATGCTTCAGTCGACAAATGGGTGGAGGATCAGTAATGATTTGGGGAGCTTTCAGTTATGAGGGGTTGTGTGATTTACAGCAGATTTCTGGTCATATGAACTCTACACAGTATCAGTCTATGTTATATGATCATATGATACCGTTTGGACCTTTATTAGGTGGTGCTAACTGGATGTTTCAACGTGACAGTGCTGCTTGACATACAATAAATCCACACAGGAGTGGTTTTAAAAAGAAAAAAATAATGTTTTGCCATGGCCAAGTCGAAGTCCAGACTTGAACCCCCATGAAAAATCTATCTCGCAAAGTTTATGCTAATAATAAACAATTTTCATCTGCCAATGAACTGGAAGTAGCCATTGTAAAAGAATGGTACAATATTTCTATAACTGAACTTAACCACCTGGTTACTTCAATGAAAAACAGAGTATCTGAAGTCATCAGGAAAAATGGAGGACCAATATCATATTAATTTTTTATACAATATTGTTTTTTGACAAGTGGTCTTATATTTTCTTAACAGGTTATTTTTCACCGATTTCTAATATATATTTTAATTAAACATTTATTGCATTATACCAAGTTATTGCAAACTAATTATAAAAAAATATAGAGGAAGATGTTATTTTATGTATTTAAATTATGATTAGAATCTTTATTTTTCTTATAATTTACAAAATTAAAGTGGTCTTATAATTTCTTAACGGACTGTAATCCTCGTCATAATGAAGATTAGTTGCTCATTGCATGAACTACTGATAACATAAACAATTTTGTTTTCAATTTGAGATTCAAGTTAATGAGGTTTGATTGGAGTTTATTTTTGCACCAACTTTCTACTGTTATTCACACACATTCAAAAATATGTCAAGTCGAACATCACATTACTGACACACAGTAACTGATAACATTTATTTAATATTTATATTATATTCAATACTTTGGAATGTTCTTCCAAGTAAAAATATATACAATACAATGATATATATTTTTAAAAAATGTAAAATATCATTGTGTACTTTAATAACAAACATATTATAATTTTATAATACTTGTTATAAGTACAGTTAAAGTTTAATCAAACATACTACTTTTAGATCCTTTAGATTTAGAAAAAAAAAAAAAAAAAAAAAACCTTAGTGCATACTTTTAAAAGTTACAGAAGAAACCAATCTACGGTATTTATATATTTCAGCAAATTAATGTTACTACGGTGTTTCAAATTTCTTAAAAAGATTTTATTTAATCATGAACGTTACATGATGTGTTGAATAACACTGCTCGGCATGAAAATTGCCTCTGACACCATTTCAGCATATTCTTATGTAAAATGACCTCCTGAATCCGAATATGAACCCCATTTTGCCCAATCACCCACCATTTTCTAGATACATTCCCTCCCTCATTTTTATCATTGTTTGGTAATTTTATACCCACCAGTTTGATTTGGAGAGAAACTATGATTATTTTAACCGTTAAATGTCTTATGACCTGAGGAGTTACAGAGGTAGAAAGATCTAAAACACGAATATTTGTAGTAAGGAGGATATTTGAGGGGATTTGTGCCCAGAAAACAAAGGAAAATCAATAAAAACAATCATTTTCTGTTTCTTTTTTTTTCCCGCAATATTTCTCTTATATTTTTACATATTTCGGCTTACAGTTTGCCATTTTCTTACCAAAACATCCCAAATAATAAAAATTATACAGTGCAATTTTTTTCAAAATGTTGGTGAGTGGAGTAAAGTCTCAAAGCCCTCGCAAGAAAGTTTGATTGATTCACTGTACAACGTTTGCTTTCAATAACTCCCACGTTAAATCTTTTGGGCAGTAAAACATGAACAGTAAAATCTCCTGCTTTGACATGTGTTAAAGGTAATTTCTCTTAACATTATAGTCATCAGTCATTATCTACCTTTAGTACACGTTTTGCGATAAGCGAGTGAACTTTATGGTGTTCTCGACAGTGGTGATCTTTTACACGCGTCTGTGGTGAAGTGCTGTGGGGTAATAGATAGATTCTTGCATCATCTGCTTAGGAAAAGTTATCGACGTGATCGTACTAAAAGAACAAAGTTCCATCGTCTTTAGACGATAGTAGAATCTACTCCAGGACAGTTTATTTTTGCAGAAATGCAATAGTTTATTTTTTGCAGAAAAGCAATCTGGAAATTTCTGAGGGAATGCTTGGTGCAATAACCCAATGCTCACGACAAAATCGCTATTGATGTGCCGCCAGTAGAAGCACGTTAAAAGAATAGAGAAAACTCTTACCATTAATTTTGCAGAATGAAGAAGAAGAGACATTTGTTGAAAATTAATTACTCTTTATTAATTGAGTTTCATCAATAAGGACTGTGACTTGCATCCATGCTTCGTCCTCATCAAACCGGTCTCGGTTGCTCCTCGTGTTAGGGATCGTTACATATTTGGAATCCACGTGCATCCGTGAGATGAGTCAAATGATTACCACAAAAATTATTAAGGACATTATATCAAATTATATTGATTCAAAATACGAGTTTATTTCACAAGATTTAATATTTTATAGTTATAAATCGTAATTGTAATTAGAGGTTATCCTCACGCGGTAAAAATCCACGAAAACGCCCGAGGTGCGCGCGGGAGCGCGGCCACGGCGAATTTCCTACGCTGGCTCTTTCTACCAAGTCATCTCTAAGAGTGTCAGAGGATTTCTGTCTGCTAGTCAGCTTCCCCAAAAACGTCACGCCGCTCCGAGCCAATCGGCGACGATCCATCGCGGCAGCGTGCGCCGAGAGAGGGAGAGGGGGGTGAAACCTCATTTGAAGTTCCACGGAGGGAAAAATCAGCGCGTAGCCGGTAAGCTGACGTACAGGGGAGAAACGGGAAGATCGCTAAGCAGAGGAAATTTAAATTAAATGCTGTTAAATTAGAAGATCTTGTTAATAATGCAGAAAAATAAATCTAAACAATTAAAACGCTGTCGTGTTTCACGACACTCTCCCCAAAAACGGGATTTGAAAAAAAAAACAAGAGCTCAGGGAGGGAACGACAAGACACAGACGGAGCAACCGAGGAGGTGGATTCGACGGGCATAGATCAGTCACCTACAAAGGGTTACAGGCAGACACACAGTGCGTCTAAAAAAAATTTTTTTTTTTTTTTTTTTACATCGAATGAGGTTACAGAAATAGCTGTAAGGTGACAGCATATAGGTAAGTATACCTCTTACTAAGATTTGATTTGATATAAATAAAATCATATTTTTACCTTAGTCTTGTGTCTTATTTAACGTTAACATACAACTCACATTTTTATATTCACATAACATTGCCATAGATTGTAGTTGAGAAAGAAAAATTGGTGTTTGCTAAAACGTACTACAGTCTTATTGAACCTTCACAGAAATTGAGAGTAAAGTAAGTATGTTATAACATTTTGCATTGTACAAAAAAAAATAGGTCTTCATCTGTGACTACAAACGACCATTTATGCTGAAAAAAAAAACATATAAACACAACAAAAAAAAATGAGGCCTAAAAAGGTATGGAAGGCATCTCTTCAACTCGGGAATGGGGCCTAGGATATTCCCAGATTGGAGAGAATGCAAGAGGACGGCGAACATCAGGACCACATCCCTGCAGGAAGATGCAATCCCGATACAACTGTAAGAAGGGATTAAAGGTAAGAATAACTATTATATATTTTTATACATATTGAAATAGGTCAGTTGCTAAAAAAAAGGCAATGAAAACAATAAATGAGAGGTGAATATAAATAAAAGCATACATAAATAATTATGAACACAAGACGAGCTTTACATGGCTATATGAATAAAACCATTGCTGTAGATGTCAATTCAAAAAAAATTTTTTTTTTTTTTTTTTTTTTTTTTTTTTATATAATACATAAACATAAGGTCAGTGCCTTGTTTTAAATCATTCTGCCATTTGGACAAATTTATTAAAATATTTTATGATATATGCAATCACTACTTGATGCGTTGGCAGTCCAATAAATATGTAATATTTGATGTTAAAAGTAACCCTTGTACTACAGTCTTTATTATCACTAAAAGTTTCTATGAAGTGTATAGTCCAACCTTTTAGTTCAAGATCATTCATTTACATAATAGTGATCTAATTGCTGAAGAGGATTATGATAACTAATTTTTAAATAAGTAATACACATAATAAAACATCTAGTATTTCCGACTAATATATGAATCATATAAAAAAATAATGAAATTACACAAATATATATATATATAGCTATAGCAAAGCCTAATGAAAAATTTTGAAATCAAATGTTGATGAACACACATAATATAAAAAAATCAGATTAAATTGAGTAAATAAACATACACATTTTTTTTTTTTTTTTTTTTTTAAACAATGATATGTGTTCTGATAAATATTGCATGAAAATACTGGTAAAAAGAAACTATCTGTTAATCAAATTGTACACATCTAACTTTAAGATGCACCTGAATACATTGGTAATTAAACTAAAAAAATGTCACATTTTAAAAAAAACTATAGGATGTGAAAATATAAATTTGGGTTATGACGTGTCGTTAACCCAATGTAAAAATGAAATGTGGAAGTGTAACTAGAAAAATTGTGTAACCATAAAATACTATTGAATATATCATAAGGTTGGGAAGATGAATACAACTAATCGAACATAAAGCAAATCTGTTTATGTCAGTAAACTGTAAACAAAAAAAAATTCAAACCACATGAGGACCATGTGTCTGTGAGAAACACTACATAAGTGTACAGTAACATGTGAATATTAGTACTGAGATTGAATAAACAAAAAAAAAATGTCACATAACATGAATAAATCTATTGCTTATGAGAAAATGTCATATTATAGGAATGTGTGAAGTGTAAATAAATGCACAATATTTCAAAAGTAAAATTGAAAAGTGTGGATGTGTAAATGTGAAAATTATGTAACAACATATGACGTAGCATGAAAAAAAAAACAAATGAATTGAACAGGTTGACTCGACTGTGAAAGTACACATGAACAACCATGGAGAGTAAGTGGATCTACCGATGGTAAAAATCGGTCCTCTTATGTGCAGCTCCTGTATAGACCACAAACAATGCCAAAAATGAACATTGTACTTCACATAAGAATCAAACCCGAAAAATTTAACTGCATATAGCACAAAATAAATCAACTATTGAATGTGTGAATAGGAGTGTGCAAGTAAGAAGGAAAATTATTCCCCTATTAATGTACATAAAAAAAAAAAATCCTAAGGCTATAAGAATAAAAAACTATTGAAATGAATAAATAAAAAGGTGTATGGTAACAATATTAAACAGTGGTCATTGCCTATACTGCACAAATGACACAATACTGCATAGGTCTGTCCAGCAGTACCATAGCGTATTATCCATAAACAGGAACCAAAGGACGTCAAGTTCCCATCAATGGGTGCCAATGAGTGTAGGAAAGGAGAACCACATGAAGAACTATTATATTAACATAAATAAGAGCACCTGAAGGCTCGAAAGAAAACTATTGCAATGAACTAAAATGAACGTGTATGTAATAAGGATGAAATAAAATTCACCTAATAAATAAATAGACAAAAGCAAATCAAGAACCATGAAAGAAAACAGAAATCAACCCATAACAATCTATGCAATCTCACCACCAAATTGCCTCCTCCAAAACAACTGGTGAATGTGAGTGAAAATGTGTAAAATGTATAAATTGTGAAAGGTACAGTCGTTTACGCCTTCCAAAATAAACGCTGTCCAAAAAGTGTGAAAATAAACTATTGAGCATAGTTGAACAAGTTGAAGTCCAAAATCTAACACAGAACAAGAAAAACTAAAGTCTAAAAGTGTAAAAAAATAATTAAAACATAACTAAAGTTAAATGAATGCAAATAGTTGTGAATTGAACATGTATATTGATGCCTCCTAACCCAATGCATTATAGTGTGCAGGTTATATGGAGATTTAGAGAAATAAATTGAAGTTTTTGAAAAATGAACAAAACAAATAAAGGTAATTGAATGTGAATAAATGTAAATACAAATATTTTGAGGACTCCTAACCCAATGCATTGAATGTGCAGGTTATATGGAGATTTTAAAAATGAAATAAAGTTTTGGAAATGCAAAGCAAAATTGAAGTTATGTGACGCACAAAAACATAAATTGGAAAAAGAAAAAAAAAAAAAACTATATGGGGAAAACACAAGTAAGTTTTACAAGAAAACACATGTGTAAAATTGAGACATTTTTTTTTTTGTGTAATGAAATACAAATACCCTTAATTAAGTGACATTATAATGTGAGAAGCCAAAAAAAAATTTGAGGTTAAAATGACGTAAAGAGCTTACTTTTACGTAACAAGTCATTCTATTAATGTGAATGTGAATGTAAAAAGAATGTGAAAAAAATCTTGTTTGTGTAATTGTTTTCTTTTTTTTTCTTTTTTTTTTTTTTTTATATATAACTGACTGGGAAAGGAAAAACAAAAAAAAACTTAGCTATACCTAAAGTTTATGCATAAGCCATAAGATAATCCACTCATAGGAACATGTGATAAATGAGAAAAAAAAACATATAAATACACTAAATTCATACCTTGTAGCTATTAGAAATTGGCAAAAAGGCAACATTAAAAAAAGTACAAAAAAAATGTGTATCTATGATCAAGGTTACGTAAACAATAAGTTAAATAACACATAATTTTTTTTTTTTTTTTTTTTTTTTTACGTAGTATGGCTTGATGTAGAGCCACCACGAAACTCAAAAATTAAAATGAATGTGAATATATGAACAAGGCTAATAAAAAAATATATATATATAATCAATAAAATAAATAAAAACACATAAATTCTCCGTGTCACCAAGCATGACGTAGAGCCACCACAAAACTCAATATTACTTAAAATTGTGACTTAAAATTGGCACTTTCCATGTAATTATAACTAAATTGTAAATGATCAAAAATAAAAAAAATCAAATGGAAAAATTAATTCACATTTCGAGACTTGTAAATATAAAGCTATATAAATGATGATACTTAGAAAGATAAAAAAAATAATTGTATATTATATGCATTTGGACACATTAATAAAAAAAACACAATATTTCAATAAATATATATGTACCACGTTAAAAAATTGCCATCAGCGCGTCTGAAAGGCTCTAATACTGAAAAAAAAATATATATAAAACACACATAAAAAAAAATTATTTACAAAAAAAATTTGTCGGTCAAACATCAAGAGAAAAAAAAATTGGATCCCTGTTATACATAACATTTTTTTTTTATATGCATACATTAATACAACACATAAAACGAGCGAAAACTGGCACTTTGAAGATAGATATAAAATGAGAAAAAAAAATTTTAAACTGGACACTTATAACGTAAAATGTCCAAACAGAAAAAAAAATAGACCCTAGCAAATCATAGGCTTGATTTCCTTTGAATTTTTAATTGTATAGTTCCATCGTTCCTACAATTCATGTTATTGGGGAACGAGAAAAGAAAACTAACGGGTGTTAAAATGATAAAAAGGATACAGTAGAAATTAACATTTCATCAGAATAGGTCTCCATCGTCAATCCTAAGATTGTTACTTCCTCAATACTTGTTAAAAAAAAAACTGGCCAGGAGTTCGAAACTTTGTAGAGAGGGCTCAAGGAAACATACGGCGTCCCATATCTTCTTTGATAAACACTCAAAAGGTCGTCGATGGAATTGAAAAAAATTTTAACTGAAATTGCTATCATGTTGAATGCCATTAGTAGCGTGATCTTATAACTTCTAAAAGATCGTCAACTTATTGTATGTTAACACAACGGTGTAACGGCGAAGACAGTCAATTTCCGGTAGAACGATGAAAAAGAACGAATTCTAAATACACTACTTTCCATCATGTTCTTCTTCAAATTTAGCTCAAAGTATTTGAATTTTTATCTTCTATTGTTCTAATTCCATTTTTATACAACAGGCACATCGTGCGAAAAAGACACGGTACCATAATGTGGTGAAGTGCTGTGGGGTAATAGATAGATTCTTGCATCATCTGCTTAGGAAAAGTTATCGACGTGATCGTACTAAAAGAACAAAGTTCCATCGTCTTTAGACGATAGTAGAATCTACTCCAGGACAGTTTATTTTTGCAGAAATGCAATAGTTTATTTTTTGCAGAAAAGCAATCTGGAAATTTCTGAGGGAATGCTTGGTGCAATAACCCAATGCTCACGACAAAATCGCTATTGATGTGCCGCCAGTAGAAGCACGTTAAAAGAATAGAGAAAACTCTTACCATTATTTTGCAGAATGAAGAAGAAGAGACATTTGTTGAAAATTAATTACTCTTTATTAATTGAGTTTCATCAATAAGGACTGTGACTTGCATCCATGCTTCGTCCTCATCAAACCGGTCTCGGTTGCTCCTCGTGTTAGGGATCGTTACATATTTGGAATCCACGTGCATCCGTGAGATGAGTCAAATGATTACCACAAAAATTATTAAGGACATTATATCAAATTATATTGATTCAAAATACGAGTTTATTTCACAAGATTTAATATTTTATAGTTATAAATCGTAATTGTAATTAGAGGTTATCCTCACGCGGTAAAAATCCACGAAAACGCCCGAGGCGCGCGCGGGAGCGCGGCCACGGCGAATTTCCTACGCTGGCTCTTTCTACCAAGTCATCTCTAAGAGTGTCAGAGGATTTCTGTCTGCTAGTCAGCTTCCCCAAAAACGTCACGCCGCTCCGAGCCAATCGGCGACGATCCATCGCGGCAGCGTGCGCCGAGAGAGGGAGAGGGGGGTGAAACCTCATTTGAAGTTCCACGGAGGGAAAAATCAGCGCGTAGCCGGTAAGCTGACGTACAGGGGAGAAACGGGAAGATCGCTAAGCAGAGGAAATTTAAATTAAATGCTGTTAAATTAGAAGATCTTGTTAATAATGCAGAAAAATAAATCTAAACAATTAAAACGCTGTCGTGTTTCACGACACGCGTCAAAGGAGGATATTTTACTTTTCATTCTTTACTGCCTGAAACATTTAACGTGGGAGTTATTGAAAGCAAATGCCGTACAGTGAATCAGTCAAACTTTTTTGCGAGAGCTTTGAGACTTTACTCCACTCACCAACATTTTGAAAAAATTTTCACTGTATAATTTTTATTATTTGGGGTGTTTTGGTAAGAAAATGGCAAATTGGAAGCTGGGATATGTAAAAAATAAGAGAAATATTGCGGGAAAAAAACAAAGAACAAAAAAACAGAAACTGATTGTTTTTATTTATTTTCTTTTGTTTTCTGGGCACGAATCCCCTCAGGTCAGAAGACATTTAACGGTTAAAATAATCATCGTTCCTCTCCAAATCAAACTGGTGGGTATAAAATTACCAAACAATGATAAAAATGAGGGAGAGGATGTATCTAGAAAACAGTGGGTGATTGGGCAAAATGGGAGTATAGGAGTCATATTCGGATTCAGGAGGTCATTTTTCATAAGAATCTGCAAGAATGGTATCAGATCTCTTTTTTTTTTTTTTTTTTTTTTTTTGCAGAGCAGTGTAATTAAGACATTGATGGTTGATTCTATGCCAGGACGTGATGTGTAGTAACATTTCAGGTGCCAAATGCATGCTGACACAGGAAAATCTACTCTCCATGCTTATTTTCCTAATTATTCTTCAATCTAATCTTTATAATCTTAGTCAATCATCATTATGTTTTAGGTATGTATATCATTATTTATATGGACTGAAGGTTAAAGATTAATTATAAATATATGTGATTTCAAATTAATGCTTTGTCACTTAATTGAAAAAATATTTATGTATAACATATAATTTGTAATAAGACAATGATAACTAATAAATTCATTTCTAATATATTTATTTCGGGACTCTGCTGGGATAGATATTAAAGTAAGTTGTACACAAGATGTGTTGTTTATAAAGAACATGTTAAATTTTGCATTTTTAGGGATGTTTTTCTAAAGTGAAAAATGAGTTTAAATTTACAAAATATATATTTATTTAAAAAGCAACAGTTTTATTAAAGAGAAACTTAAAAAAAACTTGAAAGAAAAACTATTCTCATTATTTCTTTTCCAAACAGAAAATATAAAATTTAATCCTAATATAATTTTTTTTCCCTCAAAAAAAAAAAAAAAAAAAGAAAAGAAAAGAAAAATACTTACACTTTTTTCAAGATTTTGCCACCTATTTTTAACAACCTTCGGAGAAAATGCTTTATTTCTATTAATAATGAAGGCTACAAAAAAAAAAAAAAAAACATTTTTATACAAAAGTGCAAAATTTGATTTTAATTTTTTAAAATAAAACTAATTAAATTAAAAGAAAAATTACAAAGTTAATTAGAAATTTTAGATTAGTAAGTTAAATTAATACAATGATGAAGAAAAAGCCAATGCTACAGAAATTTAAAACTCCTAACTAAATAAAGTGAAATTTAATTTTTTAATAAATTGAACTTATGAATTGTTTCGAGAAACAAAATAAATTATTTTCACATAACATTAATTAAAATTATTCTACTTTTAGAATGGCTTTTAAATATCTTCTTTTACTACAACATTTAAATGGTTATTATTTTCTTTTTTTCCCCTCCATTAATAAAGCTAAGTTTGTTATAACTAACTTTTTAAAAAATTAACATGTTTAGTCTTACAATGTTTATAATTTTCCCCAAGAAATGGCATATACTTTCTCTCAACAAAACTTAAAAGATAAATAAATTGATAATATGAATCTACTAAATTAAATTCATTTCATGGCAAGTTTTACATGTTCTTCACCTAATTTTAATAATTTTGGTATTGATTCATGTTGATGTTCTTTGGCTAGTTCAATTGGGATAATTCTTAAACTTAGTTTTTCTACTTATCTTAGTAAAATGCTGATGGCAACTTATTTTGTGTGGATATGTAGTTTGCAAAAAATGTGGATGAAAAATTAATTTTTTTTTTTTCGTTATTAGCTTTCTAAAAAGGTAAATCCATAATTTGATCAAATTATGTCTTTATTTTCTTTTAAATGCTGGGTATTGTCCCAAAATAGGGACATACACTGTACCTTTAGGCTTAATATAGCCATACAGATTCTGAAATCTTGCAATATTTCTGCTCTAAATGGAGGAATGTATATACCCTGACAATGCAATCCTTCAAAATTTGAGAATTTTTCTATTCCAATTCATTTATTATGCTCCACTTCTTTTTAAAATTTGTTGGGTTCTTCTTAAAACTTACACAGGTCTACAAAAATGATGTTGAAAAGATCGGATTTGATGATTTTAGCTGATCTTTATGTTTTTTGATGTGGTGTAACCGAAAATGCAGCCAGTTTTTCTCTATCACATATAGATTTTTGTCAATATAGGGTGTTTACCGACATAATTTCTTACATATACCATCATACCAATTGGTTGGTTGGTCAGTTGGTATGGTTTTACATCACACTAGTGCTGTGTAATCACAACAATAGGTATCCATGATTAATTAATCAGGGAAACATACTATAAAAACTTACCAGATAATTATATTGGTGGAAGAGTAATGAAAGAAATTATATAGGTAGGCACCCAGTATTGACAAAAATCTATACATAATAGAGAAAAACTGGCTTCATTTTCAGTTTCAACTTACCAAAAAACATAAAGATTAGCTCAAATTATCAAACCAAAATTTTTGACATAGACCTGTGTTATTGGTTTCTGAAGGATATTTTTTTTTATTATTATAATTTCAAAAGAAAAATTCATATTGGCATGCATAAGTGGGTTTAATATGTAATGATAGTGTGCATATTTCATTCAATCTTTAAATACCAATCAAAGTTTTATTTATTTATTTATTTATTTATTTTTTATGTAATTGGTCTTATAATGTATCTCCTGTATGCTAAATTTTACCCTGATTTACAATTTCATATTATTTATTTTTTGTATGAAATTGGTATTAACATTGTATTTCTTGTAGGCTAAATTTTGTAATGATTTACAATTCTCAACATTATATATATATATATGCTATCTAAGGAGAAAATGAATTGCACATGTAAAAAATAATTATTAAAATTCTGTATTAAACAGAATTTAACTCAGGATAAAACTTAATTGTATCAGTTTTCATTTTTGTAATCAGTTATAAATTGTTTACTGCAAAATCAAGATTATAAGTCCCACCGTTTTTCAAACGCAAAACCAGTAAAACATAGGGAGATGCTTATAATCGAGTTTATTAGAAATTTCTTTTTTTTTTAAGTTGTGGTGGCACCATCCATCACCACAGAATGAAACTAATGTTTATTATATAATCCAGATTTGAATGTAATTTTCATTCATTCAATGTAATTTAAATTATTAATTCAAAATCTATTTTATTATTAATTTAAATTGATAATTTAAATTAATTTTTTCATATGGTTAATATGAAAAATGAATTTAAAAAAAAAAAAAAAAAAAAAAAAAAAAAACTAGACTGATTTTGCTATTGTTAAGGTAAAACTTCAAGATCAAAAATTAAATTTAGAGTATATAAATTAATATGAGTGCATATTTAGGTAAATACGAAATGCATAAAGCTCATTTCATATATTATAATAGTTAAACATAACATTTTACAAAAATATGACATAATTTTTTGTAAGAATTAAATTAAAAGAAATGTGACCTTTGTTAAATGAATAAAAGATCTCTATTATATAAATATGAAAGGCATATAAAGAAAAATTTACTCATACATTCAATTATAGGCTTCTTCAGGGTTCATTTTTATATTTCTCATTTCCACCTCTTTGTTATTTTATTAAAACTGAAGAGGGGAATTAATAATTTTTGCTGTAAAAAAAAATCATTTTAAAGAACAAATTTATTTAAAATCATTAAAAATGCATAAAATTTTAGAAATTGATTTTTTTTTACTCAAAATGACAAACTGGAGGAGGTGGGCTTATTTTTAGGATTATGGAAAAAATCCAAATCTGCCTAAAAGTGGAGAGGGGGCTTATTTTTGAAGGCGGGTTTATAATCGAAATTTTAACTTGATGTTAAAGGGAAAAACTGTTCTTGTTTGTCCTATTTTGTCTTAAAAAAAAAAAAAAAAAAAAACAGGCTTCTGTCTTTTTCTTTCCCTTAAAATGTTGAAAATTTATATAAACTGCTCAATTTTTTTTAGCTCAGATTGCTTCACAAATTTAACTAAATTTAAAATAAAAACATTACTAGAATTAAGATTATCCTTTTGGGGAACTCTGCCAGCAACACGATCGGACATTTTTGCTTTAGAATTTTTCCGAAGGGCAGCCAATTCTTCTTGTTTTCTTTTTAAGACATTCTCTTTCAGCCTATTTTCAGCCTGTAAAGAGCGTATTTGATTTTCTTTTATGCGGCTTTGCTTCTTCAGCTGAGCTATTTCTCTATTTCTTCTTTGTTCAGATTGCAGATGCCTCTGATTATCTTCCTTCATTTTGTTGATAAGTCTGACCTAAGAAATGATATTTAATTAAAAAAAACTTTAAATTTATGTTTAAGAATGAAAATTTTAGATATACAAAAATATTGAAAGACAGGAAGACAAATAATAATAAAGATTTCATTGGTTATGTATAGCTGGTGAAGAAAATTATATAATAAAATTGCTTATAAAAATGGAATTTTTCAATTTATGAGTTAAAATTTAATTAAATTAGCAGGTTTCAATTCAATCAAAAAGAAGTAAGCAGGATTAACTTCGAAATTAGTGAATTTCAAATTCAGAATCTATGAAAAATGTTTGATATCTTAAAAAAAAAAAATAACTCATCTCAGTTTTAAGATTAACTACAGTTATGAATCTTTAGATTTCATATCAGAACATCTAATATTTAGCACAAAATTAAAAGTAACAAGTCTATAAAATCTAAATTTTCAAGTTGCACATTTATAAATATCTTATTGTCTATAATAATAGAATTTTTTAGTGAAAATGACAAAAAGAAAATTTTGTGTGTCAGCATTTTTACTGAAGTAAAGAAGTATTATAAAATTGATTTATGAAACTGATTTTGTATCTTGCATAGTTCAAAAAATAGTTGGTAGAAGAATGTTAAAAATTAACATTTGAGACTTTTATAACATCTATCTACATATATTCATGTATTTTGAAGGTAAAAAAAATTGGGGGAGGGGGATAAATATTCACTTATTGAATATCATTCAAAAAAAAAAAAAAAGTAAATAAAATAATTTTAATTATTATTTACTTATTTATTTAATAGGATGGAGGACTATTAGTTTTAAACTGAAGTTTTTGTAGACCAGTATTGTGTAACACCAAAATTAGAAATATCAGTCCTATCATTACAAATTCGGTACTAAATGAAAGGAGCAATTTTTCTGAAGCCAGGGGTAAAAACAGTTTTTCAACACGACAATCAGATTTTTTAAAATTAACTAAAGCATGAAATTCAGGTGGCTAAACTTCATTTTAATTCATTTAAAAAGTACACGGCCCAGTTATTAAATGTGAAAAATAAAGCTGTGTATTTGGATCCAATTTTAAGAGGATTTCTATTTTCTTATTGTCTTGTGTAAAAGTTATGGCATATATGAGTGAAGTGTAAAGAATACAAAAAGATTTTTTTAAATTTCTAATCCATAATCATAATGCATCAAAAGAAAATTTCAAATTCTAAGTACAAATGAATTTACATGTATCAAATCTAAAATCATATTACATTAGATCCTGAAGTACAATTATTAAAAAGTTATGTAAATAGTCACTAGTTAAGCAGATGGAATGAAAATGTACACACAATTTTTATGGTACTATCAAGGTTCGAAATTAGCAGTCGTTAGGCATATTTTGCCCTCACAAAATTAAGTTTGGCGACCGTAAAATCACTCAGGTATAATTTTTGACACCTAACTTTTGACTATATTTTAAAAAATAAATTTTGTCATAATAAATTTTTTCTTTGATTTACAAACATGTTCTTTTTTTATTATCTTAAAAAAATTATTACACTGTCAGTTTCAACACATATACATAAGCTAAAAGAAAACCAGCAAGTACAAAAATACATAAATGTTGTTTGTAGAAAAATTTTCTGAACTAATAAAAAAATTTCCTATATATATATATATATATATATATATATATATATATATTTTTTTTTTTTAAACTTTTTTTACTTATTGCTATCTAGTTTGTATACAATCAGAAATTTCCGATCATTATAATTTCTGAAATACTGAATTAGTTTAAACAAAATTTTTGCTTATTAAACCTGAAAGTATAAATAAATAATTTATAAACAGTTTAAGTGGATATTTTCCGGTAGTTCTAATTTTGCTTGAAGACGTAATACATGGCATTTGACCTATTTTAAAAATCAGCTGGCCAGCAGATAATTAAAAACTTTCTTATACTGTTTGTTCTAAGTAAGTTTTTTAAAGTATAAATGTATTGATTTTTTAACTTTTGTGTTTGTATTTATCTATATAAATAAAGAGAAGTGTCTGTGTGTGTGTGTGTCTGCACTCTGGTGCTCACACTACTGATCGCAGAGCTTCCAAATTTGGCATATAGGTACCTGAGACCCTGCAGGTGTGCACCTCATCGAGATTATTTTGAATTTGAATTTTTTAAATTAATGTTTTTTCGATTTTAAATATTGGCTTTAATGTTTCATTTTTCATGAATTTATTCTTTGATTGTAATCGTCTGCAGCAAGGGCTATTATGCAATTCATTTTTTATTTAATACATTCATTTGAAGGCAATTTTCTTTTATTATTATTATTATTATTATTATTATTATATTTATTGAAAATCAAATGGTAATGCAATAGAAATAAAGTGTTATGTTTATGTATAAATTTTATGCTGTAGCAGCTTTTTATTTTTCATGTTTTTTAATTAACTTCTTTAAAAGAAAAATCTTTTTTATTTTAATTATTATTTATAATATTTATTCGGTGAAAAAAAATGATAGTTTATAGCAGAAAGGATAAACTGATTAAAATTCGTTTTTCATGTACTTAATTCCTTTTAAAAGAAAATTTACTTTTTTATTTTATTTTATTGCACTGGTCGGAATCAAATCGTAATATAGTGTAAATAACGGGGGATATAAAACACATGGTTCAAAAACTAAAATATGTAATAGATGCTGAGATACAGTCATCTTTAAAATCATAATTCTTAAATAACAGAAAATTCACAAGTCGTCAATAACCAGATTGAAGTGCCCGGGAAAAGACCTTTCTGTAGACAGTGGGAAACTGGATCCGATGCAGTATGGGCAGAAAAAAGAGCTGACTTAGGCAACGGGTACTCGAAAAAGAGAGATCTAAAGCGATTTCAGTTTTTCTTTTTTTTTAAAAGTTTTTATTTGTAATGTGATGTAAAAAATAAATACTGATCCAATTCTCTTGAAAATTCATTTAAATATAGTGACCAGCAAAGCGGGCGTAGCCTGCTAGTTATTTAAATAATTGAAAAAAAGAAAAAAAATGCTTAATCCTGTTATGATCCTAATAAACAATTTTAAAAAAAATTACACCTGAGTAGACCATTTTGGGAAGAAAGAAAAAACAGTTAGGTGCCATTGACACCTGACTTTCACATTCCAATTTCTATCCCTGGGTACTACATACTTATGACTTTCTAATGTTTGTATATAAAAATAGGCAGTTAACTTTTTCACATGATGTAGTCATTAATAAAATTTCATTTGCATGATGATTCAAACCCATTCGCTTAATAATGACTAACCTCTTTAAATTGTTGAATTTAAAGCAAAACTTGACCACTTGTATAGATTAGTTTCGTAGGAGATTAAGTTTTGTTAAATTTGATTTTGAAACATGATAATTTTCAGTTAGGCAAGGAAGCAAAAAATAAGCACCACTTAAAAGTTAAATTATAATTTAAAACATGATTTTGTATCAATTTGACTAAATGTTATAAATTTACCTTAGTTTTCTTCATTTCTGCAACTTCATTTTTCAATGTTTGAATTTGTCTCTCGTACTGGGCTTGGTTGCGCATGACTTTTGCATGTTCTTTTTTAGCTACCTGCATTTTTCTTAACTCTGTTTGCAAAGATTTTATTTTATTTTCAAAATCTTCTTTAACTTTTTTTACTTTTTCATCAGATTTTTTACCTTTATTAGCTATAGTAAACAAAAGTAAGGAAAATTACTTATATATAGGAAGCATTTAAAAGTTGTCATTTACATTAAATTTGAACATTTCATATCCATTATATTTACATTTCAATAACAATAGAAAGTATACTAACACATAGGATGCAAAAAAGAAAGTAATAACGTCATTCTGCATAAAAATTTATAAAATCAATTATATAAAAGCTTTAAAGTCCAAAATTGTTATAGTTATATTAATAGTGATACACTAGCATATAAAGCAATCAGAAGCATCCTTATATGATTAAACTTAACCATGTTATTTCAAAATTTGTAATTTTTACAGATGATTTTGAATTCCAATAAGTGGTTAGTTAAAATAATTTTTTATCGTTTTATTTTTCTGTTTAATTTCAGTATCTCATTCTTCACTTTGTATGAGATTCTGAACAGTCAATTCAAGACTTAATGTAAAACAACTCTAAGTTTTGATGATAAAAGTGTAATTTTATTTTTGTTGCAGTGAAGTTAAAGTCGTAACATTATTGGAAAACTTATTATTTTTTTTTTAATCTTGACAACAATAAATCTTTGTGCATTATTAATTAATCATGTTAGTGTTTCTCTCCCTCTTTTTTTACTGAGGAACACTTACAAACAAACTAACATATTATAATTTAGGCTATATCGAATTACGTAGCATCAAGCTTCAACTATTAACTGAATTGATTATGCATACTAACCGCTTAAGTTGGCAAGTATTTTGTCTCGTTCATTTTCTGTTTCTCTAATTTTCTGCTCAAGCTCCAACAATTTTTCTTCATAATGCTTTTTCATCATCCTCAATCTCTGCTGACTTTGTTCAAGGGCTTCAATTAACTTTTGTTTCATGGAAATATCATGTGTCAGCTGAGCAAGATCTCCATCATATATTTCTGAAATAATATGTACATTAAGGTAAGATAATATAGATAAGTAAATAGATAATTTTCAATACATGTAATGTATATTTATTTATTTATTTTGCTCACTTAATACATTGAAAGCAAACAATTTTTAGTAAAGCTATGTCTATGATGATCTATAAAAATATAAATGACTGTTTGTTCAAAATCTTAAAATTCTGAAAGTTATTTACAGATAGCTTTGAAATTTTGACACAATAGCACATTGGAATATGCACGTGTTTATATATATATGTTTCTGCAAAATTACCTCCCTTTTAAAACTTTAAGGGAAAGGGGGGGAGAGAAGACATGTTTCAAATGTAATTATTTGTTCAAAATTTCAAATATCTCAAAATTCTTCATTCATTGCTTTGAAATTTTGACAATTCTCCATTCGAGTATGTGCCTAAGAAACAAATTAGAGATAACTATTTTAGAAAAAAAAAATTTAATACTTTAAAATTGAAAGATATGTATTTAAGTACACCAAAGCTTAGCAAGATTATACAACTGCTTTATTTGACATGTTTATTTTTAAAGCTCTGCTGCTGGCAATATAATATCAAGGTAAAAAGCTTCTGCAATATTATGGCTGACATAGTTGCTTATAAAAAAATTATATTATTGATCCCTTATTGAGAGATGGGGGGAGGGTGGGGGGTGGGGGGTTGTAAATCCTGAGTCGCCACTTCCCTCTGTGCTATGGGCCATTTATCACTGCCAGTGTGTGAAGAAACCAAATATCGAAAATGAGCATGTATAAAGTATCCTGCATGAGCATTTAGGTATGAAAAATTTCTCAACATAATGGATTAATGAAAGTTGAAAGTTGATCAACAGCAGATTACTGAAGCATTTTTCAAGCAATGTTTAGACAAATTGAATTGAATAGTAACTATGTTAGATTACAATTGATGAAACTTGAATATATTTATTTTACACCAAGAAAAGAAAAAATATTTTAAAAAGAAAAATACATTTTATTCTGAAATCAATATCCATACTTTTTTTTTTTAATGATTGAGATTTTTGTATCAAAATTACATTAACATTAACATATTAGATATGATTACATTAACATATTAGATATGTGTGGTGTTACATTTTCTACTAGCTCTTGAATAGAGACTTATCTTTAAAATATTTAATAATGATGGATAGAGGCTGCATTTAATCCAAAACAAAAGATATTAAAAATAGTGATCATATAAAATAATGATGAGTGAACCCTAGGCTTCGATCTGATCATACATGGGTACTTACCAAGTATAAGATAAAAACAATAAAATAAAAAATTGAATCTATCTATAAGATATTTTAAAATTCAGAATAAAGATTTAAAGTAAAACATACCCAGACTTGAAAAAAGAAAGGCAGTATTCAATTCCACTAACTTAGAAATATTTATTAATTGGCTTCTTTATTTTCAAGAATGTAGAATCAGTACATGTACACACATTACAAATCTCAAATCTGTGATAACATAGCCATTTTTCTTTTAAAAAAAAATTCAAGATACTTCACAAAAATATTTAAATATGACGTTTCGGGCCATTTTCACAATTTAATTTCAAGTCATAATAACTGATAATAATAAATATCTTTCGATGGAAAAAGATTTTAAAAAGGTGTGACTACATATTAAAAAATAATGGTAAAAATAACGTATGGACGTAAGAGCCTAGCCATTCTTATTAGAACTGAGGTGGAACACGAACTGAACTGATTTTTTAAATATCGCTCCTGAAGGAAAAGAGGTCCACACACCTAAAATCACGGATATGCAAATTTGATTCGTTAATCGGACTGCAAAGGTAACCAATGAATAGTTCACGCACGCAAGAGAAAGAATTGCGGATT
Source organism: Salticus scenicus (assembly GCA_963930645.1). Taxonomy (NCBI): domain Eukaryota; kingdom Metazoa; phylum Arthropoda; class Arachnida; order Araneae; family Salticidae; genus Salticus; species Salticus scenicus. The sequence continues at coordinate 138,914,843 of OZ005649.1, forward strand.
CTCCCGTTGACAGGTGTCGCGGGAAGCAAACTTTACAGGGTGCGTTGAGTTAGGAACGAATGGCTGCAATGAGATGCTTGCAAAACCATGTATTTTGGCATAGGAATTAAAGGAGAGGTGATGTATTTACATCACAATATGATAAAAGCAAAACTATTGATTAATCTGTTAAAATGTACAACAAGAAGAAAGGTAAATTCATAATATTTTTAATCAAAATTTTCAACATACATAAAACTTTAAAAATAATAACAATAATAATAAAAATTACCATTTGAATTTTTTTCTTCAGAATCTGAATATTCTGAACTGCCTTCATCTTCTTCCTCATCTTCAACTTCTTCTTCCTCTTCGTCATCTAACTGTCCATTCATTTCTACATCTCCATTCATTTTTGCAGATATATCCTACAATGAGATAAAGTTTCTTATTGTAGTACAAATAAAAACCGAACTGTTATTGTTATTATTATTATTATTTGTATTAATAAGTAAATAATAACAAGAAATAAAAAAAAAAAAAAAAAAATTCGACATTAAAAAAAAAAAAAAAAAAAGAAAGAAAGAAAGAAAAATGCTTACTTCAGGAGAATCTTCTTTCTCTTTTTCGTCCTCGCCATTTTCTTTAGATTCTTTATCTTTTTCTTCTAATCTGTAATAGGCAATACAAAATTCTGCTGAATTTTTATTTTGTAAGAAGTAATTATGAAAAAGTAATAAATAACTTTCAGCATATCAATCTTATAAACTTTAATAAATTTTAAATCCAACGTTTCGGCTAAATTCCTTCATTAGCCTTCCTCAGGGAGGAATGATGTTAAAAAACACATAAACATAGAAAATTTAAGTACATGATACCACAATTACAACTTCAAAACATTTAACAGATGATTACACAAATTGTAAAAATATACTATATACATTTTTAAAAATATGCTAAAACACTCAAAGGAACATGAAACATGATCACTACAAGACAAGGATAAAGAGCTACTAAAGCAAAGGTTAAAAATATCAAAATTGCGGGGTTGCCATAACTACATTAAAGCAGGGTAACCATAAATTAATTTAAGCCCAAGAAATGAAGCCAAATTGAGGGGGGGTTTACGGATAAGGAATCGTTACAAATTTCTGATTTTCTTTTAATAATTTCGAATGATTCATAAAGAAGTGCTTGGTTTCTATTGTCAGTATTGTAAATTATTTTGGCATTTTCAAAATCGGGGTCAATGGGATTAGTATTATAATTTCGTAAGTGTGCAATATAAACTTAAGAAGCTTTAAGAAGTGTGCAATATAAAAGTTCATATTTTTAATATACATTAGAGAATTTGCAAAATACAGCAATAAATTTCAATATTTTATACAGCAGAATCAGACAAAAAGCAAAAGTGATTTATTTGTTTACATTATATGTAAATATATGTTCTCGGATTCTGATTTTAATGTCGGATGAGCATATGAAGGTTAACAACTCCTAATACTATATAGAAAGTTCTCATTTAAAAGATGGGCTCTGAACACACATCATGACTTTAAGCTTCAATAATATATAAATTCAATACTCAATTACTTTACTTTGAGTTTTTAACTCTGTTCAAAGTAAAGAATTTATACAATTTATTGTAAAAACTTTGTGTAATGCAACCATCTTTAAATTTTGTTATTTTATTTCAAAAGGATCAATTTTGGAAATTCAAAATAGTAACTAATTCCTTGTATCACTTCCTAACTAATTCAAAAGAAAAAGGGTAGGGGCATGATAGTAATTGCTTCAGTATAGATTTTTTTATTTCTTTTTTATTCATGCACCGTGATTTAGGTTCATTCAATGATTATTTATTTATTTATTTATAATGCTTGCACAGCGATCTTGCATCGGAATACTGACCGTTACAGTACACATGACATTTCATGCATTTTCTGATTCATGCGCCTTCAATTAGGAATGTGCAGGGATGTTTTCCTTTTTGTTTAAATAAATGCTTGCGAAGCAAGCATACATCAGCGAGTGTACTGATCACGGCCTATACAAAATTTTTATGCATTTGCTGATTGATGCGTCGCGAATTAGGGGTATCCAGTGATTTTGTTGTTGTTTTGTTTTAATGCTTGCGAAGCAAGCATACAGCAGCGAGTGTACTGATTGTGGCTTATACAAATTTTCATGCATTTACTGCCTCATGCCTCGTGAATTAGGGGTATCCAGTAACTTTTTTTTTCTGTTTTAATGATCACGAAGCAAGCAAACAGCAGAAAACATACTGACCGCAGCTCCATCTTCATGCTTTTACTGATTCATGCCACCCAAATTAGGGGTATCCAGTGATTCTTTTTTTGTTAATGCTCACGAAGCGAGCAAATAGCAACAATTAAACTGACCGCGGCAGTTCAGATTTCAGCAGGATACTGCTTAATACCAGCCTCTGCAATGTACAGAATGAAAAAAATGGTCTAAATTTAAATATTTTTCTTTTAATAATATATGTTTTAGTACTATTTTTATTATAATGAATGTGACTTTTGTTGGTGCAATCTACGTCATCTCGTTGGTGTGATTTACATTTTAAAATGGCGTTTGTTGATGTTTTTATGTATTTAAAATTCCATTAACGATCAAATTTTTTCAATTTCATTTTCACATAAAAACGATCGTTAATGTCAACAGACACCATCTTGGAAAGTAAATCATGCCTCCAAGCCGGCGAGAATCGTGACAACAAATGTCGCCAAAAAGTGCCAAGGGGTACCGTGTAATAGGATTTCAGCTACAAATAATTTGTTTCGAAAGAATACTAATTTTTTTTCTTTTTTTTTTCTGAAATAAACCACCCTTGTCGAATTATGAAACCTAAGAAATAACAAAGAAAATAAAGAATGGAAAGCATCTAACCTTTTAAGAGCTTTTGCCTGCTTTGATAAATGCTTAATTTCTTCTTTTGCTTCATTAATTAGTTCTAATGTTGAGGGACTGGATGGAGTTATGTCAAATATCCGTTCATCCACCAGTAATGAGTTATTATAAGATGTACTCAACCTTGCCTGATTTAAAAGCTTTGCATTTTGTTTACGCAGTTGAGAACAAGTTTCTTCTGATTCCATAAGCTTCACCCTGAAATCAATACATAAATTTAAATGAGTTTGATTAAATGAAAAATATTTTGAATATAGTAAAAATAACATAAATAAACAGTAAAAATAAAATACTTTTCAACAGAAAAATGAATTTGTGAATTCTGATTTTATTAAAGATTTCTTATCGTTTAACTTTTATAATGTTTATAATAAATTGTTTGCTTTGGGCAAATATTTGCTCAAATGAAGAATGTATGTAGCTGTACAACTGTATGTAGTAATAGCTACTTTAAAGAAAATTATTACAGCTGTTTTCCTGTTTGAGATATTGACTTTCAATCTTAGTCTCACTTATGATTTTCATTAACATTTGGTAAACTCATTTGTTCATCGGAAACTAACAAGTACATATAAAAGAACATGTAAAAAAAAAGTTAAAAGGATGGGTTTGAAGAAAATCAGTACAGCTGTGTTTAAAAAAAAATCATGTATGAGGCTTAAAAATCGATCTACTTATACAGGATGCCAATCAATTTTCCAGAAGTAACCAATTAATATATATATATATATATATATATATATAATAAAGATGATCTATTAAGCATAGTAGAAGCCAAGCAACAGATACAAGATCACTGAAACACCAATGACCAACAAGACAAAAAAAAAAAAAAAAAAAAAAATCACCAGTGGACGAAATACACCAATGCAAAGAAACCAGATTCACCAATTAACAGCCTGCAAAACAAACGAATCAATGAAGTAAAACAACAAATCTTAACTTAAAACCATAAACCTATCAAAATTAATGAAAAAACAACCCAAGAAACACAAGATAGGAAGAAGGAGGCAGGCGGCAAGACTTGTGACTTGCCTGTGGGGTTACACTAGTTTTATGCCGGCAACACTCCCCCAGCCTGCCACAACCAGAAACAGGAACCATATGGATTTAAAAATGCAAATTTCAAAGCAGATGAACGACAATGAAACCATGAAGCCACAATGAAATTAACTGTTTATTCACATTGTGTTTAACAGTATAATTAGAACATTAAATATAGTTGACAACTCATTAAGGAAAAAACTGAAATTTTAATGGAAAATGAAAGCATGCATAGTAATACAAAGCAAATGCAACAAGCCTTCTACTTTTTTTTTTTTTTTTTTAATTTCATTTCACAAACCCACCCAACCATCCAGCCTTACAACACCACCCCACCTCCGTAATCAAACATCTGCCCACCCAACCGCCACCTTTTTTATTGTCTTTTATTATTTTATAATTTTTTTGTTGATATACACAAGAGTGTACACAGCTTTTTTTTTTTTTTTTTTTTGTACTGACAGAGACATGGTTAAGGATATAAAATAGAAAATACAAAGTTTTTAGGAAAACCCATTTTAGCAGTGGCTGTGATCAGTTTATTAATATTCTTGTTTTTAAACTTTGCAGAGCATAAATTATTAATTCGAAATAAATGGTTAATGATGATGTTTCTAAATACCGAAAGATGCAGACATGAATTAAAATGTGTAAATAAGTTTACATTAAAACAAAAATCTTGCCGTTTGTCATAGATATCTGTGTAAAGTTTATTACCATCGATGATTATTTTGAGATCTAAAAAGTTAATAGATTGATTAGTCAGAGTATTTTGAGTTAGCTTTAAATTAGGTGGATAATTGAAGGAAAAACCATTTTCTGAGTTCTTGTTGAGATAAAATACAATAATATCATCGATGTAACGATAAAATCGAACATCATCATTGCAAATTTGCTTTTCATAATAATAAAGATAGAGATCTGCCAAAATACTGGAGCTACAACCTCCTTGTGGAATGCCTAATTGTTGCAAATAGATATCGTTGTTGTGGAAGATATAATTATTATGGATAACAAAGTTAAGAAGTGTTTTAAATTTTTCTTCTTTAAAATTGTAAGGAAGATTAATTTGAGCTTTATATTCTTGAAAAAGACTGTAAATGATATTACTAAGATCTGATAACTCAATATTATTGAAAAGATCCTGAAAGTCAAAAGTCATAATATTGTCTATTGAATCGAGCGATTTGATGTATTGAATTAATTGAAAGCTATTTTTAAGACAGTGTAAATTATCAACTTTGCAAGTACATTTGTAAATTTGCTTTAGAATATCCAGTAGAGCTTTATTAGCATTGTTGTTATAAGTGTTACACCCAACAGTGACAGTGCGAAATTTAATTGGAGATTTGTGAAACTTAGGGATGAGAACTATATAAGGATAATTAAAGTTATTGAAGGGAAGTTGAAGTAGTTTATAGTAATTATGTATTTTTCGGTTATTAATAATAAGGTTATTATTAGTTAAACTGAAGATGTTACTATTATTGATTGAAGAGTTTAAAATAGAGAGATAGTAGGATTTACAAATAATGGCATAATTATTAGGTGATTTGTCAACATAAGTGATCACATAGTCATCCTGTAGTGATTTGATTGAGTTAAGAAGTACAGATTTTTTAAATAACACCAGATTTGAAGAATTGATAAATAATGCATTTTTGATTTTTTGTAACACTAAAACTTTCCATTGAGTGAAGTAGGCAATAGGTTTATTATGAGTAATAGATATTTTATAAATAAATAAATCTAGGTCATAAGAAAACTGTTGTAAGATTTGTGGAATGCTAGTTTTAACTGGAAGTCTAAATTTGGTGCCAAATTTCATGAATTTTTTTAATTGATAATTGTCAATAATATTGAGATTACCTGTGATAATATGTCCATGGTCTCTGTCAATAAATTTTGAGAAAGAAGGATCATTGCATTTACAGGTTACAGTGTTAGTAAAAGAGGTAGACTTAGAAACAGAATTATAATTGAATATCTTTCTTATATATAAAGATGATCTATTAAGCATAGTAGAAGCCAAGCAACAGATACAAGATCACTGAAACACCAATGACCAATAAGATTAAAAAAAAAAAAAAAATCATCAGTGGATGAAATACATTAATGTAAAGAAACCAGATTTATTAATTAACATTCTGCAAAACAAACGAATCAATAAAGTAAAACAACAAATCTTAACTTAAAACCATAAACTTATCAAAATTAATGAAAAAACAACCCAAGAAACACAAGATAGGAAGAAGGAGGCAGGCGGCAAGACTTGTGACTTGCCTGTGGGGTTACACTAGTTTTACGCCGGCAACACTCCCCCAGCCTGCCACAACCAGAACAGGAACCATATGAATTTAAAAATGCAAAATTTCAAAGCAGATAAACAACAATGAAACCACGAAGCCACAATGAAATTCACCGATTGATCACATTGTGTTTAACAGTATAATTAGAACATTAAATATAGTTGACAACTCAAAAAGGAAAAATCTGAAATTTTATTGGAAAATGAAAGTTTGCATAGTAATACAAAGCAAATGCAACAAGCCTTCTACTTTTTTTTTTTTTTTTTTTTTATTTAATTTAATTTCACAAACCCACCCAACCATCCAGCCTTACAACACCACCCCACCTCCGTAATCAAACATCTGCCCACCCAACCGCCACCTTTTTTATTGTCTTTTATTATTTTATAATTTTTTTGTTGATATACACAAGAGTGTACACAGCTTTTTTTTTTTTTTTTTTTTTTTGTACTGACAGAGACATGGTTAAGGATATAAAATAGAAACTACAAAGTTTTTAGGAAAACCCATTTTAGCAGTGGCTGTGATCAGTTTATTAATATTCTTGTTTTTAAACTTTGCAGAGCATAAATTATTAATTCGAAATAAATGGTTAATGATGATGTTTCTAAATACCGAAAGATGCAGACATGAATTAAAATGTGTAAATAAGTTGACATTAAAACAAAAATCTTGCCGTTTGTCATAGATATCTGTGTAAAGTTTATTACCATCGATGATTATTTTGAGATCTAAAAAGTTAATTGATTGATTAGTCAGAGTATTTTGAGTTAGCTTTAAACTAGGTGGATAATTGAAGGAAAAGCCATTTTGTGAGTTCTTGTTGAGATAAAATACAATAATATCATCGATGTAACGATAAAATCGAACATCATCATTGCAAATTTGCTTTTCATAATAATAAAGATAGAGATCTGCCAAAATACTGGAGCTACAACCTCCTTGTGGGATGCCTAATTGTTGCAAATAGATAGCGTTGTTGTGGAAGATATAATTATTATGGATAACAAAGTTAAGAAGAGTTTTAAATTTTTCTGCTTTAAAATTGTAAGGAAGATTAATTTGAGCTTTATAGTCTTGAAAAAGACTGTAAATGATATTACTAAGATCTGATAACTCAATATTATTGAAAAGATCTTGAAAGTCAAAAGTCATAATATTGTCTATTGAATCGAGCGATTTTATGTATTGAATTAATTGAAAGCTATTTTTAAGACAGTGTAAATTATCAACTTTGCAAGTACATTTGTAAATTTGTTTTAGAATATCCAGTAGAGCTTTATTAGCATTGTTGTTATAAGTGTTACACCCAACAGTGACAGTGCGAAATTTAATTGGAGATTTGTGAAACTTAGGTATGAGAACTATATAAGGATAATTAAAGTTATTGAAGGGAAGTTGAAGTAGTTTATAGTAATTATGTATTTTTCGGTTATTAATAGTTAAACTGAAGATGTTACTATTATTGATTGAAGAGTTTAAAATAGACAGATAGTAGGATTTACAAATAATGGCATAATTATTAGGTGATTTGTCAACATAAGTGATAACAAAGTCATCCTGTAGTGATTTGATTGAGTTAAGAAGTACAGATTTTTTAAATAACACCAGATTTGAAGAATTGATAAATAATGCATTTTTGATTTTTTGTAACACTAAAACTTTCCATTGAGTGAAGTGCAATAGGTTTATTATGAGTAATAGATATTTTATAAATAAATAAATCTAGGTCATAAGAAAACTGTTGAAAGATCTGTGGAATGCTAGTTTTAACAGGAAGTCTAAATTTGGTGCCAAATTTCATGAATTTTTTTAATTGATAATTATCAATAATATTGAGATTACCCGTGGTCCATGGTCTCTGTCAATAAATTTTGAGAAAGAAGGATCATTGCATTTACAGGTTACAGTGTTAGTAAAAGAGGTAGACTTAGATACAGAATTATAATTGAATATCTTTCTGCCAAGAGGAAGAGGATATTTGAAGGTACGAGATAGATTTAAATCTTTAATCGGAAACAAACATTCTTTGTCATTAATGATAGACGTAATGTTAATACTGTTCAATATTTGATTTGTAAAATTCACAATTAATTGAGTATTTGTTTTAAATTTGTTGGGCTTTTTATTAAGTTTTAAATTAAATTGTTTGATTTTGTACATTATAATATCATAAAAAATGTCTGAAAAATGTTTATGATAGGATTACATTTGAAAGTGGTTTTACTAAGCAACTTTAAACAAATTGTTAGAGCTGTTTTTGAGATACAGACTTATGGTTTGGTTTTTATAATTTTCACATGTCCTAATTATGAACTTTTGTCATTCTAACTTTTTACATTTAAGAGATATGATAGTCAGAAGATTCCCCACACCCACATACATTGATCAATTGTCAAAAACCACTTTTTTACACTCAGGAGATATTAAAACATGTAAATTATGTGAAAAATCTATATTGAAAATTTTGACTGAATACAATACCAGACTATGTAATGGAAGTAAAAATTGGGAAACGATAAGTCATAAAATTATGCATAATATCAAAATTTTACAATTTGTTTTAAATTGGAAAATTTTGAACTTTAAATGAAAGCCTGATCCTACAAAATTTGATAGAAAAACTCAATTTTAACAGGTACTTTTCTATTTGAAAATCACTCTATTTGGTACATTTCAGCAACTTATACACATGGTGAGATCCAACAATAATGCTAAGGACCAAACCAGTTGAAAATCTTTTCACATGCACAATTCTAAAAATGTTGTCCTAAACAGAATTTAATTTTGGATGAGAAGCATTAATATTTTAAACTGAATTACTAGACATCCTGCTTTATTCAAAGTTATATACATCAAAATTTTTATTTATTCCTAAAGTAACACCCTCCCATATTCATAAAAATGCTTTGAAGTATTCCCAAAAGCCAAAAAAGAAACTCAAAAATTATACTGGTAGATATCTAAATTTATTCCAAATAGCTAAGATTGTGACAAAGAATGTAATTTTCACTTGTTTGATGCAATTATTCTCTCATGTTGAGAGCAAATATTAAAAAGTTAATGCAACAATTTGTTTTTGTTTTCTTATTTTATATGTTACTTTTACTTTATTTATTATTCATTGTGATTATCTGAAGTCAGAATTTTTTTTTAATGCAAATGCATTTCAAAAATGAATAAATTTGACTATTTATAAAGAGATTAAATCTGTGAAATGAGATTAAAAAAAAAAAAATCCCTTTTCGGCAAGCTTAAAGGCAAAGGTAGCTTCCTTTACGTTAATATTACAAATGTAAAGAAATTTTACATATGGATTAATACTTAACCAGTGACTTTGTTCTCTCACACATTGTATTATTTAAACCGCTATTCTGTTTTCAAGAAATTTAATTTTCAATTACAAAAGGGTTTTATTCAATCTACTTAAAATTTTAGGCTAGATTTATTGGTCTGTAAATGTTTCAATTTTTTAGAATTCAAGCTCATAATTATTTAACAAATAGAAGTCTTAAAGATATACAATCCCAGCAATGGTGAATCCTGGAGGGGGCTATTGGTCTACACCCCCCTCCCTACCCAAGCTCAATCAAAATTATAATTTTCATTTAAATTCCATATAACTGTTGTTCAATATCTTTATTTTAAAGAAAAAATAATAGAAACGTGAAAATGCACTTGTGACCTTACTATGGTCAAGCACTGGTAAGCCTGGTGTTGCTATGGTCAAGTCAAATACAGTTAAGTGGTAGCGGTTTTTGGATAGTTATTTCATTGTAATTTTTATTGAATTATTGAAAGTTTTGTATTGTGTTTTTGTGATTCTTATTGTCAGATGAGTAAAAATTGTAAATGAAATTGTTTTGGATGACATAAGCTGGAACATTAACATTAGTTAACATTGGACCATTTGGCACCGCTGAATTTCAATGTTAATTGTTATGAATTTAGTAAATTGTATGGTTTGGCGAGATTTTGGTGACAAAATTTGCGACTTAACAATGAAATTTGTGATTTGGCGGCAAAATTTGATAGTTGACGACGAAAGTTTTGACTTGGCGACACATTTCGTTGTCTGACGACAAAATTTGGCGAGCTTGGCGATGGAGAAAGGCAGCTTTGGCGTCATTATATTTTCTTTCCACGCGAAAACCTCGTATCTCTTCACAGACCAATATTTTGTTTCGACAAGATGAAAATTCAAAGGAAGCTGTAACGTATTACTCTCTATCGTAAATTTTAAATTCTTGCCTAAACAGACATTCTAAAATATTCACCACAAACGATATTTGTATTAAGATTGACGTATTATTGTAATTTTATATTTTAAATGATTAATTAAAGCGTTTAAGATGGTTTTTAATTAACACACTATTATTAACTTGATATGATGCAACTATTAATGTATGTAACGGAATTTCGCAATTCAATTTTTGGCAACTGCTTGTCGTCCGAAGGACCTGAAATTTTTTCACGACTTCATAATCAATGACAATACTAGATACAAGTGTTTCCAGGCACTTTTGCCATCAGGGGCAGGTTCCAGGGGCAAACAAAAAATCTATACTTATACAAAACTATCGTATGTGTCACAGGATTTGGATGCATTTGTATAATGTCGAGTGGCAATAATTAATTTTTTTTAATAAAGATTTTAAAGTATGTAATAGTTTTCTAAAACCTTTATTAGTTCTCTTTTCAATAAAAGATTGTTCTTTATTTTTTTAAAATGGTATAATTTTATTTATCAAAATAAGGAAATTCGAGTAATGAAACACTTTAATTTAAATTTCAGTTTTTATGAAAATAAACTTCAACGGAAAATTCATTAAAATCGCCCCTAGTTCATTTGTCAAAGGGATAATATCTAAAAGTCCCCAAAATTTATTACTTTTTCTATCATGCCAGTTTAATTCGTTTACCATCGATTTACACGATTTTTTTTTAAACGATGACATTTATTTTTTTAAATTATAGCATCTATGTCGTAAAGCTAAGTCTAAATCTGCTTAGCTCTAAGATATGTTGATTTTATTTACATATTTATTTATTTATTTATTTATTTATTTATTTATTAACTTTTATTTTATTTCTTTAAAATCACGGATAAAATTTTATTTCATTTTTTTCAGTACATTGTTGTAATAGTGACGTCATATTTTCTGTTAAATTAAACTTTTTTTTCTTTTTTTTTAATCAGATTATTATATTGTTTAAAAATGTGATTAAAATTTTATGGTATTTTCAGTGATCTTTTTTATTATCGTTTGCACGTGACATAAGCATCATATTATAAATTTCTTCAATGAAAGCTATAGAAAATGTCGGCTTCAACACAATTCACGAAAAACCACTTTTTAGCTTATAACTTCTAAGCAATTGAAGCTATCGAAAAAGTTTAAATACAAAAATTGTTCTTTAGGGTAAGGCGGTAATTCGCCTGATTTGAAAATTTTTCCTATTTTCAATATTAAAGAAATTATGGGCATATGAAATTTTCCACCCCCTTTGAGCTGGATACCCCATCTACGAACTCGACCGAGATTTTTACTGTCCTGACAACATATCCCCAGCTGGTTAAATTTAAATAAAAATTACTTCAGTTATTGTGTTCACAACTTAACATGGGAAAAAACGTTATACATATATATATATATATACCTATATATATATACGAGGGTTGCTATTTATATTTCTGGCCTTGGCAACAGTAAGTGTTGCTAGGCGACCGCAGACGATTTTAATCAAAAGTTTGATATTTTTAAACGTAAATTCAGCAGACGATTTACCATTATAGCTTTATTTGTGTTGTTGACAGTAAATTGAAAAGTTCTTCTCTTTCAAAAAATGGAATTGAATCGTGAAAATTTTCATGCGATTATTTTTCATAACTTCCGACGTGGATTGTCAAGACAAGAGTGCTTCGATGAACTTAATTCTTTATACAGCGATAAAGCGCCATCCTACAGCACTGTAAAAAATTGGTATAACGAACTTAATCGTGGTCGATGTTCGATCCAGGACGAATCCCGTGCAGGTCGTCCAAAATCCGTTGTTGTGCCAGAAAATATCGATGCTGTGCGTGAACTGATAAAGCAAGATCGTCATGTGACATACCGTGAGATTGAGGCGTCTTTGGACATTAGTATGACTAGCATCAATAAAATATTGCATGAACATTTGAGCGTAAAAAAAAATTGTTCGCGTTGGATCCCGCATAATCTGACAAACGCTCAAAAAAAGGCTCGTGTCGATTGGTGCAAGGAAATGTTGGAAAAATACGTTCAAGGTACATCAAAGGCTGTGTATAACATCTACACAGGTGACGAATCATGGATCTATGCATATGAACCGGAAACAAAACAGCAATCAACTGTATGGGTCTTCCAAGGCGAGGCAAAACCAACAAAAGTTGTTCGAGGAAGAAGCACATCGAAACAAATGATTGCCTGTTTCTTCGGCATTAACGGTCATGTGGCAACAGTGGCGTTAGAGCAACGCAGGACGGTCAATTCTGAATGGTACACGACCATTTGTTTGCCAGAAGTCATCGGAGAAATTCGAAAAAAGCAGAAGAACAGGCGAATCATTCTTCATCATGACAATGCGAGCTCTCACACATCGACTCAAACAAATGCATTTCTGACTGAGCGAAAGATCGAACTGATGGGTCATCCGCCGTACAGCCCTGATTTGGCACCCAATGACTTCTTCTTATTCCCACACATCAAAAATAAATTACGTGGACAACGATTTTCGACCCCCGAAGAAGCGGTTGATGCATTCAAAACGCATGTCTTGCAGTTACCTCAATCGGACTGGAAAAAGTGCTTTGAAAATTGGTTCAAACGCATGCAAAAGTGTATTGATCATCATGGAGAATATTTTGAAAAACAATAAAACCAATTTCGGTCCTACATATTTGTTTTTTCATTATTAGGCCAGAAATATAAATAGCAACCCTCGTATATATATAAACTTTTGAACGGAGGGTGGTTTGGGGTTCTAGGGGTCATGATCGGTGAAGATATGAAGAAATTTTCCAGAAGTCGTGTCATGAGAACCATTGCAATAGGTAGATCTCCTATAAGGAATCTACCTAAAAAACCTTAATGAAACAAAAGAAATCATATCACTGGGAGAAATTCTGCGGAAAAATTAATCAAGTTTAATAAATGATTAGAAGTTACAATGAACACATAAGAAATTAAAAGAGGAAAAAACATTTTTATTACCTTAATTCTTCTATTTCTTTTAAATAGCCTTTAATGACATCAGTTATGTCAGAATTAGATGAATCTCCTGCATGCAGCATTTGTGGATAAGAGATATATTAGAAAACAAAGTGCAACAACATGCTGTTAGGCAAAACTACAATTTTTAATATTTAATTCACAAAACATTTTATGTAATTCTATTATTATAAACTATAAGCAAGCACATAAAATATTTTTACATGCATACTATGAAAAATCATTCATAATACTATATAATATCAAGTTCTGATTGATTATAAACCAGAATTTCAATAAAATTTTCATGTTACTCGCAATTTTACATAAAGATAACGATTATGTTAAAATGGCATTAATTTAACTAAAACAAATTAAATATTATATATACAGGGATGATACTGAAGAAAAGACAAAAAATTTGAAACTATATGCAAAAGTAAGATGTTGAAATGAAATACTAGAATCTTGATGACAAAATCATTAGCAATAAATATATAATTTTTTAGCTTCTTTACCAGAAAAAAAAAAGAACATATGATTATTTTTAGTATACAATCATTGATATGGATAGATAAAAGTTTTAGCTGATGCAATAAACAAACATCAGTAAGACAAAAATGCTGAAAAATTGAAAGAAAAAGCTGAAAAATCTCATCCCAGCATATATGATAAGAAATGTAATTTTATTTTGAAAAAGGAAAAATAACACTCACCACATTTTAATAAAAGAGCGATTAATTTTCTCCTTATAATTTTTTCTTAAAATATTAAACTTAAAAGTAAATTAAAATAATAATAAAATATGTATTCTTTAACCACATTTCTTGCGACCATGGAAGCTTCTGCGCAAGTGCAGACTCAGCAAGTCCACTGTCAAAATAGGGGAGATAATATTTTCGTTGAGAGAAAACAAGTGATAAGGGAACGCCGAATGACTGGATGTTTACTAAATCCCAACCTGACGGTGAACTTTGCACCTCTCAAAGTTTTTGGACTTGCCCTCACTGCTAGGTGCAGGAAACATGGTTACACTATATAGACAAGCATTTTTTAATAATACCTAGATGCACTATTAATTTTGACAATAATTTGGAACAGTTTATTTAAACACTTAAAATTTGAGTACCACAAAAACTATGTTTTTTTTTTTTTTTTTTCAAATGACTTCTCCTTTCCAGATCTAATAAACATTGTCTGTCCCTTTGGACAGGTCCCGATCATGACAGATTGCAGCCCTGAGCAAAGAAACATTAGGGGGCCCTCTTGAAAGCTTTGCGACAGATAATTTGTCACATATTTATTTGCGAATTGCAATAGATAGTCGTATGTAAATAAGAAACAAATGTGACATTGTTGATTGTTGGTTGGTTAAGTGGGTTTTACTTCATATTAGTGGTACATTACAAGCAATTGGCAACAATCTGAGATTCCCACCTAAGGATGGTCTGGATATATGCCATCGCAATTTTGGTCCTCAGTGAAGGGGAATGTTACATTCTAGATATTATTTCAAAAGCGCATGCTAAAGAAAATATGATCAGTTTCATCAGTAGTAATTGGCATGACTTTCTAACACGTGAGAGAGCTAAACGTTGTCCTGTTCATCCCATTTTTGTAATTTAAGGAATCTAGACACAGAATGCTCCTCTCATTATGTTAAATCAGTTATACCAGTGAGAATTTTCTATTTTATTATCCTGCATAAATTATTTTGATCAATTAAAAATGCAAAGTTTTATAATAGATATGTGCTCAGTGGTTAAAAAATAAATTTATTTAGGAGAAAGTGTAATAATTTATAAGGATGAATTGCATATTTTTTATTTGAAAAAATTCATTGTCAAAATTTTTATCTAAACAAAAATAAACATTTTACAATTTAATATTATACATATATCTGAGGCCCTTTGCAGGCCCCTGGGCAAAGTGTTTGCCCATGCTACAATAAGGGCCTGCCTTTGGAACTGATTGTTGAACAACATACTATGTACTCAAAATATTTCACAACTTTTTTGTTTAACTCTGAAAAACGATTTGTCATTGTTTAATTGAAATTGAGTATTGCCAAAATCCTCTTTATAAAATATTACTTTAACGCTTTTATTTATTTATTAATTTTTCAAACACAAGCAATTGTATATTTTACAAACATAAGATTAGTTTGTTGAAAGGATGATAAAATAGAATCTAAAGGAACTTTTGAGAAAGTGTTCATAGGCTGGAAAATTAAAACATGCTTAACACACCAAAATTCTTTGTGTTGTTTTATAAAAGAAACAAAAATATAAAGGTAATTAATTTTCAATAGAAAATGTATCTTACTTTAAAAACTAAATTAAATTTTGAAGCTATTTACACATTTTTCAACATGTTAAAATGCATGCAGATAGGTGCACACAGACATACTTGTTTCACATTATTTTATAATAAGCAATCATGCAGTTCTATATTAAAATGCTCAAACCTTTTTCTGCATAGAAATTAATAATTTTAACTAAATTAACTGTTGTTCATTACACATATTTGAAACTTTCAAACCAGTGACAGTGAAATTTGAACTTATTTACATTATATTATAAACAACATCAATGTGAGTGCTTGTGTGTAGTTACAACCAATGTTGCAACCTGCATCGAAAATAAATAAATTTTTAGAAAATAAAATAAGCCAAAAAATGGTTATACATAGAATTTGGACTCTGAAATAAAATATTCAGAGTAAAGCACCAGGCGTACAAGAAAATTAGGAAAAAAACTCTTTTAAAGTGCTCCTTGAGGAAAACTTAAATGCGACAAAATTCTTAGAAATGTTAAAGAGATGAGCCTAGTCAGTGTAAAGTAATGTAAGAGCTATGGCCAAGAGCTGTAGGAAACACAGAAAGTATCAGGGGACTTCACATCTTCACAATCATAAAAATAAGGTAGTTTTCATGTACACACATTCTTTTTTCTTTAAACGTAGTATTTATTTATTAAAGATTAAAATATTTAAAAAGCCTAATTAATCTAATTATAAAACAAATTATTACCATTATGGCTTTTTTATTTAGTAGAGTACTTTCAACTGCCATCGCGGTCATCTTCAGCACTAGCAACTTTTTGTTTAAGTCTTCCCTGGTTTTTATCATTTTTTGGGCTCTTTACTTCTCTTTAGTTCACTGATTAATTGTAATCATGATAGTAATCAGTGAACTGAAGAGTAGTAATGAGACCAAAAATAATAAAAACTGGGAAGGGCGTAAACAAAAAGTGGTAGTGCTGAAGATGACGATGACCACGATGGCGGTCAAAAGTACTCTACTATATAAAAAAACCATAATGGTAATAATTTGTATTATAATTAGATTTATTTATTTTATTTATTTATTATTATTTTAACATATAATTTGTCAGAAATAGTAAAATGATTATGCTATAAAAGGCATAACAACAGTATGTCAAAATTATCTAAACATTCCAAGAAAAAACATTTTAATAGCAAAAGTTCAATGGGGGAAAAAAAAAAAAAAAAAATTAGAATATAATAACATGCTTAATGGCATTAACCCATTCTAAAAACATACCCTCCTGCAACACTAATTTTTGAATCTTACCTCCAGAAATCCAACCACCAGCAGCTTTTTCAGTGAGCAAATCTGTAATTCTCTGTGTCTGATGATCAAGAGTTTCTTGAAGAGCTTTTAAACGAGATCTAAGATTACTATTTTCAGTCTCTAAAAACATATTCTCATGATACATATCATTGATATGTTCTTCACCATTTTCACCAATAATACGTTTTCCCTATATTAAAAAAAAATAAATAAAAAAATACTAAGTATAAATAAATTTTTGAAAAAAGAAAGATGAAACTAATCAATCTAGAAAAAAAATTGTTTTGTAAATAAATAGTTACTTTGAAAATATTTTCAGCAAGTCAAAGTATCTAAGACACAATGTACAGTAAAATTGGAAGTAAAATTAGATAGAATAATATAATAATTTTACATGCATGTAATTATTTTTCCTAAATCAATTATGCAACCATACAAAATTGACACAGAGTAATTTGAAAAGCTTCAACATCTTAAGCCTTTTATAAATAAAGTAATTATGCAATAGGTAAGTAGAAGATTCAATTTTAAAATCTTGATTTTTAAAGCCTTCACTGATGTTTATTAACTTAACACATAAATATTTATGCAAAATTTGTATGTCATATGATAAATTATAACAATCCCAATATAATATTATAAATAAACAAAGTCTTTCATGTTAACTTACCACCAGAATTACTTTCCTTTTTCTTTTTTTAAAAATGAAATTAGCATATTATATAGAAGAGATAGAAAAGAAGTAATTTAAAATTAGAACTTGTATTTTAACATTAAAGATAAAAATATTAAATTTTATTGAAAAATCAAATTTAGAATCTTATTACAGACGATCTTTATAATGCAATTATCCATATGACGCACAACTTCTGAGACATAAACAAAGAATTTCGCAGTTAAGAAGCCCTCGCATTCCCACATTGCGAAAAGCTTACTCTCTAGAGAAATAAATCTGATACATTAATTTTTCTTTACATCCTTAATTTGCAGCTTTTTAATTAAAAAACAGCTATTATTACATTAATTTATTTTTAAAAATGAGCAATATAAAAATGATTTGGTCTAGGCATGTTTGGACTTTATGTTTATAAAGTAAATTTAACAATGAAATTTATAATCAATCTGCTCAACTTTCATTCTAAGAAACATAACTTAAAAATACCTCACTCTATTTTGATATGTTTCAGACATATTTCGCTAGTATACAAGATAAATTTAATGATGTGTAAAATGTGATCTATATAACAAGCAACCTCATGTTTTAAGGTTTGTGTTGTAAAACTCTTCTATTGCATTATTATTGTATCTTGCAAAATTTAAAGTGAAAATTTGTAATTAAATATTTTAGGATTTATATAATTTATAATTAATAATTGATTTTGATTAATTAAATCAAAATAAATTATTATTCATAAATACGGTATTGATCACAAATTATTTTTCATAAAAGTTGTATAAAAATGTTATTGACACGTTAAGTGCCACATCAATCATCGGTAACTGACAATGAACTTTCCGCTCAGGCAATGTCAGTCTCAAGTGAGTGACACTATACTTTCCATTTAGGCAGTGTCAGTTGCCAGTGAATGCCAATATAAAATTGATAAAAAACTGATAAAATTACGTTGTTTTAAGTAATTACTTGAAATTTATTTTATATTAACTTCTAAGCACCATGTGTGGCCTGAAAATGATTTCCTTATAAATGCACATAGATTTCAATGTGTTAATACATTCTTAAAGCATTATGAACATTTTAATATTTCCTAGTAGAAAAAAAAATCTCATGCTTACACTTAAATTTAATTTAAATTTTGATTAAAAAAAACAAGTGAAATGATAAAAGAAAATAAAAATACTTAAAAAAAAAAAAAAAAAATGAGTCTGCAAAAATGCAAAATAGAAAGGAAAAGGAAATTAACAGTAGAAGTTTTATCTTAAATAATTTGTAAATACTTTAAAAATAAATTAAAAAACAACAACATAGAATCAATTGAATACCAATATACCTGCTTATATTCAATGAGTTCAAGCTGAAGCTTCTGTATTTCTCGTCGAAGTAATGAAATAGTCTGACTAGATTTGTCTTGATTAATACTGAGTTTGTTTCTGATATTTTTAGCTCGATTTGCATATTTCAGAGTGTTTAACGTCTCCATGAAATCTCGATCAGATGGTGAAACACAGGCAATCATCAGAGTTTGACTAAATATAAAAGAAAGTTAAAACATAAATTATAAAATTTTTAATAATAAATAAATTTCATTTCATTATGAACATTAAAAGAAAAATTATTATTATTATTATTATTTAATACTTAAAAAAAAAAAAAAAAAAAACTATATGCAATTTTTAAACTTTACAAACTTAAAGCT
The DNA here is from genome assembly GCA_963930645.1 of Salticus scenicus. Taxonomy (NCBI): domain Eukaryota; kingdom Metazoa; phylum Arthropoda; class Arachnida; order Araneae; family Salticidae; genus Salticus; species Salticus scenicus. The sequence goes on from OZ005649.1 coordinate 138,934,311, forward strand.
TTATCATAATTTTGTTTTCAACAGATTCCAGATTTTGGTAATCAATATATACAGTACAAAGCTGAAAATCCAGAATCGCTAAAAATCTGGACAATTTCGTCTGTGTTAATCATCATCATCATCAAAAGCATTTTATTTTTCTTTAAGTATAAATATATCTAAATAAAGAACCGAAAAAGTATTTTATTTTTTATTAATCTTCAAAACTGGCATTTGTAAAGGCTGAAAGAGGAGGGAGAAGAAGATTATAATAATAGTAACAAATCTTATCTAATTGAGAGCTAAATTCTATATTCAAATTCAAAAATGCTCAAGCTTTTAATTAAAAAACCTAATATATATATATATATATATATATATATATATATATATATATATAATAATATAATAAAGATGATCTATTAAGCATATTAGAAGCCAAGCAACAGATACAAGATCACTGAAACACCAATGACCAATAAGAAAAAAAAAAAAAAAAAATCATCAGTGGATGAAATACATTAATGTAAAGAAACCAGATCTATTGATTAACAGTCTGCAAAAACAAACGAATCAATAAAGTAAAACAACAAATCTTAACTTAAAACCATAAACTTATCAAAATTAATGAAAAAACAACCCAAGAAACACAAGATAGGAAGAAGGAGGCAGGCGGCAAGACTTGTGACTTGCCTGTGGGGTTACACTAGTTTTACGCCGGCAACACTCCCCCAGCCTGCCACAACCAGAACAGGAACCATATGGATTTAAAAATGCAAAATTTCAAAGCAGATGAACAACAATGAAGCCACAAAGCCACAATGAAATTCACCGATTGATCACATTGTGTTTAACAGTATAATTAGAACATTAAATATAGTTGACAACTCAAAAAGGAAAAATCTGAAATTTTATTGGAAAATGAAAGTTTGCATAGTAATACAAAGCAAATGCAACAAGCCTTCTACTTTTTTTTTTTTTTTTTAAATTTAATTTCACAAACCCACCCAACCATCCAGCCTTACAACACCACCCCACCTCCGTAATCAAACATCTGCCCACCCAACCGCCACCTTTTTTATTGTCTTTTATTATTTTATAATTTTTTTGTTGATATACACAAGAGTGTACACAGTTTTTTTTTTTTTTTTTTTTTTTTTTGTACTGACAGAGACATGGTTAAGGATATAAAATAGAAAATACAAAAAATTAAGGAAATGTCTCAAAAATGATATGTTTTTCTTATTTATTTTCTTTTATTGTAACTTGTACTAATTTTTGTCTGCAAATATTTCAATAAATCTGTTTTGTTTTTCAAGTTTAATTTTTAATTTTATTTATTTATTGTTAAAGTTGATTAAAAAAATATTACAGAATATAATTAAAAATTGTAATATATTATTACTTCCATTACCCTACTACCGTAGGTAATGGAAGTATTGTATTTGGTCTGAAAATTCGATATTGGGTTTTCACCTGATTTACACGTTTTAAGGTCCCCTGAGTCCAAAAAAGTGTTTTTTGGCAATTGGTCAGTGTGTATGTATGTGTGTGTGTGTGTATGTATGGGAAGAATCTTCTGGTTATTGTAGCTCAGAAAGTAATAAAGATAGAGCTACGAAACTTTAGAATTGAAATACGTCTGGTGTACAGATGAAATTTCCAAATTTTGGTGAAAATTGAAAAACCGGAAGTGGGACATCGGAAACCGGAAGTGGGACCATAAGTTCGTATCTCAAAAACGGCTCTAACGATTTTCTTCAAACTTGCTATATAAACACTCTATTAAATGTCCTTTCAAATGATACAGTTGGTTAGTTCAGGAAAATTGATAGGTGTCCTGTATAAATAGATCAATTTCAGGCCTCGCAAAGGCGTTCCTTTAAAAACAGCTGTACTGATTTTTTTCAAACTCGCCATTTTAACTCACGTTTAAATATGCGTTTGTATGTAATTATTGTTTTCCTGTCAATAATTGAGTTTAACCGGAAGTGGGACATCGGAAATCGGAAGTGGGACCATAAGTCCGTATCTCAAAAACGGCTCTAACGATTTTCTTCAAACTTGATATATAAACACTCTATTAGATGTCCTTTCGAATGATATAGTTGGCTAGTTCAGGAAAAGTGATAGGCATCCTGTATAAAAATTAAAGTTTCCAAAAACTTTTACTCAAATAATAAAATTAATGAAAACTATTTTCTAACAATATCTCCTCAGAATTTCGTAATATATCTGGAAAATGATTAATATATATATTATTATTCTAATAATTATTTTAAATAACTTATTTGACGAATCGAGAATTTTGTTACTTATTTAAATCAAAAATGTATGTAAAATGTTTAGAATGTGTGTAGTACTGGGTAATGGAAGTCGTGTGACTGTTACACACCAGATTTTTTTTTACTTGAATTTGTAAAAATTCCAAGTACTTATAAATTATATTTTTTAGGCATGACTAAAAATCTGGAAAATCCGAAATTGCCACGGTCCCGACGATTCTGGATTTTTGGCTTCGTACTGTAGTATATTTTGAACAAGGAACTTCTAAGTAAAATTAAATTTATTAAAGATATGCTTTATTTAAACAAAACACTCAATTCCTTAAAAGAAAATATGTGTATATTCTTTTTACATATTTTAGAACATTATATCATCTTAAGATTTATTAAAAAAAAAAAAAAAACCTTTTTCTTAATATATAATTTCAAATATAGATAAATGTTTTTTAAATACACAATATTTAATGCATTTTATATTTAAACATTTTTTTTCGCGATTAGAGTCAGATGAGCACTATTACAGATGAGTCAATTCTGCTGTGATTTTATCAAAATAGGGGTACAAGGAAACTGTCAGAGATAAAATTTCGGGAAATGTTCATCTCATTGATAGTGTTCAACTCTTCTTGAGTAGAATCGCCTTTGTTTTAGGCTTGAATTGGAGAATGGACAGTAACAGCATTGCTTTGATTATTACTTTTAGACATAGCAATACACTTAAATATTAAAAAAAAAAAAAAAATCTTTTTTGTGCATTTTAGAACATTTATTAGTTACTAGCAGGCTACGCCCGCTTCGCTGGTCACTATTTTTAAATGAATCACAATAATTAATGAATTCTCAAAATTGCATTAATTTGTATCATGTGATAAAAAAAGAGAAAAAAAAATTCTGATCGGGAAAAATGTCGCACCGGGTTCCCACTGCCTTCGGCAGCGTAGACCCGTGCGCTGCGCGCACGTATTCCTTCACTATCCTTATGACTTCTCAAAATTCAATGTTATTACTCATAAACTTTCATTCTCAAGAAAAGGAATTAAAAAATATATCATTTAGCATCGGGTAAAAACTCACACCGGGACGCCACTGCATTCGGCAGCGCAGACCCATGCGCGCTGCGCGCGCACGCTTGAGGATATACGTGCGCTGTACACGCATATTCCTTCTCAACTCAAACTTTTATTATTAAGAAAAAAAAAAAAAAAAAAAAAAATCTTTTATCATCGGGTAAAAACTCGCACCGGGTCCCAAACCCATGCGCGCTGCGCGCCTATTCCTTCCTCACCGTTCCAGCCCCTCCTAATTAACTTGCATATACCAATTTTGAACGGTCTTACTCAATTAGCTGATATGCAAAAGAAAACCTGATCAGGACACTTTAAATTGTAAATCAGGTGAAATCTCGAATTCCACTTTCGATAATGTAAAAGGACTTTAAAATATCTTTCGAATGATGTATTAGAAATAATTTAATCATAATTAGAATATGAAATATTGAAATTTAAAAATATTACAGCGCCATCTGGCGGTAGAAATTTCTGTAATCTATTGTTCCATTCCAGTTACTTATTCTTACTCAATTAGCTGAGATGCAAAAGAAAACCTGATCAGGACACTTTAAATTGTAAATCAGGTGAAATCTCGAATTCCACTTTCGATAATGTAAAAAAACTTTAAAATATCTTTCGAATGATGTATTAGAAATAATTTAATCATAATTAGAATATTAGATCAATATTACAGCGCCATCTGGCGGTAGAAATTTCTGTAATCTATTGTTCCATTCCAGTTACTTATTCTTACTCAATTAGCTGAGATGCAAAAGAAAACCTGATCAGGACACTTTAAATTGTAAATCAGGTGAAATCTCGAATTCCACTTTCGATAATGTAAAAGAACTTTAAAATATCTTTCGAATGATGTATTAGAAATAATTTAATCATAATTAGAATATGAAATATTGAAATTTAAAAATATTACAGCGCCATCTGGCGGTAGAAATTTCTGTAATGTATTGTTCCATTCCAGATTAACAAAGCTTTCAAATGATGTATTACTCATGAAATTATTTTAATTAGTGGATGAGATACAAAAGAAAACCTAATCAGGACACCTCAAAATGTGTAAATCGGGTGAAATCTCGAATTCCATTTTTCGATAATGTAAAAGTACTTTAAAATGTGTATCAACTAAAATCAGCTTTCAAATGATGTATTACTTATGAACTTTTTTGAATTAATAACTGAGATTAAAAAAAACTGATTCAGGACACCTCAAAACGTGTAAATCTGGTGAAAACTTTCGATAATTTAAAAGAACTTTAAAATATCTTTCGAATGATGTATTACAAATAATTTAATCATAATTAGAAATTGAAATATTGAAATTTTAAAATATTACAGCGCCATCTGGCGGTACAAATTTCTGTATTCCACTGTTCGATTCCAAATCAAAAAAGCTTTCTAATGATGTATTACTTATGAAATTATTTTAATTAGTAGCTGAGATACAAAAGAAAACTGATTCAGGAGACCTCAAAACGTGTAAATCTGGTGAAAACTTTCGATAATTTAAAAGAACTTTAAAATATCTTTCGAATGATGTATTAAAAATAATTTAATCATAATTAGAAATTGAAATATTGAAATTTTAAAATATTACAGCGCCATCTGGCGGTACAAATTTCTGTATTCCACTGTTCGATTCCTAATCAAAAAAGCTTTCTAATGATGTACTACTTACGAAATTATTTTAATTAGTAGCTGAGATACAAAAGAAAACTAATTCAGGAGACCTCAAAACGTGTAAATCTGGTGAAAACTGTCGATAATATAAAAGAACTTTAAAATATCTTTCGAATGATGCATTAAAAATAATTTAATCATAATTAGAAATTGAAATATTGAAATTTGAAAATATTACAGCGCCATCTGGCGATAGAAATTTCTGTAATCCACTGTTCGATTCCAAATCAAAAAAGCTTTCTAATGATGTATTACTTATAAAATTATTTTAATTAGTAGCTGAGATACAAAAGAAAACCTACTCAGGACACCACAAAACGTGTAAATCGGGTGAAATCTCGAATTCCATTTTCGATAATGTAAAAGTACTTTAAAATGTGTATCAACTAAAATAAGCTTTCAAATGATGTATTACTTATGAACTTTTTTTAATTAATAACTGAGATAAAAAAAACTGATTCAGGACACCTCAAAACGTGTAAATCTGGTGAAAACTTTCGATAATTTAAAAGAACTTTAAAATATCTTTCGAATGATGTATTAAAAATAATTTAATCATAATTAGAAATTGAAATTTTGAAATTTTAAAATATTACAGCGCCATCTGGCGGTACAAATTTCTGTATTCCACTGTTCGATTCCAAATCTAAAAAAGCTTTCTAATAATGCATTACTCATGAAATTATTGTAGTTAGTAGCTGAGATACAAAAGAAAACTGATTCAGGAGACCTCAAAGTGTGTAAATCTGATGAAAACTTTCGATAATTTAAAAGATCTACTGTTCAATTCCAAATCGACAAAGCTTTCAAATAATGTGTTACTTATGAAATTATTTTAATTAGTAGCTGTGATACAAAAGAAAACCTAATCAGGACATTCTAAAACATGTAAATCACGTGAAATCTCTAATTCCATTATCTACGGTAGTTTTATTAATGGAAGTAAAAAGAAAAATAAATATTTTTTATTTCGCCAAAACCTATATATATACCACGGTAGTCGGGTAATGGAAGTAAAAAGAAAAAGAAAAAGTATTTTTTAGTTCCTTCAAATGTATTTTGTTGCTATGGAAACTCCTATCCTCTATTGAAAGATAGATTACGTGTTAGAATAAAATTTAATTAGCAATTAAAATGTAACTGCTTTGTTTATTAATGAAATTTGATGAAATTTTAACTGCAGGTTGGTTTTGTGCTGAATAGGTTGTATATTAAGTGTTGTGTACGAAAAAGAAAATTTGAAGCACTTTGAAATTTGCAATTTTTAACCCCAGTTAAAGATCATGTGACATTAATGACTTGCACATGTTTTTTTTTCCCTTAGAGACAGCCGTTTAAATCGTCTGCTGAATGCTGATAGAATGCCTCTTTTTAAGCAATAAGAATTTTTGCTCATTTTCGCGATCGATATGGGTCAGCATTTTAATTAATATCTCCGATACTAATTAAAATTTTTAAATTCTGTTTCGAGGAAAACATCGGAAAGGCTCCAGAGCATCCGTATGTCAATTCTTGTACTTCTGCGTTCAATAGGGGCTGAACGTATAAAAGAACAGACAGACAGACAGACAGACAGACAGACAGACAGACAAACCTTTCCATTTATTATTATAGATAGATCATCTTTCAAAGTATATATATAAAAAAATAAGTGGTGTTTTGAATAACTAATATAATGTGACACATTTGGATATGTGAAAGTTATTATTATTTTTTTTTTTTTCCTTTTATCCTTCACTTGTGAGAGATTGTAAAATATTTTCTCCTTAAACAATACTTGTTGCTGATAACTGTTTTTTTTTTTTTACTTTCTTCTATATGTAATATAGAGAAAGTATTGGATTCGCGAAAATTTTCGACCTCCGTTTTTTGACGGATCTACACGTTTTGGGATGTCTGAACACAAATTGATAGTTTTTAAAAAATGTCTGTCTGTCTGTCTGTGTGTCTGTATCATTTTTTTGTGGACGCTGTATCTCACGAACCAATGAATGAAATTTAACCAAACTTGGTATTTAGTTGCACCCTGACATGAACTGGTGCCCATTAGATTTGGGGATCAATAGCTCAACAGGTGGCGCTGTGATCGCATTTTATAGGACAAAATTCCGTATAAATGGACATAATGAGAGTTATTTTAAACTTGTGATTGTAAAATTAATATGAATTATTGATAATAGTAGTAGTTAACTAGGAAAAAAAAATTGTGCATGGGGGGGCATCGGTTCCCCCCAGGGGGGTTAAATTTTGAAGATGGGTATCATTCGAAAGATCTCGTCAATACCTTTAAAACGAATGGTTGAACCATAAATCTGTGATAATTTAAAACAAAGTTATCGATTTTTTTTACTTTTAACAAAAAAAAAACCTTAGAAAAAAAATCGTTTTTTTTTTTTTTTTTTTTTTTTTAACGAAATTTTACCAAACTTGGTATTTAGTTGGTCCCCGACATAAACTGGTGCTGATTATATTTGCGGATCAATAGCTCAACAGGAGGCGCTGTGATAGCATTTTATCTAAATTTTTAACATGGCAGAATAAGACAAAAATTCGTATAAATGTGCATAATAAGAGTTATTTTACACTTGTGATTGTAAAATTAATATGAATTATTGATAATAGTAGTACGTAACTAGGAAAAAATTTTTGTGCATGGGGGGGCATCGCTTCCCCCCCTGGGGGGGAAGTACCCTTAAAAAAAAAAAAAAAAGTACCCCCCCCCCCCCAAAAAAAAAAAAAAAAAAAAAAAAAAAAAAAAACCCTTGGAAAAAAAAATTGTATTTTTTTTTTTAAATATTGTTACTGATTGAATATGTATAGGAAAATATAGAAGAAAGTCTTGTGGTGGCCACAACAAACTAGTTTTTTTTTTTTTTGGTTAAGATTATGATGTTTTTAAAAAACATGTTTTATGTGATTGTTTTATGTATAGTTTTATGTATTGAACAGTTATAATTCAAACAATAAGTTTTTTAAGCTTACTTATTTTTAAAAATAAAGGACTTTTCACAATTTAAAACCTGAGAAGAAAGTTCAGAAATTATATAAATTTAACAAAATAAATATTTAAAAATATATATACACATAGTAAAGATAACTTTTAAATGCTTTAAGAAATGGCTTTATCTAAAAAATAAAATTATACCAATAACATAACTTTCATAAGAATAATTTATTTACCTATTTCCCCCTAAAGAATCTTGAAGTAAACGAGTAAGTTTAGAGTCCCTATAAGGGACATGAGTAGCTTTACGTGTTTTATCACCTAAAGCAGATATAACATTGCCAAGAGCAAGCTAAAAGTGAAGAGATTTTACAATTATTATTCAATTTTAAAAACAGTATATGCATAATATATTCTTTAATAAATTGTTCTCTTAAAAATGTAATATATTATCATTCACAAATTAAATCAAAAACTATACCGTACTTGCCAACATTGAAGGATCAAAATAAAAAAGATTCTGTAAACTGCATTTTCAGGCCTAGATACCATTGACGAATTTTTGGCATAAGCCATTTTTATGGTTTAATCCATGGCTTATATTGTCAATCTATATACACAAGTTAAATTTAAGTAAAAATCTAGTGATTAATATTTTAAATAATGCTATTTGTGCAGATGCAAGAGAATACTTTTTTCTTTTAGCAAAAACGAAAACTCTTGCTTAAAAATTGAAGATTTGTTGAATTTTTTGATAAATTATTTGTATAACTTTAAAATGCTTAGAAAAAGGGAGAAATGTACAAGGATAAGGGAGAGTGGAAAAGAATATGGAAATAAGGGAGAGTTGGCAGGTATGCTATACTTAAAAAGTGAAATTATTTTTAAGTTATCAAAAGTAAAATGAAGTTCAGTGCTTTTAAACAAATTTAAAATATTATAAAATATTTGAACTTAATATTTTGGGATTTTGTATGTATGAAATTACAATAATTATGGTCTGTTTAATCTAAAACTCACAGGAAATTTATGTAGCATTTCTCTGGTGATTCAATATTTAGTAATAAAGTCTTTCTTTTTTATTTCCCCCCCACAAGCTGTACATATTATGGCTTTTACTCTCTTCTTATAATTATTTCTCTGAAACCCAATCATTTCCAATTCCTATTTCATAACATTAAGCTGGGTAAAATGTAGATATGGTAAATATGTTTATTAATTTTAACTATTTTGTCTACTAACGAAATATACTAACATCAGAAAAATTAAATTATTCAAAATATAAAAGAGCAACTTGTATTTTAGACAGGAAAAAAAAAAGTTAAAATAAATAAAATAAAAAATAGAGTTTTAAAATGGAACAACATCAATAATATAAATCATATTTGTTCTATAATCTAAAATTGAATCCCCAGTTTGAAGAAGATAGCAACCATCAATAAATGAAAATCAAGTTTTTATTTATTGTTTATTATTTTTTTTTAATTTGCTTTGCATTGACACACATACCAGGCAAAATAAGGGAACAAAAACTGCTTGTTTAACATTAACCCTACAAGGCTCAATTTTTTTTTAGTGCACAACAAAAATATATAGGTTGTAATTAGTGATCAGAAGATAGGGAAAACATATGAAAATAAAACCATATTTTACGGAAAAATCAACTTTTTATTTCAGTTCCACATACGGTACACTGAGCCTTAACTATACTTTTTGGTATTAAACTAGTACAATTGAATTGTTTTGGAAATAGTATTATATATTGAACACACATACATAGAACAACACAGTATTTTTTTCGAGTCAAAAGTGTTCAATAACTATCCTTTTTTTATTTTTGAATTCAGACAAACGACTAACATATCACTTTCATTAAAATTTCACACTGAGTGCACTATAACAAAAACACAAACGACATCTTTAGGTAAAGATTCATAATACTACATTGCTAAATGTCAGTAGCTTCTATCAAGATGTCAAGAGATGTCGCTACTAATAGTTTTATAGCTATAGGAACGATTAAAGTCTGTGTTCCACATATGGAACTGGGTGCCTTGTAGGGTTAAAAGAGGCATCAGAAATAACATAAGAATAGACATCAGAAATCTGCCTGCAAAAGCCTGCAGTGTTCCTTAAATTGCAACGGATCTAAGTTACAACTCTAGGGTATCGATAAATGTTTAAAAAAAAAAAATCATGCTCAAAAAATCCTTGAATATAAGAAGAACATAAGTAATTCTACAAGGGGATAGTAGAAGGGCTGACCTGTACTATTGAGAATGACGTTAAAGAATAGTAACTTAAAGAATAGTCTGGTTCATTATTATAATTATTTTTAAAAAATACTTTATTTCCTAATATATATACATTTTTGTGTTTTTTTTTTTTTTTTTTCCAAATTTTTACCAAACAAATTACAGCTTAAATAAAACACTTATATAAAATGTTAAAAGAAATCGATATGGTATATTTTACCAATCCACAATTTATGGAAATTCCTTCCCGTGCTCTTTCACCAGTGGCACCCGTGCGTTTTAATCTCTCTGAGCCAGCTAAGTCTACAAAATGCAGTTTGGCCATTAAAGTCTCGAACTCTTCTGATGGTTTTTCAGATTCATCAGTAGGCTACAGAAAAATAAAAAAAAATTTTAGAAGGTCTGGAACAGCAAGTTTGTTTTCACATGTGAACTTTCTCATACACAAATGCTCATGCTGAAAAAAAAAAAAAAAAAAAAAACAATAATTAAGTCACATCTTACTAAAGAATGTTCAAATGTTTATAAAAATAAAAAATAAAATAGCAGTAAATAAATATTATCAGCAAAATTTAGTGTCTGGGAGAAATTAACTTTTACAAATTACGCGGAGTTTTAAATATGATTCTCATTCTTTATTTTATGGAAACAATATACACACACTTCATAAAATACTGCAAAAATGCCCTCCTCTATAAACGTCCTCTCCATGCTTTTCACATGAATTTTGTGTATTTTTAAAATACTGAATAAATGCCCCTTTACAATCAGCAATAGACTATATCTGAATAGGAAAGTTTTTTACATTATTTCTTTTATGATATTTGCCTTTATAAATATAAACATTGACTTGTTTTATATTTCATAAGACACTGTGAAAAAATGAAAACCATAAGCTTCCTAAAATATCGGCAAATACATTAAAATCAATTATTGGAAGGAGGGCAAAAAGAGTTTTCCAAATTTTTCCCAGTTAGTTGAATGCCGGTTATCCAAGAATTTACAGTATTTGATAGGAAAATACGTGTCAATTTCTATACATTTGCCAATCTTTATCACTGACAAAATAATCTAAACACCGGACTTATCTAAATTCTCAATTTTTGTCATTCAATCTTTATTCATTTTGGAGAAATGGTAGTCAGAAGATTATCCAAACACTGACCAATTGCCAAAAAGCACTTTACTGGACAAAGGAGACCTTAAAACATGTAAATTAAGTGATAATGCAGCATCAAAATTTTTGACTGAATACAATACATACTTCCATTACCTACAGTAATCAAGTAATGGAAATAAAAAAGTATATGTAGTGTAATGAGAGCTAAACAATTTGTTAAAAAAAAATTATTTAATTATAAATGACCTTATAACCCCTTATTTAAATTTATTGAAAATAGGAATTTTGATTAATTAAAAATAAAGTTATTCAATTTATTTAAATGTCATAACTCCTCAGGCTAATATCTATATACATTTTTGTTATTATCCTTGTGGCAGAATCTAAAGTAAGTATATTATATTTCATTGCTAAGTTGACAAACAAGGATAAGAATAAAGTAATCCTTTATTGATATCTAAAACAAAAGTTTAAGACAATTTTATTAAAATTTAAGATAGTTTACAAAAAGCATAATTTTAAATTAATATAATACTTTATTATTTAATAATAATAATAATAAACATTTTTTTTCTTTATAAATAAACAATGAACATTCTATTTTTACAGCCACATATAAATCTAGAGAAAACTGTATAAAAAATTAAATTTTCTTTAAAAGGTAGAAAAAAGATAAATGGTTAACAGAGGTCAAAATTTTATTTCTGTAATTTTAAGTGATTATGGCTTTGAATCTGTAGAACAAGATAGAAATTAAAAAATTATTTGGATATTTATGACATCGGAAACTTTTTAATAAAGAGAACTAATCATTCAATTTATAATTAGGATTAACATTTTAAAGTTATTATGAAAAATGTATTTTTTATAAAGCTAAATCAAGCTTAATCTATTGTACATTTACGTCATATATATTTTCTTGCAAATATAAAATGAAATATGCATTACTTAAAAGTAAATGTAAGTTAAACTTACCTCAAGTTCTATAAGCCTTTGCATTTTGATATGCAATGTAAAAATAGCATGAGATCTCGAGGACTGCACATTCATATTTGTGCTAGCAGTTGTTCGAGACAAAGCTCCTACTTGAAGACACTGAAGAGCCTATATGACGAAATGAAAAACAAGCATAAATACAGAGCAAATTAATTTTCCATAGAGTAATTGATATCTTTAAAAGAAAGAATACAGTTTTATTACATAAAATTGAAACAATTACAATCAAATCAGAATAATATTACTTTTTAACAGTCTGTTTCATAGATTAAAATTCATAAAAAATGAAAAAGATTTTATCATAATAATTTGGTTTTTGATTTCTACAACTTTAGATGAATTGTTTGTAGATGAAAAGTTTCGTTGAGTTGTACTGAAAAGAAACAATACTCTAAATAAATACGTAAATTGAAAGAAATTGTAGTTCATTACACAGTTAAAAAAATTATTTTAGCAAATGCTTAAAACCCCTAAATTACCATTAAATGAAAGGAAAGTATCTGTGACTCCATTCAAATTTCTGAACATTAACAGGGGTCGATTCAGGCAAAATTTGGGTCCCTTTTGCGGCTCCTTCACAAAATTCCACATAGTAAAAAGGGACCCTTCACAAAATTCAAATTCATAGAAAGGGACCTTTCACAAAATTCAAATTCATAAAAAGGACCCTTCACAAAATTCAAATCCATAAAAAGGGACCCTTCCCAAAATACAAATTTTATAAAATGAGTCCCTTCACAAGATTTTGTTTTATAAAAATGATCCTTTTATTAAATGTTTTCATATTTTCAGTATTAATTTTAATTAATGGCTTAATTTGACTCAACGAAACTCTATTAACTTGATACTAAACATTACATAAAGTGATTGTAAAAACTTAAGATTTTACACAATATTTTACTTTTTCACAAAAATATTTTATATTTCACAAAAATGAATAAAAATTTCACAAAAATATTTTGTTTTTCACAAAAAAGGGACCCAAAAATTAAGACCTGGATCGACCCCTGATTAAGTAATTAATGATTGTATAAATAAATTAGAGTAAGAGAAGACATTAAATAAACAAAAGCGAAAATTATAATAGTGTGTTTGAGTATTTTTCTCTATAAACTATGTAGTTTAATTTAATACTATTGCATTTCACGTAATTTGAACCCATACATCATAATGATAAAGAATTTTTTGTTACGTCCCTTAAAAGTCTGTCAGTGCTAGAATCACCAAAATCGGCACAGTTTTTCCATGGTGACCTATAATCTGTATAATATTTCTCTAACATGAACCAATTTCAATTAATTTTTGTCGAAACAATAGGATAGTGGTGATATTAAATACGTGAGGATTAAAAATAATATTTAACAATGAACAATATTTAAGCATGCAGATTCAGCTCAATGATCTAATACGAAAACATGATGACATTTGTATGATGACATTATTTTAGGGAAAATATATTTTTTTAAGTTATTTCTTCAGAATCTTTGCAAGAGTCATTTTAAACCTAGCAATATTTTAAAGATATAAACAAAATATGAATTATTATCATAAATTGACTAAAAAATGCAATCATAAAAAAATATAATCAAAATAGGTTCTTTTTTTTTTTTTTTAACAGAAAACTATGCCAAATTAAATAAAATGTCATTGCATTCTTGGCGATAAAATTTTGAAAGGCATCATGGGAGTCCTTTACTAAAACTGTACTGCTTGTGGAAGTATGAAAACTGAGCCATGAACCCTGAATTTTATTTTGAAACTTTTCTTTGAATGATTCTGGTCTCACTATCGCACATTTTATTTGGTTCTAATAATAATTTGGCTTCTGGTAAATTAAAATTTTAATTAGGCTGTGAAATTGGTATGATATTTATAAATTTTAAAGGTAAATAAGAAAAGAAATAAAGTGTGAAAATTTCACACGGGTTTGCTAGTATGCATATAAAAGGGATTGAAACTAGCAGTCATTAGTTGTATTTTGCAACTAAATATTTCATTTTGATGACCACAATTTTATACCTAGCCATCACTTCGACGCCTAACATGATTTTTCCCCTTCAGTGTGCAATTATAATGAGCAATGAAAATAAATGCACTAGCAACAAAGTATAGTAGAATTAAATTCCCAACTTTCTTATAAAAATATTAGCACTCGCACATTTTTAAAATGGAAAAACTAACTAGATAAAGTAATTACAGTTTATGTACAATGTTTATGGATATTTTTCTATGAGTAAAATAACAATTTTAAAATGGCACTTTAGTACAAACACAATGGCAAAAAAGAAAACAAAGTTAGTTGACATTTGGCACCCAACTTGCTGATTCTAATTTCGACCCCTGGTACATAAATTTTTTACTCAATCAGAAAAGGCATTTAGATGCTATCACATTTCACATATTTTAAGCTCATAAGCCACAATGATAAAAAAAAATTTCAGTGTACCCCTGTAAAAAAACTTAGTGCTAGATCCCCCAAAATCCATACAGTTTATGTGACTATAACCCATAATATGTCATAAATTTTCAGTTCATTCAAAAATGGCATTTAGACACTATTACACTTTGAACAATTTGAGCATATAGGCCATATAAATGATAAAGAATTTTTTTTATATCCCTGTAAAAAAACTTAGTTCTATATTAATAAAAAAATGTACAGTTCACACAATGATGACCTACAACCATGTATATATTTTTTCAGCTCAATCAAATAAAGGCATTTACACACTACCGTGCTTTAAATAATTTGAGCCCACAGGCCATAATGATGAAGATTTTTTCTTTGTGTCCCAGTTTAAAAAAAAAAAAAAAAACTAAGTGCTAGATTCACTAAAATCTAAACACTTCATGCAATGATGACCTATAACATATGTACCAAATTTCAGCTCATTCAAACAAAGAGTTTAGATGCTATCATGTTCAAACATACACATTATTATTTCAATTTTTCTATATGATTCTTTTTCACAGCATTCAATTTTCAATTAAACCCTTCAATTAAGAAAAAAAAAAAGAAGAAGAGTAAAGCTTCAATACTTTAAATATTTGTATTTTAAGAAAGAAAAAAGGATTTTATTTTCATTGTTTTTGTTATTATTTATTATTTTTATGAGAATAACAGCAAAACTGCAGGAGATAATTTTTTTTACTTTGACTTTTTAAGTAACTACTTAGTAATATGCTTGAAAATTAATTAACCTACACAGATAATATTTTTTCAGGCAACTGTTTTAAAATGTATATTTATAAAAGATGATTTTAAAAACAACTATAATGTTTAAGCACTGACAATAAACAAAATTAGATGGCAATTTTAATCAAGAAATTTGTATTCACATTTTTAGTCAGCTTCTACTAATGTGTAATGAAAAGTAAAATTATTAAGGAGAAAATCATGGAAAACAAAAAATTAAATGAAATTAAACACACAAAATCAGGAATGTATTCTTTTATTAAAAATAATTCTGAATTAAATGTTTATGAAATTACTTAAAATAAAAACATTCACTTACTTCAGCAGCAGATGTAACAGGACAAGAAGTCAAACCCACTGTATATATTTGCCCCAGAGAATCTTCATGAATTTTTACCGAATTTTTCATCTAAAACAATTTAAAAAATAAAGTTAAATTAAGTTACATTGGAAAAAAAAAATGCTAAAGGCTATTTTGATCAATTTTAAATACAGTCAACTCTCAAAAATCCGCAACTCTAAAATCCGCATATCATTTGAAATGTAAACAAACATTGTCACTAGTGATTTGTTCATTAGTGGATTGCAAAAAATTCAGCTGTATTAGGAGATAAATCAATTATTAACTTATGCTGGTGAATCACCAATCACTCAGCATGTTACAGAGAAGGAAATAAGTGTAATTATATATAACTATCAAAAAATAAATCATGTTAATTTAGAGGAAGAAGGAGAAGACAATTTTCGTGAAGGATTTTTCTCTCACGAAGATAAATATTTAAACTTTCTCATAGCACAAGCTTACGTGATTGACCAAGAATTGCTGACTTTTTTGGAAGTTATAGGAAAATAAATATGTATGATTATTCTTACTTAAACTGCTATTAATCAGACTTTTCAAAAATCTAGATAATTTGCAACTATAATGATATATAAAAATTGTTCTTTAAATTAAATTTCATGAAATATTTGTACTTTTATCATGCACACTTTATTTTAGCATTGTATGTATAACATATAAATTGTTCCTTAAAGATTTGCTACTCAAATGAAGTTCTAAGATGTAAATAAAAGAAATTACTCTAAAATCTGCAAAATTCAGAAATCCGCAAAACACTTCGTTTTAAGCTGTGCAGATTTTAGAGAGTGTACTGTAATCTGGTATGTTACTCACACAACTTTCTCTAACCCTGAAATTTAATACTATAAATAAAGGTTGGAGATTAAGAGGTAAGATAACAAGTACTGCTATGTAAACCTATCTTAAACAATTCAAATTAGGCTTTAGAAGATTTTTATATGATAATTAGTTCTCTGTGAGGGGGGGGGCGGTAGCCCCCTCAACTACCCGTTTCATTAATGCACCTACATTTATATAGAATTTAATTCTGTTATAAAAATTAAAAGTTTAGTTAAAATTATACAGAAAATTTTCACACGCAACATAAATTGAAACTTATCAATCTTGATCAAACTTTTCCAGCAGCAAACTTATATTAACTTCAAAATACAACATTTGGATCTCCTAAAATTATTCGTTTTTAAGTTATTCTAAGAGTAGTATAACACTAAATATAAAAAAAAAAGTTGAATTTGTTCTCAATACTACATTAATATTTTTTTTCTTTTCTTAATGAAAAAAATCAACTTTATTTTAATATATTGCAGATTGATGGTTGAAACCATTCGTTTTAAAGGTATTGAAAGCTCTTTTGAAAGATACCCATCATGAAAATTTACTCCCCTCAAGGGGGGGACTTCCCTCTCCCCAGGGGGGGAGGCAAGGCCCCTACATACACAAAATTTTTTTCACAGTTGACTATCTCTATTACAAAAAAATATATATTCGTTTCACTTGGTTCAGTGCAGTCTATAAATGTTAAACTCTACTTACCTGCAATTTCCCCCATGACGTAATGTATTTGAATACTTTTGAGTGTCCCTGTATACAGACCATTTGCTTCATCTCAACGAAAAGCTTAGTGTAGCATCTCTATATGATACACATTTAGAATACAGAGTTTGGAATTTCTGCTACTATTTGTTCTTGAGATATTCTAATAACAGACACACACACACACACACACACCATTTGCTAAAAACATGATTTTCGTACTCAGGGCACCTCAGAACATGTAAATATAACAAAAATTCATTTTCGAAAATTTGACCCTAAAACAATTCTTTCTCTACCGTTAGGGTAAGAGAAAGTAAAAAATAATATTCTAATGTTTTTTTCCAATATATTTGTGCAAACATGCACACATATTTAAAATAGAAATAAAAATATATGTTGCAGGTTTTGCTTTTCCCATTTCCTCTATTTTTGTATCTCATTTCTGATAGCTTATATTTCTGTATTTTGTTCACAGGAATGAGAAAACAAAAACAAACAAACAGGCTGCGGAAACATTGTCAAGGCAACTACACTTTTGGCCCAATCTCTATGTTGGCAAATTTTATTTTTTCTTTCAATTATTAGTTTTTCGTACATTTATTTTAATTGAAAAATGGTCAATTTTAACAGTCAAAGACAATAATAATGAGCAGCAGATATGAATAGAAAGAACTGGCAGTTTTCCGCTCTTGGTAAAATGCCAAGTGTTTAATTACCGCCAATCTATATGTGTGATTATTTAGTTTTGTTCTCTCGTCTTGATGAACAGACTACAGATATATTTTTCTAAATAAAGTTTTATTAATATAACCAAGGGTAAAACAAGCTTTTTAAAATCCCCCAATGCATGAAGTGAATGACATTATATATATAACTAAGAAAAAATAAATTTAATAAGTTACCTTATTTTTGCTTCATTATTTGTGAAATAATGAAGCAAATAATGAAGCTCACAAATAATGAAGCAAAAATAAGGTAACTTATTAAATTTATTTGAATTATGCTTTGTTTTAAATAAGCTAAAGTAATATAACTAAGAATTATAAGAATTAAAACAGGTAAAAACAACCTTGTATTTAATTGAATATTAATTTTCTACAAAATCAATAATTTTTAAACCAAATTAAGAGGTTTTTGGACTGTGAACTCAATCATTATTCAAAGCCTATTTTTAATTTTTGTTAAAATTTGTTGAAAAATTGCAATTTTTTAAAAATGTTTTTTAATACTTCAATTTAGAAACCATGTGACTTATCTGAAAGCACTTAGAAATATCATTTGGAAGATTGTTAGCTATAAAATTATTAAACGCCAAAACAAATTGTGCCTAAAAAAATCATTTTGATTGATAAAAAAAAAAAAAAAAAAAAATCTATTAGTCCTTTATTTACTGCATTAAGAAACATACAAAAAATATATTTGAAACATGTTTTTTTTTTTTTTTTTTTTTTTTTTTAAGTTACTTAAGAGTACTTTTTTAAAGAAATATGCAGAAAAAAAAAAAAAAAAAAAACTATGTATATCACATCACAGTAATTAATAAGGATTTAGTGTAGTGGTACTTCAGTATACCATTGGTACACAGAGGGAGAAAAACATATCAGGGTGAGGGTCTTAAAAAAAGAGTAAAAAAAAAGTATTTATTTTTTATGTTCCTTATATGTTTTCTAAAATTGATGATAGATTTTTGAAGTAACAGAGGAATTAATTATAACACACATGAAGATCATGAAAAATTCCAAGCAAAACAGCGATAGTACTCTATAAAATCCTTTTTTGAATAAAAACAACTACATGTAACATCTAGCACCATGTAGTGAGATTAATAATTGTATTTTGCATTACATTCTATTCTTATAAATACCTTTGACATTTCTTCCTTAAATTCAATTTTATACACTTTTTAAACTAATTGTACTTTAAAGTGCCATCGGTAGATAAAGGGTTAAAAAGATTTAATCAAATACAGCTAAAAGCCATTTATATTAAATCAAAATTCTACTATTATTAATATAATGAATAGTAAGTGTGATGATTCTTATTTAAATAATCTGCATATAAATTTACTCTGTGTGGGAATATAAATTAATATTAGACATATTAAAACATTATGTTCAAATTATGATTTTATATTAAACTTTAAACTACTCATCTAACTCAAAAAATTCTGAATTTAAATATTGGATACATGTAATTGTACACACAAAAACTATTTAAAATTAAATACTTTATTAAATATAGAACAAAAAGCTTTGCTAATTACATTTTTAATGAACAAAAAAACCTTATTTGAAGTTTAGGCATAAGCTTTTTGGCAAGAGCCCTAGCCATTTCTGGGCTCTGATGAGGGTCAAGTGCAATGGCTGTTTCAATTTCTCAACTTATGCAGACACTACTATCTTTGATCAATGCTCCTATTGGGCTCTATATTATTGCAACTGCACTCATTGGTCAAAGACGATTGCTTTGTGATTTATTGTGCAAGTATGATTTTCGAAATTTGCTAGTTTCTTTACATTTTAAAAATCTATTTTTTACTTTGTTCTTCATTAATTTTGGTTAGGGTAGTGGTGGTTCTATTATATTTGATGCTGTTTCATGTTTTTTTTATCCTGTTTGGATTTCTTCTCTTACTCATGACTATGTAATATCTAGTTGTATTTCCTTCTGTCTGGTATTTGATTTCATAAATGCTTGTGGTCTCTAGAGGGTCTATGGGATCTTTATCATTACAGATGTGCTGGCCTGATAAATTTCCAGACAGAAGAGAGACAGTTCGGGGAATGAAGCAAGCCAGTCACTGAGGATGAAGGGGAGCCCCCTTGAAAGGACTTTTGCAAAACAACAGAAACTTAAGTAAAATTACTTATTTTTTTTTATAATGTTTCTATACGTTTAATGGGAATGTTCACATTTAATTTTAAAGCGTCATTTTTAAGTTTATTGGATGTACTTTTCTTACATGGAATTACTGTAGTATATTTGGCTTTCGGTTTCTGTCCGCTTTTGATTTTGGTTTAATTTTTAAATTTTATTTTTATATACTTTATGTTGGGTACAATAGACCTCTGGTCGGTGTGCCTAGCTCAGTGTCCTGCTGAGGTAATGCTCTTCTTATAAGTCATATATTAATCAAAATCTGAGATTTAACCCTTTAGGATTCATTGGTTTCTGAATGAAATTAAACCTTTGCTATATTTTTTCCTTGTTTTAATAGATTCTTACACTTTTGTTTACTCTCTTTTCAGTAGAAAAAAAATATTACTTTGAAATTTAACAAATGGTGTTTCAGAGGAATGCAGAAGTTACTTAATTTCTTAGTACATGCTAGTGCACCTTGCTGCTTTTTGATGATACACTCGTACCTTTCTTTTTTTTTTTTTTTTCTCCTCAATCAATGAAAGGGCCATGCTATTATTTTAACCTGTTCATTGATCTGTTTTGCAACTTTTGAGAGTTTTCACAATCTAATGTTTACTTGCTGTCATCCTTATAAATCAGAAGTTAACTGATTTTTAATAAATGTCTTTAAAAAAAAAGTTTAATAAATATTAATAATAAAGAGACAGATCATAATATAGCATTGTTAAGGGTGATAGTGCATCAAAGATTTAAAAGATTACTATTTCTCTATGTACCTATTCAGTGATGCCACTAGTCTTTCAAAATCCTGAGTCCTTGGAACCCATGACTTCCAAAAATCTGGGTCCATTTTTCAAAAAAGGGGTCCCCACATAAATGAATTTATATATTAAAGATATGAATTAAAATTTTATCGCATTGTAGATGAAAAAGTTTTTTTTTTTTTTTTTTTTTTTTTTTTTAATGAATTTTTAACCAGCTTTTTTGAGATTGTCTTAAAACAAATATTACGTCTGAGGTGGTTGCTGTTAAGAAACAACTGAAAACATTAACTCAATGTGCTCTGGAACCAGAAAAAAAAAAAAAAAAAAAAGAGAAAATATAGTATAATAACTAATTATTATTATTTTAAACTAGAAACATTTTTAAAAAGTCCTTGTAATCATCAGCATTAAGAGAACAAAATGAGAATTTTTTTTTTTTTTTTTTTTGGAGAAAGGAGGTATTATGAGATAAGTCGATTGATTACAAAATTTAGTTACACATTCCACTTCAAATACAATACACGATCCCTTATTCGGCAATTGTGGGACCAACCTGATTCCGGTTATCGACCCCTATTGAAAATGGAAATATCATGTCAGCAAAAGCTTCCCCCAGTCCCCCACCCTCCTTTAACCAGAAAATAATTTACCAATAAGCTGTACTGATAACTTAAATAATGCATTAGAGAAAAAAGTAAAAGAAGTGTAAAAAAATGTCTATTATAATAATAATAACACTAACATTAGCAAAAATACTTTATTTTTTGATTAACGTAGAACACATATTACTTTTTTTTTTTTTAATACTTGAGTTTTCTTAATAATAAAGTTTCTTAAATCTTAATACAGACATAATGTCATGTTCTTGTAATCACGTTCATTCATCCATTTAATTTATTTACTTTTTTTTTTTTTTTCAACGAACTTAGAATGCAGCAGAGTGATGCTAATTAAAGTATCGTCAATTTTAATTGGTAACGTTTTCGTATCGGAACTTTGTTTTCGCGTTTCAGAACTTTGTGTTTGCTTTCGTGCTGGCCACTTGTGTGTATATATTATACTGGAATTGGATAGTAATGTCTTTGATTTTTTAAAAGAATGGTTTTGCGACCATTTTTCAAATTTCATATTTCAGCTAAGCTCTGATACAGGGCACCCATTTGTGAATCATTACACGATGATGCAATTTGGTGCATTCTACACTTTTTACTGATAATCTTTTCACATTGGAACTTCGTTTTCACATCTCAGAGTCGGAACTACGTTTTTGATTTCGCACCAGCCGCTCATTTGTGTTTATCATATAGATTGTTTCTTTTTCCTTTATGGTAAAATGGAGTTTTAAAGGATTTTTTTCTTCTTCAGAGCAGAATGCTTTAATAATATAAGGAAAATATCAGTTTTAAAAAAGAAATATATTTTTAATTTTGCTTTTTTTTTCTTTCTTTAACTTAAAAAAAAAAAAATACGCGTCTCTTGGGACTTGCCACAATAAATTTTTCGCGTCCTGCCTTCGAATTTTCACGTAATTTACACGCTACAGCACGTATATACTTCACTGCTGTTTCTTTTTCATTTTTATACATTTATATTTTGACAATTAATTGCAAGAATATACGTAAATTGAAAACTGATAATTCATTCATATTTTATACAATTTTAAAAAGGAATAATAATAATTAGGGGGCAGGGAATAAATCATGTTAAATAAAGTTAAACTTTTAAAACAGTTTTAACACTTTTGGAAATAGCCTGAACATAATTAAAAGAAATAAAATTTTGAAATATATCTCTCCTCAAATGGGAGAATGGCAATTTTTAAAAAGAAAAATATATTTGTACTCTTTAAAGAGTAAATTTAAAATGTGAAAATAATACCTCTCTGTCTTGAGTAGAATCTAACAGATCAATTATTTCTTCATTATAAAGCTGCAAGATTAAAAGTACATATATTAGATATTTAAGACAAATTCTAGAAATAGAGCAGGCTAAGATAAAAAGCAATATAAATTTTTAAGAGAATTTTTATGAAACCATTTCACATTTTCTCAAAATCTTAAATTAACAATACTTACTCTGAACATCACTTAAAACTAAAAAAATATATTTAAAAAAGTTTAAAGAAAAAAAAAATAAATAAATAAGACTTGATTTTTGGTTATTTTTAGAATATTTTTTTTATAAGGAATAATAGTCAGTTGTGCTGTTAATAATCCATTTTGCCTTCTTACATACATATGATAATCAATCAATAATGCAGTTAATCAAGAAAGCTAAAATATTACAATTTTGAGTTAGTAATACTAGAAATATATAGTTTAAAGCAATATTCTACTAAATTTCTTGATGATTCTACAGCAAACAACTAAATCATGGCATCAAATGTTACAGATTTTTAAATGTTTTTCTGCATTGAAAGAAAACGCAAATTAATACACATTCTGGATAAAATTATTGAAACTAACCATTTTAAAAACGCATTACAATAACTAATTTTCTAAGATTTTTCTGTCCTATAAAGCTATTCATTTTTAGTAAACTCTGAGGAATATAATTACTTAGTATGACAGATTAAAAAAAACAAAACAAAAAGTAAATATTTAGTAATATTAATATAATATTTAGTAATGCTTTTAATTTTTGAAACAAATGTTTAAAAATATTCTTGATAATTTGGACGGACATGCAGCAGTTACAAAGTAATTTCATTAAACACTGCTGACTTTATTCGCTACGTATTATATTTAGAAACAAAATATTGGTTTGGTAAAAAAATTTTGGGTAACATCATTAGGGATGAAATGATTTTTTCCAAGCAGCAATTTTAAAAATAACTCTTTACATTGTACGTCCTGAAATTTACCATTCCAGAAAGTTTCATGATTGATAGAAAAAATGATGACTGATGAGTAAAATGTTAAATAGTTCTCAGTAAATTAAAAAAAAATAAATAGTCATTAAAAAAAAAAAAAAAAAAAACTTTTTACACTTCTTTGTTACAAATAACATAACTATAGACATTCTAACTCAGTCTAAAAGATTTATTATAATAGTTTTTTTTTTTTTTTAAGTATCCTTTGGCAAGTATGACAGTTTGACCAATAAGTTTCCCAATGAATTTTTTTTAAAAATAACATTAATGTATATATAAAATTCATGCTCTTAATCACAGTTTATCAGATTTTATTTTTAATTATGTTAAATGAAATTTATAATTACCTCCATAAATTGGGCCACTATTTTAAAATCAGGTGGGGTGACATTTTTATTAATAGCTTCATTTCGTTGTTCATTTATTCCTTCAAACAACTGGTGGACAGCTCTAGGGATAATTCCCTTTTCTTGTTCACTGCGAGAAACATCAAATCCTGTACCCATTGTATAGGTTTTTCCAGAACCAGTCTAAAAAGATTAATGTATTAAAAATTATCACTGTTAAAAATACAGAAATAACTATTAGCAATTATATTTTATTTCAAGAAATTACTTATCAAATTAGAGTACAACTATTATTTACAAAATTATGAAGTGTATCAATCTTCAAGATATTGGGGAAAAAATCTAGTCTTTACTTCAGAAACAAATTATGTAATTACACAATTATGCATAAAAAGTCTAGGTACATGAGAAATTCTCATGTATAAAGATATTTTCATCATTCTCATTGAGAATGATGAAAATATTTTTCTTGAAAGTTAATAAATTACTATAACTAATGACTTTATTACATTCAAAAACATTTTATTAAATTTTTGGAGAATAAAAATTACCGAAATCCAATTATATTAATTCATTAGAAATTTTACAATTTTCTTTCAGTTAAAAACAAGTTTATAAATTTGGAGTTCAAAGTTGAATAATTTTATTTAGACAGAACCGTGTGGTGTGGGGGGCCAGGAATTAAACATAGGACCTATGACGTAATATATCAATGTTCTACAACTGAGCTATCGCAGACACTGCTTGACTTGAGTAAAATTATATGTCAGTCAAGAATTATCCAGGATAGCTCAGGATAGCATTACAGCATGTTAAATCGTAGGTTACAGGTCTGCACGGGCTGGAATTTTGAGGCCCGGGCCCGTACGAAAGCTTTGCTTACCCAGCCCTGCATGAAATAAAAAAATTCGGCCCGACCTGTTTATTTTTTGCTTGTGTATGGTCCAGCCCGGACAAAAAGCGATAAAATCAGGCCCGATTCAAAAATATGTTTAAAAATATATATATGCATGCGTTATTATGAAAAAGATTTTTAGTATGTGTTTTGCAGAGGTTTTACACAGGAAAGCAATAGAATCTTCTTTAACAAAACTGCTGAACTTTTACAAGATAATTATATATAAACAAAAATTCATTATTACAGGCGTACAGAAGGCACAAAGACAGACAGAAAGTCAAATAAAAAATATTAGCACTCATCAAACAATATAGGATGGTATTTAAAATGGTTATTACTACTAAAAAAGCACGTTCAACCATTTCCTCTTATACACCGTATTGTATCCGAATCTTCCATGTGATCCAGTAAACAAACTTTTAATGGCAATACAACCATATTCAATAGAAAAGAGGCTTTTGCACATGCTAAAAATGATGCTACTTCAGGGCTGCCAACCTCTGGGAGCGCTAAAGTGTAGTTAACAAACAAGAAAAAGTGTAGTTTTAAGGTACAAAGTGTAGCCGCTAAAAAATAAGAAAATGCTTAAAATAAATAAGCATAAAATCTTTTGTTTACATTAAGACTTACTTTCTAAAATTTATTGACTTTAACAATCAAACATACAAAATATCACTGCATTCTTTTAAAAATAACATTGCACACAAAATTTTTTCTGGAAATTATCGAAATACCTAACAACAATTAGATACAGTTTAACAGCATTTTGATCAGTGCTTTCATCAGTTGCCATCGAAAACGGCAAATGTTTCAAATCGCCAACGATATCAGAACAGGATATTTTTGCAATGCATTTCAATAGGGCCGCCGTCTTTGTTCTACCGCTAGGACACTGTCTGGCGATTTTTGAATCCGGGAACATAGCTCTAAATAAATTTCCAGCATGACTTGCTGTAGAAATTGGAACATTATGTCACTTAGAAATGATGTAAAGAGCATTTCTGTTTTGGTAGTCTTTGATGCTGCATCACTTTTCACATAAAAACTGGATGGCAAAGGCTTTATCGTTGCTTTTATTTTACTTAAACGCTTGTGTCAGCTTGTTGCAATATGACGCGAACAATCATAAAGTCCACGATGATTTACGCAAAAATTGCTATTACATATTGCACAATACGCCTTATGGGATGAATCTACAGAATGCAAACATGGCCACAGAATCTACAGAATTTGCAATCTACAGATGGTAGCAGAATACTCCAATAGAGATTTTTGATCAGGAATTTTTTTTTCTTCTTTGTATTATCATCATCATCGCACATTTTAACTAAAAATACTATTAAATAAAAAAACTAAATAAATTTGTACACTCTTAAGCAAAAAATAAGAATAAATAAATACAGAAAAGCAAGTCTAGCCAACAACAAACGCACAACACCGAAAATCGAAAGTAAACAGATTAGACAAGCTCTAGCGATAGAAAAGGACTTCTCCAAACATTTAATCACCATGCGTACACAGTCACGCTATCGTCACAGTTTATGAGGAGGAAATGAAACAACCTATCAACCTCCAGAGTTTTCAAGCTACTTCATTCATAACAGCGATTTGGAAATACAGTGTGAAATCGTAGTTCGCTCGTTGTAAACAAGATGATGGTGGGGAAAGGAAAAGTGTAGCTTTAAGTATACGATGTGTAGAGTGTAGTAGAAGCAGGCTAAAGTGTAGTTACTACACCAAATGTGTAGTTGTTGGCATCCCTGCTACTTTCATTCAGTGCACTGGAGAAAAGGAAAAGGAGTCTTAGAGAAAAAGTTACAGCGGAAGGATTTTTTATAGCCTTCATAACACCTTAAACTCTACAGACCATAGGACACAAAGCTTTATAGTAACATATCTAATTTCTTTTGTTTGAACATGTGCGCAAATTAGTAGTGAGTGACATACATACTATTTTGAATAGGAAATAAAATATAAAATAAATATATTAATTTCGAGACATGCTAAAAATATTTGCGGAAAATCAGATCGCAAAACGACAGACTGATAAGCAATTAAATTGAAGTTACAGACATTTTTTAACAAAATAAAATTTCATGTGATATACCAGCCTGTAAAATTATGTAAAATAAATGACTGAAGAAATATTTTATCATTTTTCTTTTTTGTTAATTAACGAGAAATCCAGAAAAAGGTTCGGCCCGACACGGCCCGGAAAAAATGTCATCCAGACCCGGCCCGAGTATACACAAAAAAAATTGAGCTCAAGCCCGGCCTGGCCTGCAAAAAAAATTTAAGCCTAAGCCTGGCCCGGCCAGAGAATAGATTGAAAAATTCGGCCCGAACCCGGCCGGGCTTGGGTCATAAGCCTAATCCCTGCAGACCTCTACCGTAGATTCTAGGTTTGACTTTTTGACTCAAGAGAAGTTCCACATTAAATAAAATTATTCAATGTTTAGCATCAAATTTATGAATTAATCAAGTTGAAGTAAAAAATCTAATTCTTAACCCACTGAGTATAAATATACTTAAAGATTCCCTTCCCTATATAGAAGGCATTTAATTTGTTGATTTGGATTAGTATGTAGAAGCAATTAGGAAGAACTCATTTATTTGATGATACAGGTATACAGTTTAAAATCTAGTTTTAATTTCAGGAAAAACTCATTTCTTTTAGTGACATAGGTTGAATTATAATTTAGGCAAAAAATGTACATGATGAGTGTCAGTCATCAAATAAATAAAGGGTTAATATATAGGACAAGTTGTTTCCGTAATTAAATGTAATTTGAGATATTTGCAGTGAAATGGGGCATTTGAAATTTTATTTCTTTAACAAAAAACACAATACTAAAGAAACTGCATTTGAAATAAATGAAATTGCTCAGCAGAGCAGATACTGCATCATAAAATTTATGAGAAATAACAGTATCAACTGAAACATAATTATATGGGAGTAAAACTTATTTTTTTTATATTAAAATATATATATATATATATATATATATATATATATATATATATTAAAATTTGTATTTTACTTGTATTAGAAATAAAAAGCACAGAACAAACATAAAATAACATATTAAATATAAAAAGACCTAGCTTTACTTCGTGGTCGTTTAAGATCTTTCGGTACCGGGCACCCGGTCCTCATCAGAAACGTTGCTTCTGTCGTGGAAAACTTGAGACTGTTGACTCCTCTGCTGATTTCTCATCAGGTGGCTCCAAGCTCTATTTGGGGCTACTGCGCTGCTATCGTTGCATACGTCGCTATTGGTTAATATTTCAATTGACTCGCGGTACATGGCATAGTTGTAATTATCGTAATCTGCTAATTTTACGGTTTTATCAAAGTTTATTTTAATATTGTTTTTACTATATGTTTTGGCTAACGCGGTATTATATTTTCCGGTTTTAATGTCGTTTTCATGTTCTTTGATCCTAGTTTTTATTTTTCTTTTAGTGACACCAACATATGAGCCTTGTTTATTGTTTTCATCCATGAATGGAATTTTATAAATGCCGGCGGTTTCAAGAGGGGGGGTGGGGTTTTTATCGCTTCGGATTAGCTGAAAAATATTTTTGTTGGGTTTGATGGGGATATTAATGCCATATTTGTTAGCTGTATTTTTAATTTTGTTAGCGGCTCCGCGATCGTACGGGATGGATGGGGTAAATTTAATGGGTGCTTTTTGGTGGCTGGGTATTTGGTCGAGGTTTTTGAATCTATTTTTAATTAATTTGTTAACTATTTTATCAGGATATCCGGCTTTTCTTGTGAAATTTTTAATGATGTTAAGTTCTTCTTCGAGATCGTCTGGTTCATTACATATTAAAATGGCACGGTTGATGTATGATTGGATAGCATTTGTTTTATAGCGAAATGGTGTTTTACTTTTAAAGTGGATAATTTCGTTACTATTAGTGGGTTTTCTATACACAGTGGTTCTAAAATTATTTTTATTGTGGGTATTTTAGAACCACTGTGTATAGAAAACCCACTAATAGTAACGAAATTATCCACTTTAAAAGTAAAACACCATTTCGCTATAAAACAAATGCTATCCAATCATACATCAACCGTGCCATTTTAATATGTAATGAACCAGACGATCTCGAAGAAGAACTTAACATCATTAAAAATTTCACAAGAAAAGCCGGATATCCTGATAAAATAGTTAACAAATTAATTAAAAATAGATTCAAAAACCTCGACCAAATACCCAGCCACCAAAAAGCACCCATTAAATTTACCCCATCCATCCCGTACGATCGCGGAGCCGCTAACAAAATTAAAAATACAGCTAACAAATATGGCATTAATATCCCCATCAAACCCAACAAAAATATTTTTCAGCTAATCCGAAGCGATAAAAACCCCACCCCCCCTCTTGAAACCGCCGGCATTTATAAAATTCCATTCATGGATGAAAACAATAAACAAGGCTCATATGTTGGTGTCACTAAAAGAAAAAGAAAAACTAGGATCAAAGAACATGAAAACGACATTAAAACCGGAAAATATAATACCGTGTTAGCCAAAACATATAGTAAAAACAATATTAAAATAAACTTTGATAAAACCGTAAAATTAGCAGATTACGATAATTACAACTATGCCATGTACCGCGAGTCAATTGAAATATTAACCAATAGCGACGTATGCAACGATAGCAGCGCAGCAGCCCCAAATAGAGCTTGGAGCCACCTGATGAGAAATCAGCAGAGGAGTCAACAGTCTCAAGTTTTCCACCACAGAAGCAACGTTTCTGATGAGGACCGGGTGCCCGGTACCGAAAGATCTTAAACGACCACGAAGTAAAGCTAGGTCTTTTTATATTTAATATGTTATATTAATATACTTCGTTTTTTATTTTAATTAAATTCAAACATAAAATATCTAGGTTTTTTTTTTTTTTTTTTAACTTTCAGGAAGTTTAAGAAGAAATGCTGACCTACTCTAACTTTTAACTTATTTTGAATATTTCTTCCGCATTTATTCTTAGACAGTCATGATGGTCACAAAATAACTTAGATTTACACTTTTGAGGTAACAGAAAATCTTATTGAATAATAATCATTGTTATGAAACTTATCAACCATTTAAAATTTCATTTCTTTTAATTAATATCTATTGTATTTAACTTGGTATCTTAATTTTTAAATAGAAAAAAATACCAGAATAAACTATGCAAATGGAAACACAATCACTGTATAGTGCTAACTTTAGAAAAAAATGGCCACGGGAGAGGGAAAGAAGACTCAATAAAAAGGGCAACTTGTTTTCAAAAATGGCATTATTTGCCTTATTTGTTGCTCTTTGTGTTGTGACTTTTACACATAATAAAAGAATTTTCACTCTTTCTTGTATATAAGTCAGCTAGATGCAGTAGCAGAAACAGTGCAGCATGACAGCAAACGCTACAGATTGTTTTAGCTCTGCAAAGCAATTCAGCAGCTTAAAAAAAAAAGCCAGTACTAATGTAGCATAATATCTCTAAATTATTCTGTTATATCTTCCTATTTTACTTCCTAATTTTTGTGTAGATACAAATATTAAGTATTTTATGAATTGCTACAAAAGGTGTTCACATATTTCTGTAACAATTTTGACTTTCATCTTGAATTTAAATTTTGATTTTAAAATAAAAACATGACTGACATCAAATTAGAATAATGCTTAACTATCTTCTGCAGCATCAAAAATATTTTTTGCTATAAAATGTCGCTGAAAAAACAAAAGTTAGGATTGAACATGTCACCTCTAGTCAATCAGTTCTGATGGTAAAAGCAGGAAGCTTAAGAGATATTTGAAAGTGGTAAATTTAATTAAAAGAATTTTGAGCATTAAAATTATTAAAGCAAGGAATATAAATTACAAACCCAAAATAAACTAAAACTAGTATGTTGTGGCCACCACAAGACTTTCTTCTATATTTTCCTATACATATTGAATCCGTAACAATATTGAAAAAAAAAAAAAAAAAAAAAAAAAACGATTTTTTTTCTAAGTTTTTTTTTTTTTTTTTTTTTTTTGTAAAAATTAATACATATTCAATCACTAACAATATTTAAAAAAAAAAAAAAAAAAATGCGAATTTTTTTCTTTTTTTTTTTTTTTTTTTTTTGGTTAAAAGTAAAAAAATCGATAACTTTGTTTTAAATTATCACAAATTTATAGTTCAACCATTCGTTTTAAAGGTATTGACGAGATCTTCCGAATGATACCCATCTTCAAAATTTACCCCCCACGGGGGGTACTTCCCCCTCAGGGGGGAAGCAATGCCCCCCCCCCATGTACAACATTTTTTTCCAAGTTACGTACTACTATTATCAATAATTCATATTAATTTTACAATCACAAGTGTAAAATAACTCTGATTATGCACATTTATACGAATTTTTGTCCTATTCTGCCATGTTAAAAATTTAGATAAAATGCTATCACAGCGCCTCCTGTTGAGCTATTGATCCCCAAATATAATCAGCACAGGTTTATGTCGGGGACCAACTAAATACCAAGTTTGGTAAAATTTCGTTAAAAAAAAAAAAAAAAAAAAAATTTGCGATTTTTTTTTCTGTTTTTTTTTTGTTAAAAGTAAAAAAAATCGATAACTTTGTTTTAAATTATCACAGATTTATAGTTCAACCATTCGTTTGAAAGGTATTGACGAGACCTTTCGAAAGATACCCATCTTGAAAATTTACTCCCCTCGAGGGGGGACTTCCCCCCCAGGGGGGGTGGCGAGGCTCCTACGCATACAAAAATTTTTTCCCACTTGACTATCACTATTATAAATAATTCTTGTGAATTTCATATTGATTACTAAAAAATAATTCTCTTTATGCACATTTATACAAAATTTTGTCCTATATCACCATGTTAAAAATTTAGAAAAAGGGGGATGGCAACGCAACCTGTAAGACAATTTTTACCAAAAGTTGATAGGCACTAATTTATGTCAAGGTGCAACTACATACCAATTTGTATGAAATTCTGTGCAGTAGTTCTTGAGATACAGTTGCCACAAAATTTTGTCACACACACACACACACACACACACAGACAGACAGACAGACAGACAGACAGACAGACAGACAGACATTTTCTAAAAATGGTCAAATCGTGTTCTACAGCTCTCAAAACGTGTAAATTCATCAAAAACCGGAGGTCGAAAATTTTTACGAATCCAATACTTTCTCTATATTACATATAGAAGAAAGTAAAAAGAAAGAATAAAATAACAGCAAAATATAATTTCTATTTTTGAGAAAAAAAAAAAAGTAATATAATTATCAATATAAAATTGTCACCAGCTGATGTTAAGATTTAGTGAATGAATCACAAAATAAGACAAAAATATGATTGAGAACAGTAACATCTGAACTTGTTAACTTTTGTTTTTCCAGTTATTGCACATAAAATTGCAATTAAAATCTGATCAAATATTATAAACATATATAAACATTCAATAATATGGATACTTAAGAGCAGAGGTTCTCAACCTGAATTTTCTAATGAAATTTCATTTTATATTTCACTGAAACTTATTATTGTATGCTTTTTATACAAAATATAATTTAGGAATATCAATCAACTGGAATTCTTTTGAACTGATCTTATTGTTAACCCTTTGCCAGTCCTAATGAACTAAACTGTGTTGCCAAATTTAGACACTCTTTTATTCAACCATCATCAATAATTCTGAGGAATGATATTTGATGGATGAATAAAAATAGACGAATAACCTTCAAAGTGATTAGCCAACCATTACAGTTAAAATTTTGTGGTGGATATTGAATAAAAAAGTTCCTAAATTATGCAACACTGACTAGAGTAGTGAAATTAAATATGACCGACAAAAGTGTTAATGTACCTGGCAAATTTTCATATTTTTAAAAGTGTACTTAACACCAAAAAAATAAAAAAAAGAGTTGAGAATCACTATTTTAGAATAAATAGAATATTTAATAAATATTTTTAAAATAATATAGCAAACTATACAAAATACTTTATACAAGACAAGAAATAGCCTCTTACCTGGCCATAAGCTAAAATTGTTGCATTATATCCCTTTAGACATCTGAAATATAAATATGTAAACTACATTAGTAAATTGAAGGAAAATTAGTAAGAGAGACTGTAAATATATTTTTTTAATACCAGATTTTTAATCATATCAAAATTATATTCTCATCAGAAAATGTAAATTGTTTCTTACAACTATAAATTGCAAGTATTATTTGGCAATTTATAAAATTACTTTTGTTAAATGTATAATGTTCAATAAAATTCAGTTTTGAAGCATTCAAATCATCACTTGAAAGTTAAATCAATAATTTAAACATGTGTTATAATCAACAAGTAAAAATAAAATGTTTATACAAGTAACTATTTAAAAAAAAAATTTAATCAAGCTTAATTAAGTATTAAAGGGAAAAAACTTCGGGTAGCATTAAAATGTTGCTAGTAATTCAATCAGTTTAAAACTATCTGTTTCTCCACCACACCATACTCAGAATTTTAAACTAAACAAATTAAAGTTTCTATGTTTCTTTCTTTTTTTTTTATATAAATGTAAAATAATGACACTTATGAAATTTCTTGAAAATAACCCGATCATAAAAGGGTTAACCAATCCACATAATGGGATGTTATCTTTTATTTAAAAGACAATCAAATCATCAGATAGAAATCAGTTTCTCACCCTACCAATACAAGAATTGCAAGGCTTTAAAAACAGCTCTTTTTGAACCATCAAACAAGTTATCTAACTATCCAACTGCCTTTTATTGTTCGAAAGTAACAACTAATATTGGATCTTTAATAATTTCTTTTACAACATCCACAGTTTGAGGATTTTTTTTTTTTTTTTTTTTTTTTTTTTTTTATATAATCATGAAAAAATTATCAATGATTAAGAATTTTAAATAAATAAATAAATATACACACACACATTTTTTTTTTTTTTTTTTTTACATGTAGATCTATTTATATAAATTACAGTTTAAATTAAATAATAATAATAATAATAATATAATTCACCTAATTTTAAACTTTTAACAGTGGACTTTTCATCATAATATATTAAGGAACAAAACAGTAATATTTTCTATTTTATAACAAACAGAATGGATAATTACATTTCTAAATGAAGATATTCATAAGACAGTTAATTTAACCATATGCTCATAATGGTTACAGATACTATAAATTGTTTTGGGGAAAACAATTTTCGTATAAATAGTAATAGATATCGTTTCAAGAATTTAATGTAATGTATTCACATTTAGTTGAAATATGACATCGAAAATTAATGGACAACTGCCCTAAAAAGTTTAAACTGAAAAGTAACAAATATTTCTGTTTGTTTCAAGAGTTGGTAAGGAGGGAAATTGAAGCAAATCCTTTTGCTTCATCAGATAGAAAAAGAGAAATAAACTTACCCATTAATCAGATCTGTAATACATGTGGAATAGACTTCATCCTGTGAGGCAGGTGTATCAAAAACATTGTCAAACGTAAATGCTTTATCTTTTCCTAAAACCACTTGAGGCTCTCCAGGTGTTACAGTAGTACAGATATGACACATATCAATCATTTCACTTGGCATTTGTGGCCGTATACTGTAAAATAAAATTAACTATATTTGCATTTGTTTTCAAAAATTCAAGTAAGGAATTTTGATTTTTGTAATTAATTTTTAAATTTTTTCAGAAACGTTATGAATTTTTTAACATTATGTACATAGTTTTACAGAAAAATACAAAATTTACTTGCACAATCTGTATAATATCCACGAAGATGTTACTTATATGTAAGCTTCCATTAACTTATTTGATTTTGTCTTATTTTGATCCTTTTGGTATTCATTTGATTATATTTTGATAATTTTCTATGAAATTTCATATATATATATATATATAGAGAGAGAGAGAGAATTTTGCTACTAGTGTACCAAGTTCCCTTAAACACACACACACACATATACATATATTATATATATATGTATGTGTGTGTGTTTAAGGGAACTCGGTACACTAGTAGCAAAATTTTCTGTATCTATCTGCAGCTAAACAATAATTGCCTGTGATCCAAGAATGTGGGACTAAGTCTGGTAGCACAAGCAATATTAATAATTCATAAAATATATAAAATTGCATCCACAAAGAAAATAAATTGAAAATATAGAACAACTAGAATAATCTATAGGCATAATGTAAATTATATTTACAGTTTTAAGCCTGGCATTTCTTTTAGAAATGCTAAATTAATCTTTAAACAAACTGCAGCGTCTGCTGCTGTGCTACACTGTTTCTGCTACTGGGCTTCCTACACTGTAAAAAAATAACTATTACCAGCTGCAAGAAACTCTCTGTGATTGGAGAAAATAATTATTTTCTCCAATCACAGAGAGTTTCTTGCAGCTGGTAATAGTTATTTTTTTACAGTGTATCACTGAAGGTTTCATAAAAAAGCTTACATTTCAATTTAATATTTATAAAAATAACTTATATTAGGTTTGTTCAATAAAATATAATTCAGGGAACAACCCCATAGCAGAAAATGCGAGAGGTACGTCACAGATTTTTTTTTCAGTCTGCAGATTATTTTCAATGCGGTATTGTGTAGAAATTTCAAGTCTCCCAATTTTGATCGGAAATATCGCAATTTTCAATCTTTCTCTATCCACATCATAAATGGCAACGTTCATTTTAAGCACACTTTATTAGATTCTAGAACCTACAAAGAGGTACAATTATTCAATATTTTTCACTTATGTAATTATTTTACACCGCCCTTCCTCTTCAATAACAATCGGCGATAGACATCTCACAGAATCATTGTGATTTCCCATCTGTTTTCATCCACAACATAAATGTCAATATTTTCTTGAAATCTTATTTAGATTCCAGAACTCATAAAGAAGTAAAATTTTCCAATATCTTTCACTTTTTTTTTTCTGCTTTCCCCTCTCCTGCTAATGAACAGCAAACAATTGCTCCCCAGAAGTATTGCAATTTCAAATTTTTCTCCATCCATAACTCTTCCAATTTACTATATTAGATTCTAAAACATGTAATGAAGTAGAATTGTTCAATATCTCCCAGTCATATACTTTTTTGTGATCCCCCCCCCCTTCCCCACACTAACAATCAGGGATCAAACAGGTAATCATTTAAAGGATTACTCAAAGTATTTGGATAAGTTGAGGCTATATTTGGAAATGGCTAGAAATGTATTTCATTTTGTGTTAAAAGTTTTTCATATAAAAGTAAATTTAAGTGCACTATGTAATGTGCATGTAGTTTCTAGGCAGTATACAGGGACACCCAAAATTAAGCTACATGTTCTGTTCTATTGAGTGTAATTGATGGAAGTACTTTCCTACATTTTAGTATGCCGACGAACACTGCTCTGGAAGGGTAATTAATTTTTTATACCAACTATAAACAAAGTATTTTTTTTTTAGTTTTATTTTAAATTCTGGTTTTTTGTATAGTATCCGTTTTAAGGTGTCTTGAATGTGAAAGTCTAATTGTTAGCAGTTGATCTCTATATCTGTAATCAGCATAATTTAAAAACAAATGATTACAGGAAATTCAAATTTGGTATTTGGAGATTCATATTAAGTTGCTACTTGAAAAGTTTGATTAAGATTGGCAAGTTTTAATGCAAATTAATTACGGCCTTAAGGTGTTTTTTTTTTTTTCAATGTAGGCATTATAGTTGAACGGGGAGGGGGGGGGGGAGGGGTGACTGAGGGATTCAGAATTATATGTGAAATAAAACTGTTCCTAAACCTATTTTACATTATTTTTAAAATAGATTGATCTTTATTACTTTATTGATCTTACAAGCTTACACCTTAATCTGCAATATATCTTTTTAGTATTAAAATGTAGGGTAAGAGAAAATCGTGCGAGTGGCACACCAGATTATTTTTCATTTAATTAATTTGAAAAGGAAATCTTAATATTTTTTTTTTATGTATTTATTGAAAAAACTGCTAATATAGTAGAAAGGGTTAAACTGATTAAAATGTGTTTAATTAAAATTCATTTTATTCTTGTTTATATAATTAATTCATTTGAAGGGAATATTTTCTCTTTTTTTTTTATTTATTGTACAAGTCGGAATCAAATGGTAATATAGTAGAAAGAGCGAGATATATAAAATACATGGTGCCAAAACTGAAATGTTTAATAAATGCTGAGGTAGAGCCATCTTTATAGTCGCATTTTTAAAATAAAAACAGCTTTTGTCGTCTAATAAATACCCAAATTGAAGTGCCCAGGAAAGATGCGACAGTAAGCCACGAGTATGTGAAGTGAGGTTAAGAATGATTTAAAAGGATTTATATTTTTTAATACAATAAAAATAGTGATTAAAATTTTTTGAAGATTCATTTAATTCCTGCGACCAACGAAGCAGGCAAAACCTGCTAGTATTAAATAAATGCAAACTTATGACAGAAATATACTTACTGATTCTCGCAAGCCTTTTTTGTGTTACTTATAGTGCTGCAGATTATTTTCTAATGCCCAAATAGTTGTCGCAGATTGACAGAAAAAATTCTGCTACTGGGGGCAACAATCCTACAGCAACATTTCTTACAGATTTGAAAACTTTAAATTGTGTTTTATCAGTTTGCATTTCTACATGAATTCCTGATTTTTAAAATATTAAAACTTCTACAGATATTTAAGAAAAGACTTAGAGGTTTAGTTTTCAAATATTCTAAAGAAAGGCTTTCAAAAATAAATAAAACAGTGAGAAAAGAAAAAAAAGGGGGAGGGGATAAAAATTTTGGTTTTTAATGCTGTTTGAAAAACTAAATATCAGTTAACTGCATGAGTTGAGAAATATGCATCATATATTACAGTTACTTTAACATAATTTAGAATTAAAAGTTTTTTCTCATCACAATGTTTTGGTTAAGCAATATTATATATCTATATATATTTATTATTGTTATTTAATTAATATTATAATTTTATCACACATCTGATTAATATTTCTCAATATGTATATATATTTGTGTGTGAACTTTCAATTCCTTTAATTCCCAGGTTAAAATAATAATAGATATTTATTTAATGAATTAAAAATCATGTGAAACATAATATCTGTCAGTTACAGTAAACTAATAAATATTTTGACAAAATGGATAGAGCTTAATATTATTTTAAATTCATAATTAAAATAGTTAAAAATAATTTAATTATTTCCATATATAAATTTTTAAAATCACAAATTAAGACTAAAAACTAGTAAGAATTAAAAAATAAAAATTGTGACATACTAAAATTACTGAAGTATTAAAGCTTAGACAAAAACTTTGGCAGGCATTTTTTCAAGGAATTATTAAGATTTTAAATATCAAAAATGAACCAAATTAAATTACTGGACGCCGTAATTAAAGTTATGCACACTAATTTTTTTTTAAGTAAAAATAAATAAATAAACATTTATATTTTTACCAAATAGAAGATAGAACAGATTAAAGATATATAATCCATGAAAAATAAAAGCTTAAAAAATATTTTAATACGTTAATATTTCCCAAATTAACGATAAAAAATGAAATTGAATTAAAAAAGTTAGCTAAGTTTTAAAATCAGCTAGTTAATTTATTAATATAAAAGAAATAATAAAATAAAACCGTTCAAAACACAATTCAAAACTGTTTAAAAAAAGAAAGAAAACAGCATAAACTCAAAATCTTTAGAAAACAGTGTATAAAAATATTTTACCGAACGGCCACTCGAACAGATGTTTCAGTCATTTTGAATGTTCTTTTTGTACTACATTTGTAAAAAAAAAAGTAAGTACTGTTAAATAGAATAGGTAAAGTTACTTTAAAGATTTAAGAGTTTAAAGACCACTTGTTTCTTGTGCTCCGCAGTTTACATCAACTTGACGTTAAATGCTGTCTACAATGAATTCATGTTGCCAATTTTCAAAAGCTATTTCAGATCAAAACATTACATTTTCACTTTTGTTTTGAAAACAGGAACATGAATGTGAAAGTTAAAATGAGTGGATGAAGGGAGTCGCAGAGTAACTGAAAGGGGAGATTAGTTTAGGGTGACAAGTTTTAAATTGAATTTAAGGACAAATATGGTGGTGTCCCCGAATTTCGGGAACAAAATAAATAAATCACATTAAATTGCAAATTTTTTGTAATTTTTCGGTTTGAAATACCTGAATACACTTTCAGCTGAACACATTTTCAGCTGATTCTTTATATACCCACACAGCACACGTCCTTGAAACAAGGTTAGCTCACTGAGCTGAAGAACAACTGGAGCAAATGCTTCCAATACTTTTACACAGCGTTCGTGCGTGCCAGTTTTTCTGCAATCGTTAGCCTGCCTTGCATGGCAAGCAACATTTGTCGGGTCGTCTACTACTATTATAATCTTTAAAGAATTAAATTTTTAAATTGTAATGTCATGTTTAGCATATGGTTGCTCGAACAGACAACCTTTACACAATTTTACTCTGAAATATAAATATATCAAATGCTTTTTGCCATACAACGCTCAGACGACAAACCTTCAAAAAACGGCACGCGAAAACCGGTCTAGCATTTCCTCCAGTTGTTTTTCAGCTCAATGGGTTAGCTTTCAAGTGAATTTACTATGAGCAAACTTGCTAATTCAAGGATAGCTCAGACCAACTTCAAGTTTGGAAAATTAAGCATGCCAAATCAAACATATTACGGGCTTAAAATTTCCTTGACGTCAAGTAACTGTCCGCGCATGCTCTTACTTCTTATTTGCATGTAGTAGTCTTGCTATGTCGGTTATATCGTTGTCGTTGTTTGGTATTGTGGTATAATCAATTACTCAGAAGGATTTTTTATAACAACATTTAGGTTTAATTATAATTAACGAACATTTTGCTAGGATTGCATCTAGCACACCATACCATACAGATTTTTACACAACTACCGATCGAGGTAGGTTGGTTGGGAGGTTGGCAGACACAGTTAAGAGAGTCTGGGAAACAATGAGTCTGAAAACACTGACCATGGAGGAAAAATGTTCAGTTCACATCCAGAGTCTTTTGTGGTGTGCTGCCACATCACCCCCTTCCCAGTGTTGAAATAGCATTGAGGTAGCGAGGGTTGAACCTAACTTGTCGACCAGACCTTGTGACATATGGCTTGTTGGTGGATGGTTGTGGGAGTTGTGGTTGCTGAGTTGGAGGGTCAGATTGCTGTGGTGGATCTGCTGAGGGCACTGGAAAGAACAGCGGCTCTTGAGGAACTGCATCTGGGATGGTGTCAATAAATGCCGGCTTCAGTCTATCAATGTTCACAGTTGAAGATTTGCTGTTCTGCAGGATGGTGAATGTCTTGCCATTGCGGGATAAAACTTTAAATGGCCCAGTGTAGAATGGCTGCAAACTGCTACGGGTGCTGTCTTGTCGTAGGAAAACATGGCTGCAGGATGAGAGTGCACTATGGACAAAGATAGACCGGCCAGTGCGCAAGTTGGTTGGGACAGGTTGAATTGTTGACATGTGGTCTCTCAGTCGACCAACAAATGTGGCTGGATCCACATAGTCTCTGGAGGTGCAGAAAAATTCGCCTGGAAGTCTTAAGGTGTCACCATAAACTAATTCAGACACGCTGGCTTGTAGGTCTTCTTTTATGGATGTTCGAAGCCCAAGAAGAATGGTAGGTAAAACTTCTACCCAGCGTTCTGTTGCATGGCATCGCACTGCAGCTTTAAGGGTTCTGTGAAATCGCTCAGCAAGGCCATTGGAGGCGGGATGATATGGTGTTGTGCGTATGTGGTGGGATCCAAGTATTTTAGCCAAACTTTGGAATAGCTGACAATCAAATTGGCGTCCACGATCTGTGGTGATGCGGAGTGGTACACCAAATCTGCAGATCCATTCACGATAAAAAGTGAAAGCAATTGTATCTGATGTGATGTCTGCCACTGGAATAGCCTCTGGCCAACGAGTATATCTATCGACCATGGTGAGCAGGTACTGGAATCCCTTTGATGGAGGCAGGGGTCCGACTAGATCCAGGTGGACATGCTCGAAACGAGAAGTTGGTGTGGCAAATTGTCCAGGAGGGCTAGATGTGTGTCGATGAATCTTGCTGCGTTGACACGAAATGCAGGAACGAGTCCATTTGGCGATATCAGATTGCATAGAAGGCCAACAGAAACGTTGTTTGATTAGCTGCATAGTTGCCTTGACACCAGGATGGCAAAGTCCATGCAAACTGTCAAAAATTTTGTGACGCATGATTTCAGGAACAAATGGTCTGATTTTCTCAGTTGAAGTATCACAGAAAAGTTCAACTGAAGAATCACTTTCAATAGGAAATTTCTTTAGCACCAAAC
Organism: Salticus scenicus; assembly: GCA_963930645.1. Lineage (NCBI taxonomy): Eukaryota > Metazoa > Arthropoda > Arachnida > Araneae > Salticidae > Salticus > Salticus scenicus. Next base: position 138,975,847 of record OZ005649.1, read on the forward strand.
TCGATGAGGAAGGATTTCTTAATACGTCACAAAGTCCATTATCGTCTCTTTGTAACTCAGCCATGGTTTTCAAACTGAGATCAAAGGATATTGAACTGATGCGGGAGAGTGCGTCTGCAACGCTATTGTCTTGCCCACTAATATGCCGAATATCTGTGGAGAACTGTCCAATGAAATTGAGGTGACGGAGCTGTCGAGGTGTACATTTGTCTGGCTTCTGTGCAAAAGCATAACACAGAGGTTTGTGGTCTGTGAATATTGTAAATGCTCTAGCTTCAACCATATATCTAAAATATTTAATTGCCTCGTAGATGGCTAACAGCTCTCTGTCATAAGCTGAATAGCTTTGTTGTGCAGGAGATAGTTTCTTAGAAAAGAAGGCAAGTGGTTGAAGACATTCTTCAATGTTTTGGTGTAAGGCTCCACCAATAGCTGTGTCTGACGCATCAACATGTAGCACTAGGGTAGCATTAGGGTCAGGGTGACATAACAGAGTGGCTTCGGACAATGTCTTTTTAGAGTCCTCAAAAGCCCTTATGGTAATGTCAGTCCAAGAGACAGGTCGCTTGTCATTCTTTGTGTAGTTTTTTAAAAGGCTATTTAACGGCATTTGGGTGGAAGCCATATTAGGGAGGAAACGTCTATAGAAGTTGATGGCCCCGATGAAACGTCTGAGTTGCTTCACTGTCTCTGGCCGAGGGAAATTTATGATTGCCTCGACTTTCTCTGGAAGAGGTTTACACCCATGTTCTGTAACAAGGTGCCCCAGAAATTGTACTTCTTTAGCGAAAAATATACATTTAGATGAGTTGATGGATAAATTATACTTGTCAAGACGGCCCAACACCTGCTGTAGGTGGAGCTCATGTTCTGCTTGCGATTTACTAGCAATTAAAATGTCATCCAGGTATGGGAAACAAAAATTAAGGTCACACAAAACTTCATGAATGTGCCTTTGAAAAGTTTGAGCAGCGTTGGAAAGCCCAAATGGCATAAAAACAAATTCAAATAAACCAAAAGGGGTAGTAATGGCTGTTTTTGGAATGTCGCTAGGGTTAACAGGGATATGATGAAAAGCTCTGACAATATCTATTTTAGAGAAAATTTTAGTGCCGTGTAGATTGTGTGTGAAATCTTGTATATGTGGGATAGGGTACTTATCTGGTTGTGTTATTTTATTAAGTGCTCTATAATCACCTGTAGGGCGCCAATCACCTGAACTTTTACGAACAAGATGTAAAGGGGATGCCCAGTTGGATTTAGATGGTCGGCAAATGCCTTGCTCTAGCATGTACTGAAACTCCTTTTTGGCCGCCATGAGTTGTGCAGGGTGCAGCCTTCTCGGTTTGCTAAAAACAGGTGGTCCAGTAGTTTCAATAAAATGGTAAGTATTATGAGTAATCTTCCCATTAAAAGGGCGTGGGCGTGTAAGATTTGGAAATTGATTTAAGATTTTGCGAACCTGTGAGTCATTAGATATACTTTTTATTGATGTAAATATGCCTTTGATAAACTGGCCTCTACTTGTTAAATTTGTTAAAGGATCAATGAGACAGTTGTTTTTTAGATCAATAAGTAACCCAAAATGAGCCAAAAAATCGGATCCAATAATAGGACGCTTAACATCAGCCAAAGTAAATTCCCATTTGAAGCTACGTCTGAGGTTTAATTCTACTTCTACAAGTTTTTGTCCATAAGTAGCTATCTTAGTATTATTTGCAGCAAAAAGACAAAATGTTGATGGATTTGATTTGGATGTGTTGGGGATTACAGAAACATCTGCGCCAGAATCTATTAGGTAATTTGTCTTTGTAGCCGGATCAAAAACACATAAGCGACTATGATGTGAGGGTAGTGTGCGATCACATGCCGCTACTGTGATGCACTCTTGTCGTTTCCCGTTTGGGAAAAAGAACAAGGCTTCTGACATTTACGAGCGCGAGAACCAAATCGTGAGTGATAATAACAAATATCCGAGTCATGTCGACGGCCTTTGGAATGACTGCGATTTCTAGAAAAACTGCCGCCTCTGGGGCGATATGGGGAGCGAGAGCGATTTTCAGCATGTGATGCAGTTAACTCATCAAGCTTTTTGGTAAGTTCAGAAATTTGCAACTGCAGAATTTTAATTTCATTTTTGTCTGAGATTGCGGCAATTGCATTATCATTACAAGAGGTATTGAGTTCGGACACTTTATCAGCAAGTATAGCAAGTTTATCTAACTCATCACCACTTACAGCCAATACTGTCTGAATGTTACTAGGAAGGCGCTGTAGCCAAAGATTTTTTAAGAAGTCATCAGTAACTTGCCCAGATGACACTTCTTTCATCTTTCTAAGTAAGACACTAGGTTTTTGATCACCAAGAGTAAGCTCCTGCAATAATGCTTTGGTATTTTGAGCAATGGAGCTTTCATACAGTTTTAATAATTTGTCTTTGAGGATTGTAAATGGGTTCTCAGCGGGTGGAGCGTATATAAATTCACTTACAGAGGAAAGAATTTCTATGTCAAGAATGTTAACCAAATAATTGAATTTATCCTTCTCCTCCGTAATTTTATTCAGCATGAATGCAGAATCAAGTTGGGCAAAAAATAACTTTATGTTATGTTTGGAAAAGGTAGGCATTTTTGCTTGCACTGCAAGAATTCCTGTATCAGTATTCATGTTTATTTTGTGACAATAAATGAACAATCAACATGAATGGGAATAAAATTACTATATGATTATAACTAATGCAAATTTGAGATAAATAAAAATAATTTCAAACATATATACTAGCTAAGAAATGCACTTAATTGTGTTTTTAAGAAACATAAAATGAAAATAATGCATGTAATTTAGAAAATGATTATTTATAAAATGAAATTATCAGAAAAGGAAACAGCCATGGGGAACCAAAAAAAAAAATTTATAACGACCATACCTGGAGACAAAAATACGGATAATAATATCCGCCGATAATTAAATCATTCTAAAAAACAAGGTTCAAGGATGATTGCATAGACATTGCTACCTGTAGATGTTGCAGCGATTTTCGTAATTTCTCATTCCACGTGTGGTAATAAGTTAGGCCTAGTCACGCTGTTTGTGAAAATTTACAGTTAAAAAAACATAATCCAGAGTCCGGAAGTCACCACTGTTTGGTATTGTGGTATAATCAATTACTCAGAAGGATTTTTTATAACAACATTTAGGTTTAATTATAATTAACGAACATTTTGCTAGGATTGCATCTAGCACACCATACCATACAGATTTTTACACAACTACCGATCGAGGTAGGTTGGTTGGGAGGTTGGCAGACACAGTTAAGAGAGTCTGGGAAACAATGAGTCTGAAAACACTGACCATGGAGGAAAAATGTTCAGTTCACATCCAGAGTCTTTTGTGGTGTGCTGCCACAGTCGTCATCAAGTGCAGGTGGAATTAAAGGGAAGGTAAATAGTTATTTATTTATTTTTATAATAACTTTGTCTATTTAATTGCTGGGTGAGTGGTGCCGGCTCTGTGACATTATTGCTAAAGTGTTTTCCTTCTTATATTTAGTTTCAAACTCGGGTGGAGTATTTTAGTTTCCGTTACGTAGTTATTGTTTTGTGAACAAGTTTGTTTACTTGACAGTTAATTAAAGGTAGAAGTTTTGTACTTTGGTGTGACGAATTGTGTGAACCGCCCTACACGTGGTGCTACAAGAGGGACTGTTATTGTCGATTAAGGACTGAACTTGTTTGTTGACCTTTGTGGTAAGGTCAGTGGTTTATTACTACTGAAGCTGGCGGTAAACCCAACTGCAAATCTTGTAAATTATGGAAATGTAAGCACGCAAGGATTGGATATGGACACGTCGCAAGGTATGGCTTCCAATCTTAATTTTTATGTTAATAGTCACCTTCCCGACTGTCTGCAAGCAGCATGGAGCTGACGAAATTGCCATTTTAATTGCTGCAAAAGAGGGTTCGCTGCCTGCATCCAACCCCAAGAAACTGAAAGGTGAACTTTTAAAAATAGTGGGAAAATCAAATGTAATAGAAACGCTAAAAATGACCCGTCAGGGTAAAATTCTTGTGATTACTAAGGCGGTAGAAGCAGCTGAAAGACTTTTGCATGTTAAAACACTTTTTGACACTGTGGTGGAGCCGTATGTAATTAAAGAAACAATATCCACAAGGTTCCTCTTGCACAATATATAGACTTAACTATCTCATGCCAGGATATCGCTGAAGAATTGGAATTGCAGGGAATAATCCCGCTTGAAATTAGATGTTTCATAAAGAAAAGTAACGGCCTTTGACAACTGTCTTAGTCACGAAGCTGGGAACCCAGCTACCTAGACATGTCAAATTAGGGTATCAAAACCATTGAATTACTCTATTATGGGACAATCCACGGCCATGCCGGAATTGTTACAAATTCAATCACAGCACACAGTCTTGCAAACAGTCGCCGGTCTGTGTAAAATGTTGCGAGAGTCATACTGGCGTCTGTACCGCATCGTCATTGAAATGTGTAAATTGTAAAGGGGGCACGAGGCTCTCGACAAAACTTGCCCGTTGTACGTACGTGAAGTCAAGATTCAAAAATTCCGCAGTGCTAATCACCTGACTATAGCTGAGGCTAGAAGAAGGTTTTCTGAGACTGAGGGCGTCAAAACCCAATCTTATGTTAAAGTTGCAACCAATAGTCCACCATTGCCAGACCTCGTCACCAAATCTGATCTAGAAGCTTCCTTGAAAGCTTTGTCATCATCTATGATAGAAATGGTGCAACAACTTATGGCTGCCCAACTTCAAACATTTCAACAAATGCTGGGATCCCTAACCCAGACCATAGCATTATCCCTCCGTCCGTCGCTCAAGTCCCTCGACAATAGCAGTCTGGTTAAACTTCTCGATTGCTTTAATAATCTCTGGTTGCATGGTCTAGTTCCCAAGTCCTGGAAGGAAGCCATTGTCGTTCCTATCTTGAAGCCGGGTAAGAATTCCAGTTCCTCGTCTTCCTATTGCCCAATTTCCCTCGCCCCTGTTTTCTCGAAGGTTTTTGAGCGGATGGTTCTTCGGCGGAGGATTCCTTGGGTGCTTAAGAATGATGTTTTCTATGTGAACCACTACGGGTTTATTCCTTTTAGGAACTGTGCACCTGCTTTGACGAAAATCTATGCAGATCTGGCGTCGGCTCGGCGGCAGAAGTGGTTTAGTGTCTTGGTCTCGGTGGATATTGCCTCTGCTTACGACTCCGTATGGCCGGACGGCCTGGCTTTTAAGATGCTGTCAGCGGGCGTTGACGGCCATCTCACGAAATGGTGCCATTCCTTCATGCAACGTGCTATCCAGGTTAGGTGGTTGGGAACTTTGTCTGTTCCAGTCTCGTCTTTCGTGGGGGTCCCGCAAGGGGCTGTTCTGTCTCCTTTACTCTTCTCTTTCTATATGAGTGATATCTTTGAAGCAATTAGTCTTCGGGTTAATGCTGTTGTATACGCGGATGATACTTTCCTTTACGCGTCTGGCCCCTGCCTCGAAGATATTATGCATGATATTCAGGACACCCTTCATAATCTGGTTCGCTGGTGCAATTACTGGAAGTTGAGTCTCAGTACTCATAAAAGTGCTGCGATTGTTTTCTCCAGGAGGAAAATCTCGCCTGATTCTAACCTTCGGCTGCAGAGGAAAAGATAGTCCCTAGGTGGTCTCCCTTCGTATCCTTGGCCTGTTGTTCGATCGGGGTTTGACATGGGGCAATCACGTCTCTCGTCTCCGTGAGAAAACTTTGAAGAAACTTAACGTTCTGAAGAGCATTAGTCATAATTCTCGGGGTGTTGGCACCAGAAACCTTCTCAGAATCGCGTATGCTACTGTTGTCAGCTCCCTGTATTTTGGTTGTAATGTGTATTCTTTTGCTTGTCCCTTCACTAGGAAGAGGTTAGAGCCCCCTTTGAATGCTGTGCTTAGGGTGGCTACGGGCCTCCCTCGGTGGACGCCTATCCCCGTTCTTCGCCGGGAAGCTAACTCGCTTACTGTGGCTAGCCTTCAAGACTTCCATAGGGAACATTTTTTCATCCGCCACTTTGTTTTAGGTACGAGTTCACCATTCACTCCTTGGTGGATCCCTCCAATTTTGACTCTGACTCTCCTGGTTCCCTCGTGAGGGTTATATTCTTAGTCAGCTTGGTCTGAGTTCTCAGGATTTGCTGCTTTGGATTCAGCCCCCCTATCCTTTGTGTGACAACATTTCTCTTCTAATTGATACTTTAGACTTCCAGAGCAGGTCTCTCCTTCCGGAGCTTGTTCACCAGACTTTCACCGAATATGCTTCTCTACATAGCGAGTGGCATCAAATGGCTACTGATGCCTCCAAAACTAGCTCTTACACTGGCATCGCTGTTTGGGACATGTCTTTGCGCTGTATACATTCAAAGCAAGTAGACAATATAAATTCTATCTTTACTGCTGAAACGCTTGCGATTGGTCTGGCCTTGGACCATGCCCCTCTTAAGGGAAAGCTTATCATCTTCTCCGACAGCAAGTCTGTGATCAGCAGCCTCCAGGCTATCAACTATCGCTCGCCAGTGGTGATTACTTGGGTTTACTGCAAGCTGGTCATGGTAGCCAGCCGTCTGGACAAGGTTCAGGTGGTTTGGGTGTCCGGTCATATGGGTGTCCATGGGAATGAAATGGCCGACATGCTTGCTCGGTCCACCGTTTCTGCACCATCCTCGTTCAGCAAGGTGTCTCCAGAGGATATCTGTCGATACCTTCACGCCATTCATAAAAGGGATGATGTCCAAGAGTGGCTCTTAGGGAAATACGGTGTGGATTTCCCCCACCTCACCAAAAGAAGCTGGGAGCATCGTAAACTTTGTCTGCCCAGGAGAAGTGAAGTCCTCCTCAGCCGCCTGCGGACTCGAACCCTCCCCACCCGGGCTCTCCTCTACAAGCTTCATATGAGTGACTCTCCTCTCTGTCCAACCTGTCAGGTTTCAGAAACCTGTGACCATTACCTCCTTGCATGTCGCCGCTACGCCTCAGCTTGACATGATTTGTATAGCAATCTCATCCTTGGTTCTTCGCCTTCCTTTAGCGATTTATGCGATCTAGCCGTCTCTGGAGTTACTCAAGCTCGCCAGTTGGTGTCTTTTATTCTCAAGTCTGACAGAATCTGACTTTGGCTCCTTCGTCTTATCCACACGTCCTTAACGGACGAGGCAACCATGTATTGTTTGTTTCCTCACAATTGATATCTTCATCGAACTTGTTTAGGATTAATAGGGATGTAAAGCCTTGCAGCTATAAATTCCATGCTCTGAGGGTCTCTCCCTTCAAAACAACAACAACAATAATTACTGGGTGGTGTGAACCACAGATTATCATACAGATAGGACAGTGAAGCTAAAACGCGAACCGGAAATATAGTAGCACCACTAGTGTCAACAGAGGGGAACTACATGTGTTAAGTTTACATGAATAGCATCTTTGATCGAAAATTGTTCTTCTATTTCGCGAGTAGTTAGCAGCAGGTTAGTATGGGAAGTTTTCTTTTTCTTCACTTTCTTTCTTTTTTAGTTTTTTAAGTTTTCTTTTCTTTTTCTTCAGTTTTTGAATTCACAAAATTATACTCAAAACATTCACAGCTATTCTTCTAAGAAATAAAAATTATTTTTTATAATGTTTAAAAATGTGCTTTGTGAAACATATTCATATTCAAGTACAAATTAAAATTACAAACTGTAATTCTGAAATAGCAGTATGAAATCATTAAATATTTAACGTTGCTTGGTTTAAATAATACAAAATGCCTTAAAATGAAAAATAAATGTTTTTATTTTATGTATATTTTCAAAGTTTATTTTCTTAATATTTAGCATTTGCTTCTTAAAATAAATTGCTTTTGACAATCAAGTTTGTAAACAATAATAAAGTTGCACACGAAAACGTATGTGCAGTTCTCTTTCCTTCACTTTTTCTACTACTTTTAAATTTACAAAATCATAACATTCACAGCTATTTCCTAAGAAATAAAACTAATTTTTATTATGTTTGAAAATAAATTTTTGCAAACACATTCGTGTTCAAGAGTACAAATTAATATAACAAACTGTAATGCTGAAATAGCAGTATGGTATGAAATCTTAAATATTTAACATTGCTTGGTGTAAATAATACAAAATGCTTTAAAAGTAAAAAAATATATCTGGTTTATGTATATTTTCGAAATTTATTTGCTTAATATTTAGTACTTGCTTCTTAAAATAAATTGCTTTCGACAATCAAATTCGTAAACAATAACAAAGTCCAAACGTAAACATCAATAAATGGTTAGTCGGTTGGATGTTGGGTTTAACGTTGCACTAATATTACGATATGAACATAGATACAATAAAAATAAGACGAGCGATTGCGTAAGCTGGAGAACTCAAGAAACTTACAGCCGTTGACAATAGGGTCGTTGCAGTCAAATTCCGGTTACCGAAGAATATACGGGAGTGTCCTATCTGTATAATAATCTGTGGTGTGAACTAGTGAATCATGCATATAATTTAACTTGGCATATTTTTTTCCCCATTAGAAGAATTAACGTGAAGGGGCGAAAGTGTATATGTGTGTGTGTGGGGGGGGGGGGGGGGGAGAAGGGCAATTTATTGGAATTTAAAGTAAAATTGAAAAGAAGTTTGTGAAATCCCATTCAGTATTTGAGCAAAATCATCTTTGGAATTCAATGAAGCATTGACTTGAACACGTGATTTTTTTTTTTTTTTTAAATGTTAAGGCCTTTTATACTCATTTTTCAGATACATAAAGTAAAAATTGCCATTTTTTGATTCATTTCACTTTTATTGCCTGAGTGCGAACATAATTAAATTTGGCCATTCATTTTTATTTTTTCATTTTTTTTATTAATTTATCTATTTATTTCACTTGAAGAATTAATGGGAATGGGACTGTGGAGGAAAGTTTTTTGAAATTTATCTTAAATATGCTTTTGCAAAACTTTGATACTTGAGTACTAGTACCAGCCAGAAATTCACATATTTTGGTTACTTTTCACACTCTCCTGTTGAGATGAGGGAGGGGCTAATGTCTCCAAATTCGTCGCATACTTTTTTGCGGGAAGGGAAATTAAAAAAAGAAGAAAAATGTAATGGATATTTTAAAATTTCGATCTCTGATCTCTGTAATACAATTAGTTGGAGTACAAGATAATGGCAACTTTACCGTCTCCAAATTTAAGGTGGGGGGGGGGCGTTAAACTGTGTATTAAAATCTCACACCCGGCAAGAAGTGGAGCACACCTTAAAAATGCATCATTTGAGAAAACTCATGCTTCTATTCTTGTAAAAGGAAGTGTTTGTCTGTATGCGATGTGCGGAAAAAACTATGATAAGTACAGTTTTTAATTTTTTTTTTTTTTTTTTTTTTTTTCTTTTTCGGAGTAACGAATGCATGCAGATTTGCTTTTAGATTTTCTGTATTCCAATGATATTTTTAAAAAGTTTGTTTTATGCGACTTTTTGCGTTTCTTCTCCGTTTTTTTTTTTTTTTTTTTTTTTTTGAGTTGTGATTTCAATATGATATCAATAAAAACAAAACGGATACAATTTTTTTATTTTAATTTTTTAACATTGTGTTTTTTCCTTTAATTAGAATGATTTAAAAAAAAGGGGGAATGGGTTTTAACCTGGATCATTAAACATTTTTAATAAAACTAACGTCATAACATTAAAATATTGATTTTATCATATTTATTTAAATATTAATTTCAATTAATCGAATAGTCTTAATGTGTATTTACCCGATTTTATCATGTGTAAACTAATGTGTATGCATATTTAGTTCATGTTAAATTAAATGTGTTTCTAATCAATATAATGAAGCTCAAGTAATTAATTGTCAATTACATTTTATAAACAGCTGTATATCATAGTATTTGGCCACGATTTTGATTTGCTGAGAAAAGTCGCTAATCGAAGTATATTTATATTAACAGTTTAGTTCTTCTTCGTCGTTTTTTTAATTCATCTAAATATAGTGAGTAGCGATGCAGGCAAAGCCTGCTGGTTTAAGGGCCCTCTTCACTCACCGGCGCCGGAAGCCGAAACTAATGCTATTCTATGGGAAATTTTTCTTTACAAATAACTTATTAACTAATACATATTTTTTAATTCTGTTTTCACATTCAGAAAATTCCCAACTGTTAAATTGACGGACCTTTTTTAAAAATGTATTTTTTTAATTTTTAATATTTTATTTCGAAATTGCAAAATAAAAAAAATTCACATATTGAAAATTCGTATTTTGCAGCTTCAAAATAAAATATAAAAAAATATAAAAATAATTTTTTAGAAAAGGTGCGTCAATTTTACAGCCGGGAACTTTCAGAATGTGAAAACAGAATTTAAAAATATGTATTAGTTAATAAGTTATTTGTAAAGAAAAATTTCCCATAGAATAGCATTAGTTTCGGCTTCCGGCGGCGGTGAGTAAAGAGGGCCCTTAAGATAATGATAAAACTTTGATTATCATGTACACAGTACAGACATAGCTGCTCTTAGATGCATAATTATCGAGATGGAGTTGTGACGCTCTTCGTGTATGATGATGTACTTTATACACATTTTTAAATGAAATAAACTCAAAATGTAACTTTTTCACTTGAGTTACGTTTCTTGTCTGATTGTTAATTGAGAAAACTTGAGTTTAATTAACTTATACTTTCTTCACTTGAGCGATAAACATCAACGGGGGGGGGGGGGATATTTATCGGAATTTATCTTAAAATTACAAGATTTTGAACTATGAATATACACACGCAATAAAAATTTGCATTACCCGGTATTTGAAACAGAAACATGCGCATAATCTTTAGCAATATATTATATATTAGAAGCAAAAGTAAAATATGATGGATATTTTTAATATTCTATCTCTGTAATTCAATGCGGCAAAAGATCACAAGATAAAGGTAACATTACTCTCTCCAAAACGGGAGATGTTAAATTATATATCGAAATTTCGAACATCTGCAAGAAAAGTGATACATCTGAAAAATGCAGTATTTAAAAAAAATCGTGTTTAAGATAACGATACTTCATTGACTAGCATTTACACAAAACTTTTATAACTCTGCCTTTCTTACGGATAATTTTCGAGATAGCGATGTGATTTTTTTTGCGAATGTTGAGGTATTTCACACATGTTTTAATGACACAAAATGAAAATGTCATTTTTTGACTTACTTTTCTTACCTAGGTCTCAATGTGGTAAATTAAAAAATAAATAATAATAAATAAATAAACCGCCCATTATATATACATACCAGGTGCGCCAAAAATTCGGTAAAACTTAAAAAATTCATTAAAAAAAAAGAACAAATGATGACAAAAAGGTGCGGTTTGCACGAATGACATCAGAATGAGGACGGATTTTTTTAATCAAGTTCTTTTATAAGAATGACGCACTGATGAAATTTCGCACTACAAAAGGACTGAAGAAGAAGAAAAGGACCCACTTCACTATCAGGGATACTGAAACTTTGAAGAAACGGGTCGTTTGGAAGATCGTTCACGAAATGGGGTGGTAGACCTTCCTTGAGAGAAGGGCGTGTTGATTCGTCATTCTTATAAAAGAGCTTGATAATCAACGCTTGATTCTGCAACGATAGCATAACGCCGGCATCGAATGAAGAGTGCATGTGCATTCAGGTATTTTACTGACAACCTGATATGCATAAATCAGCTTAGTGTATGCAACACAGCGCCACCTATCGATCATTTTGTAACTATTTTTTTTTTGTTTGTTCTTAAAAAAAAAAAAAAAAAATCCGTCTTCTTTCTCATGCCATTCGTGCAAACCGCACCTTATTATCATCATTTGTTCTTTTTTAATGAATTTTTAAAGTTTTAACGAACTTTTGGCGCATCCGTATATTTCTTCTATCTTGCAGTTTCTCTCTCTCTCTTTTTTTTTTTTTTTTTTTTTTAAATATCTGAAAATTAAACGTTCATAGTTAATCTTATCAAATAGTCATACTTAAATGGAATCAGCATTGGAAATTAATGTAGATTAGAACAACGTAGTGTTTTATGGTAGTCCTGAAAGTCATTTAATGGTGTGATATATTCTAGTAGCGTGGAAATTATTACCAGCATTGCAAATTTAGTTAGTGTCTCAATTTCTTATTTGGATGAAAACTATATTTGTTAGGTAACATTAACAGATTTTAATTAAAAAAGAAGAAGAAGCTGAAGGAATCTGTCTATACAGGACATATTAAAGTTAACAGAGCAGTTTAGAAAAACCTCTCTTCTCTACATCACGCTCATAATCCAAATCACTGAGTTCGTATATATTTATATATTTTTTCCTCAAGTCGTCCAATTCCCTGGAGGAGTGCATTCGTAAGAGAAAAAATAACCTTTTCAACACAAGGGAACTGCCAATTAGAAAATTCTATGACACATGAGAAACTAAAGCTGCATTGAAACACTGGCAACAATGCAGAGCGACAAAGTCATAAATTATCCACTGTCCGAAAGTGATCCTTGAAATTTTGCATATGTTTACAATGGACATTACTTTTTATTGCTCTTTTACAAAAAAAGACTCAAGTTCCCCATGCAATTATCGTAGTAGGAGGTTTGTCAGAGCAGCAAACTTCTCTCCAGCTTCGCGACAACTCAAATTACACATCAAAGGAATCTGAATAGAGTCACCCTTGTCGTCTTGCTGTTGCCAGAGTTAGAACGCAGTTTCAGTTCCACATCCAGCTAGATAGTTCATTGCATTGGGTAACTGTGTGGTTCCAAACAGACTACGTTCAGCCCCTTGTGCAGGCGAAGTCAGCAACATTACAGTGGAGCGTGAAATCGCGGCCTTTTTAAAACTGGCCTGTTGAGTATCCTCTCGGAATGTACCCGATCATATTTTACAATCTCCAAAATGTTAAACTTCTACAGAAGTTTAAGACCTTTTTCTTTTTTTGTAATGTTTAATAAAACTTATTTAAGAAGGTTAGGCACAGATTTTGCAGTATTTTTGACAGAAATATTAAAAGTAAAAATATAGCAAAAATTGTTTTTTGAAAAATTTACATTGACGTGCACTGTTTATTTACTATTTTAAATAAACTAAATAATAAATTTCAAAATCCACCCCTAATTATTTTAAATAAGTTCATAAAAAAGAAAAGAAATAATTTGCTGTGTCACTCACACGACTTCCTCTTACCCTCAAATTTAACACTAAAAGTACAGATTGGATATTAAGGGTTAAAATAACGAGTACTGTTATGTAAACCAATGTTAAAACAATTCAAATAAGCAGAGCCTGATTAAGGGGGAAGCTCGCTCTTCACACATTATTTATACTTACACCGTTATTTTTTAACAAATACTTTCCTCCTATAATAAACAGAAAATTTTCATTAAAAATTATTTTAAAAGAATTATGGTGTCTAATAACGGTGAGTAAATTGGATTGTTTTACACCGTTCATTTTTTATAAAAAGTATTTCCTCCTCAAAGCGTGGAATTTCTATGACATGATGTAAAAAATAATTGTAAAAATATTCCGGTAAGAGCGAGCTTCCCCCTTAATCAGGCCCTGCAAATAAGGCTTCAGAACAGCTTTATTTGACAAATAATTCTATGTGAGAGGGGCTGCCGTCCCCCTCAACCCCCCGTTTCATTATTGTATCTACATTTACACAGAATACAAACCTGTTATTAAGTTCAAAGGTTTATTAAAAAATTTTGTGACAAATTCCACATTAAAATACCTTGAAACTTACCAATCTTGAACAAATTTTTCTAGTAACAAACGCATTAACTTCAAAATACATCATTTGGATCGCCTGAAATTATTTGTTTTTCTCTAACAGACGCAGTCAAAGATCAAACTATAGAACTTGACTTCGCCATTCAGGAAGCCTCAAAACATGTAAATATACAAAAAACCAAGTGATGAATATTTATCTTTAAAAAAAAAAAAAACATTATTTACCATATTTCTTTGAGGAATTAATTTCAATTCCTGAGCAGCTTTCTTGGACATGGTAATGGTATAGTACATTATAGTAAAGCACTTCCATTAACAAATAAAAAGAATGTTATGGCTTAAATTTTGGCAGCCCTGTATATCTTCTGAAAGTTATGTACACATCACATGGTGCACATAAATATAATCCTACATTAATAACACACGGATGAACCTGAAATACACTTCTATGAATTTTCAAGTATTGGCGCATTATAATCTAGTTCTTTCGTGTAGCCCTGTAAACGAACAGTGAATGATTTCTATGCCATATTCTACATGAAACATGTTTTTACTTATCCAAAGCATATATATTCGTTTCATTTGTTTTAATGCAGTCTATAGATGTCAAACTCTACTTACATGCAATTTCCCCCATAAAAGCAATATATTTGAATTCTCTTGGGTGTCCCTGTACAGTGTACACAAATCATTTGCTTCATTTCAACGAAAAACTTAGTATATGATAGCATCCGTATATGATACACATTTAGAATACCAAGTCTGAACTTTCTGCTATAATTTGTTTTTGAGATATGCTGATAACAGTCAGACACACACACACACACAGACGGACCAACCACTAAAACATGATTTTCGGATTCAGGAAACCTCAAAACGGGTAAATATAACAAGAACTCACTTTCGGACCACAAAACAATACTTTCTCTACCTTGTGGGTAAGAGAAAGTAAAAAACTGTGTGCAACACTGTACTATTTTAATATATAATATATTTATTGTATTTGTGTGTTTGATAAGCATTCAACAATAAACTACAAACACTAAACTTGAAGCTCATTTTCGTATATTTCAATTACACAACTTATATAAATAGTTTAAAATATTATTAATCAATTTTTCAAAGACCTCTACAATATAGCTACCCTCATTTGATGCTTTCAAATGTATTAAATTAATGTTACATCAATCTTATCTAAAGAGGTTATTGGAAAAAGGAGATACTTAAAGTCACTTATATATTATTCCTGAATTACTCGTTCTTCCTATTGTCAAAATTTTATTAAAATTCATGTATATAGAAATTCATTAATAGAATAAAAATATTTATTTTATTTTATTTATTTATTTTTTCTTACACAGCAAAGAAATTACAGATTTTGAATAATTTTCTTTTGATATACTGTCTTGTAAATATATGAATCTTGTAATATTTAAAGAATAAATATCATTTGTGTTCATGTTATTTGTGGCATTTCATTTGTTATTAAATTCGATCGATAAAGATGGACATTTTTATGTTTTGAAAACATTCATTACACAATGGATACTTTGTCCATAGCGGGTTGTTTATTTGAAAATGATTGGAATTTTAAATTAGCATTTTATTAGCATCATATTTCAAAAATAGATTTTTGAGATTATACATTTATATAAATTGATGTTACATGATAAACGAAATGAAGAGGTTAAACTCAAAATATCAATAAATCAAATGGATTAATAAGAAAGCACCACAGGACTGGCGTTTTAAACTATTACTTACAAAACTTTGAATAAACACCATAAAATGCAATAATCTTGCAACAGTTGTTTCGGGTTGAAAGTGCACACGACCTTTCATCAGGCGAACAAAGTAGGCACGAGTGCTGCAGTCAAAGTTTGCATTTTATGGTGTTTATTCAAAGTTTTGTAAGTAATAAAAACAAGTACAATTTCGGCTTCAATTAGATCATCACTAATAATAATTTTAAGATTGAAAAGGTCTAGCATTAAGGAAATGAATAAAAAAATTGATCATATATTGATCATATATTGATCATATATATATATATATATATATATATATATATATATATATGTATATTCTGTTCTAAATGATGTGCAATGGCTATTTTGTCCTATTGCTTCAAGTGAAAGGACGAAATCTAAAATTCCTAATCGGTTAAAATTTATTTTTATTATAAATTACAAACTTTAATATTATTTATTCATATTTCATGGCATTAATGTTTAAAATTTATTTTAAGGGAGAAATTATGTATATACAATGATCTCTCATTTATGCTTGGGCACAATGGACCATGACAAAAATGCGCATAAGTGAAAACCCCCAAAAGGTTAATAAAAGTAAAACATCAGCCCAGTGCACATAGTAATTGTTAATTAATGCTATGTACATATAATATTATTGAAAAATGTAAATGAGAAACACACACACACACCAAAAAAAAAAAAAAAAAAAAAAAAAAAAGGGGGGGGGGGAGTACTTTTTTATTTAAATTTTCTTTTATTCCTATGTAATTTCTTACAAAGTAATTTAAAATCGAGGATTATTTTTGTTTTCGAGAGTTTTCACAGAGCGATTTTTTTTCAAGTTCACGAAGACATGAAAAAACTCCTTTAGTTCCAAAATTTAACTGAAATTAGACTCACAAAGTTCCTACCGCTTCCATTGATCTTGTTGGAGTTAGGGAAAACCTTTGCCACATCTTCTTCATTATCTAATCGCCACCTTCTTCATTTTTGTCATTACCATTTATTTCAACTACTAAGTCACCAATTTCCCACAATTCAGCTGCGTTTAAATTTTTATCCGGAGCAACATACAAACTGAAATGAAAAAATTTTGGCGAAAGAAAAAATTCGTGCATAAGTGAAAGGTGCTTTTTTAATTCCGTGCATAAATGAATAAGATTTATGACTGTTTTCCTATATTCCTGGCCCGGGCCAAGAAAAAAACTCGCACAAGTGAATTGTGCGTATAAGTGAGAGATTACTGTAGATTCAAACGATTAAATATTTTTATACCTTAAAAAAAAAAAAAAAAAAAAAAAAAAATATATATATATATATATATATATTGAAGAATAATCTTATTTTGCATCACAGAATAACTTGAATAGATTCATATAAATGTAAGAAAATGACAACATAAAAATGCAAAGGAGCGAGGATGCTTTTTCATGCAAGTATCTATGTGAAAATAGAATTTTGCTCATTTTGGAAATAAGAAATGGTAAATTCCTTCAACAAAACATTTGAAAGATGAAGAGAAAAGCCTTAAGTATAAAAAGTTTTGTTTTAAAAAGATAGAATCATTCAATGCACCACTTGGGAAAATATGACAACTTCAAAGAGTAATGCATAATAGAAAAATCTGGAGTGACTCCACCCGACTTTCCGAACATTGAGTAATTAACAGTTTTGTAGATAAAGTAAAGAAAGAGGAGTTGTTAAACAAACAAAAGAGAGAAAACCATAATAGAGTGTTTGAGTATTTTTCTCCATATATTACACGATGTTTTATTTAACGCTACTGAACTTTGAACCCATAGATCATAATGATAAAGAATTTTTCGTTGTGTCCCTGTAAAAACCTATAAATACTAGATTCACCAAAAAGCTTATAGTTAGTGCAACAGTGATTTATAATATTCATATAAATTTTCAGCTCAATTGAATAAGGCGTTTAGATGCTATCGCACTTTAAAAAATTTTGTCCCACAGGCCATAATGATAAAGAATGTTTCTTTGTGTCCCTGTAAAAAAACTATAAGTGCTAGATTCTCCAAAATCTATACAGATTGAGTATCTGTGACCTACAATATGTGTATAAATTGTTTGCTCAATTGAATAAGGCGTTTAGATGCTATCGCACTTTTAAGATTTTGGTCCCATAGGCCATAATGATAAAGAATTTTTCTTTGTGACCCTGTAAAAAAACTATAAGTGCTAGATTCACCAAAATCTATAGGGTTCGTACTATGGTGACTTACAATATGCGTACCAACTTTCAGCGTATTTGAACAAAGCGTTTAGACCCTAGCGTGTTCACTCACAGACATACACACACACATACATACATAATCGTAAAAATAGTGAAAACGGACTCAGGGGACCTCGAAACGAATAGAAACATCAAAATCTCAAATTCGGATTTTTGACATGATTACAATACTTTCCTCATTATTAGTGTTTGGAAAGTAAAAAGAAGTCTAAAGTAACTTACACATGTAATACGGGTATTTTTCAAATTGTATATGGTCCTTTCTTTAGAAAAGTTAATACTGAAAACTAAATTTTCTGCATTTCTAATTAAAAATTTCAATAATTAGGAAGAAACATGATTAAACTATTTTTCATTTAATCATTTAGTTCATAAATATATCGCAAATGTTTGCTTTAACTCTTTAAATAATAACTCTTTAATATTTTAACTCTGTAAGATATATATATATATATTCATCCCTTAGTCTGTACATGATATTTTTAATACAATTACAGTATAGTATAAAGAATTTAGACATAACCTGAAGAAAAAGATCCTTTCCCACACACGTAATTACTCCCCCCCCCCTAATTTTCTTTCTTTCTTTCCCCCTCTCTCTCTTCTCTTTTTTTTTTTCTTTCTTTTCTAATTTGTAATTGGTATTCCTGTATTGAGAAAGTTGTGAAATTATACAGGTAATATGAAATCAAATTAACCACGCAACTCATGTATGTTGACACTCCGAATATGATAACTTCGAACATTTATACAACAGGTTTTGGATATATTAACCGAATTAATATTTTAAAGAGTGAAAATTGTTCAGGATAGGATTCGAACCTGGGAACTTTGCGTTAACGACTCTAACATTCTATCAGTTGAGCTCTCCGGGTAGATAAGTGACCCACTAAATTGCTTACATAATAAATAAAATATTTCTTTTGTGTCTTGCAAATACAGAAACGGTTTTATGGATATCTTTTTTTTTTTTTTTTTTTTTTTTCCCTGTATATTAATAACATAACTGCTAAATATCAGTGAGTAATTGGAATAAAAAATTTTGACTATTTATACAATAGTTTTTATTAGTGGATTGTCCAAATTAATATTTACAATAGCGTAAAAATAAAGCCAGAATTCGAACTTGTGACCTTTTGAATTAACGTCCAATATCCTTTCACGTTTGCTTTTGCAAAAATTTGTCCAATCTATCAGAAATCTAAATAATAATAACTAGCAGGCTTTGCCCGCTTCGCTGGACGTTAAACTTAAATGATTTGTCAAAATGCCATATCTGTATTAATAACCTAAGTTCTCGCTGTGATTGGTAGAGGTTTTCTCGCTCCCAATGTTAGGAGTCTGGGTCCCCACTGTCTTCGGCACAACTTACCCACTTCTTACTTCCCCACCCTCAGCGGGTGAGTTCGAAGTTTTGCAAAATCCCACTAATGTACATAATGCGTACACTTAATCAATATCCACACACCAAAATTCGCCATTCTAAGATAATTCAAAGCGAATTCAAACGGAAAAACATGTTTTTACACATGTTTATTGCCATCCGACTCCTAGAAGGGGGGGGGGGGATTTCGAATTTCGTGAAATGCAGTTACAATAAGTGCCGGATGCATACAAACAATTTACGCACCAAATTTCGTGACCACAGAAGTCTTTAAAAGACAGTATTAAAAAAATAATAATAATAATAATAATAATAATAAAAATAAAAATTATACAGACACGACATTATTTCATTATTTAAAACATGAAAATCTGACATTGACAGATTTTAATTCAGTGCCAGAGGCCTACTGCTAAACTTGTTAATATCGACAAATTCTTCTTTAGTTAATTCGAGACGATCTAAATTCCATGATAAAGTTTTCATTAAATCAAACCAATGTGTTTCAGCTGCAGATATTGTAACAAATAACGTTGGAAGTCTAAACTGTCTTATAGCCGCAAAACAACGTTTTTTCTCTTTTTCCAAATGAGGGGGAGGTGTGCCTTGGGGGGACTCATGTCAAAGGTGTGCCTTGGGGGGGGAACTCATGTCAAAGTTGTACCTTGGGGGGCACTCATGTCAAAGTTGGGCCTTGGGGGGACTCATGTCAAAGTTGGGCCTGGGGGGGACTCATGTCAAAGGTGTGCCTTAGGGGGGGGACTCATGTCAAAGTTGTACCTTTGGGGGACTCATGTCAAAGTTGGGCCTTCGGGGGACTCATGTCAAAGTTGGGCCTGGGGGGGACTCATGTCAAAGTTGGGCCTTGGGGGGACTCATCTCAAAGTTGTACCTTGGGGGGGGACTCATGTCAAAGTTGTGCCTGGGGGGGACTCATGTCAAAGTTGTGCCTTGGGGGACTTCATTCAATAAATCCCCATTCAATAAACCGACTGAAATAGGCCCTTAGCACTATTAAGAGTGTATTATAAAAATTCGACAACGCTGTACCGACTGAAATAGGGGTACCTTGGGGGGGGGACTCATGTCAAAGTTGTGCCTTGGGGGGACTTCATTCAATAAATCCCCATTCAATAAACCGACTGAAATAGGCCCTTAGCACTATTAAGAGTGTATTATAAAAATTCGACAACGCTGTACCGACTGAAATAGGGGTACCTTGGGGGGGACTCATGTCAAAGTTGTGCCTTGGGTGGGCTTCATTCAATAAATCCACATTCAATAAACCGACTGAAATAGGCCCTTAGCACTATTAAGAGTGTATTATAAAAATTCGACAACGTTGTACCGACTGAAATAGGGGTACCTTGGGGGGGACTCATGTCAAAGTTGGGCCTGCTGGGAGACTCATGTCAAAGTTGTGCCTTGGGGGGACTTCATTCAATAAATCCCCATTCTATAAACCGACTGAAATAGGCCTCTAGCACTAATTAAGAGTGACCTATAAAAATTCGACAACTGTACCGACTGAAATAGGCCTCTAGCACTAATAAATACAAAAAGCACAGCTTAAGTATCGGAACCTTTTGGTGACTTTAAATATTTTAAGCCATTTTTGCGATGAACTGAATTTGGCTATCTCAATTGTGCAATTAAAGATCTTGGCGAGAAACGTCCGAGCTACTTCGGTGCCGAATTTCAAATTTTGCCAAAGGGATCCAATACTAAAGCTGTTCCATATCGAATCTGGGTTGAAAACGGAAAAAGGGTAAAATAAATTAGAAATATCAGACCTATATTTATAAATTTGATACCGAATGAAAGGGGCTATTTTGCTGAATCCAGGGGTTCAAACAGTTTTTCGATGCAACAATTAGATTTTTTAAAAATAACTAAAGTATGAAATTTAAGTGGCAACGGAAAAACGGATAAAGAGAAAAATAAATTAGAAATATCAGACCTATCATTACAAATTCAGTACCAAATGAAAGAGGTGATTTTTTTTAATCCTGGGGTGTAAACAGTTTTTCGATACGACATTTAGATTTTTTAAAATTAACTAAAGTATGAAACTTAGATGGCAACACTTCATTTCAATCTTTTCATAATTTGTAGTGAAAATCACGCGAATACAAAAGTCTAACTTAAAAATTAATTTTTATATTTCATTTTTTCATTCAAAGCATTTTAGTGAAAAGATATTTATGGCGCATGCGCAGGCGTTTTTTACCCACTATTTAAACACTAATTATAATTTTGAAAATTTCTATATATGTAACTTCAAGTTGGGTGAAGACCTAAGTTTCTGCCAAGAGCCGTTGAATTCCGTCCAGCCGTTCTCGAGTGATGCCCGGACAAACGTGTTTTAGTCTTTTACCCCCTAGGGGGGAACGGGGAGGAATTTCCGAAAAGTTGATAGATATAATTTTAAGTTGGGTGAAGACCTAAATTCCTGCCAAGCGTCGTTGAATTCCGTCCAGCCGTTCTCAAGTGATGCCCGGACAAAAAAAGCGACATTCGGACACGATGACACACACACAGACACACATACACACACAGGGAAAATTTTCTGAAGTCATTTTCGGCTTTCATGGGGTGTAAAATGTGAAGATATCGCAAAATTTTTCGATTCCGACAAATTTACAGACAAAACTCTGATTTTATTAATATAGATATACAACTTTTATGTGAGTGAATAATGCTGTTCCATTATCGACCAGGATAGTTCTATTCAGTTGGTAGAGCATTGTAGGACGTTAACTCAAAGGTTCCAGATTTGAGTACTGGTCTCGTTTACTTTTTGCTGTTGTGAAAGATAAATTGGCTAAAAAGGCTAAACCATTAGAAATCTACTCGAAAATACTACTCGAACTTCGCAGAAACAAGAATGTATTAAAGCGATTCTCTGATTATCATGCCTGAAGCCAAAGTCATTGATAATCTATGAGGAAATAATCCCAATTGGGGGGAATAATCCTATGGGGAATTAATCATTAATTAATTCATTTTTTAAATTCCGTTTTCAAATAAAGAAATTTTCCAACAATTAAATTGATTATCGTTTTATAAAAACTGACTTTTATATATATTTTATTTTATTTTATTTATTTATTTATTTTTTAATTTTATTTCGAAGCTGAGAAATGCAAATTTTCACTAAGTGAAATTTAGCATTTTATGTATTTAAAGTAAATTAAAAAATCTGGAGTGACTCCACTCGACTTTCCGAACATTGAGTAATTAACAGTTTTGTAGATAAAGTAAAGAAAGAGTAGTTGTTAAACAAACAAAAGAGAGAAAACCATAATAGAGTGTTTGAGTATTTTTCTCCATCTATTACACGTTGTTTTATTTAACGCTACTGAACTTTGAGCCCATAGATCATAATGACAAAGAAATTTTCGTTGTGTCCCTGTAAAAACCTATAAATGTTAGATTCACCAAAATGCTTATAGTTAGTGCAACAGTGATTTATAATACTCATATAAATTTTCAGCTGAATTCAATAAGGCGTTTAGATGCTATCGTACTTTTAAAAATTTAGTCCCATAGGCCATAATGATAATAGAATTTTTCTTTGTGTCCCTGTAAAAAAACTGTAACTGCTAGATTCACCAAAATCTATACAGTTAGTTCAACTGTGATCTATAACATGTGTACAATTTTTTTGCTCGGATTTATAAGGCGTTTAGACACTATCACATTTTTAAAAATTTGGCCCCATAGGCATAATGATAAAGAATTTTTCTTTGTGTCCCTGTAAAAAAACTATAAGTGCTAGATTCTCCAAAATCTATACAGATTGAGTATTTGTGATCTATAATATGTGTATAAAATTTTTGCTCAATTGAATAAGGCGTTTAGATGCTATCGCACTTTTAAGATTTTGCTCCAATAGGCCATAATGATAAAGAATTTTTCTTTGTGTCCCTGTAAAAAAACTATAAGTGCTAGATTCACCAAAATCTATAGGGTTCGTACTATGGTGACTTACAATATGCGTACCAACTTTCAGGTTAATCGAACGAAGCGTTTAGACGCTAGCGTGTTCACCCACAGACATACACACATACACACATACATCATCGTAAAAATAGGGAAAACGGACTCAGGGAACCTCAAAACGTATAGAAACATCAAAATCTCGAATTCGGATTTTTGACATGATTACAATACTTTCCTCACTATAGTGTTCGGAAAGTAAAAAGTAAAAAAAAAAAAAAAAAAAAAAACAATAATAAAAATAAGGGATCGGTAATCAATTTGAACTTGTGAATTTTCTGTATGTGAAAACATAATTTAAAAATATGCAGCAAGAATGGAGGATACCTAATCTCACCGACTCATGTTATTCAATAGAAAAAATTTGTGTTCACAATCAATCATTATCTAATGTTTTAATGTATTTATTTATTCACTTTTAAATTCTTTTTTCACTATCAGAAAATTTTCAATCATTAAATTAGTACTCGTTTTTAAAAAAATTATTTTTCACATTTATAATATTTTGTTTTCAGCTAAAAATTGCGAAAGTGCACTAAATTATTTTTTAATTGAAGATATAAAATATTAAAAATAAATTTTAAAATACCAGTACTGATTTATTGGTCGTGAATTTTCTGAATGTGAAAATGAAATAATATTAATAATAAAAATCGGTAACATTATTCTGGGAATACATTTTACCATAGAATACATTTGGATGCCGGCGAGATTAGGTAGAGTAGAGAAAGAGGATTTCTCCGCAGCTGGCTTCCGGCGACGATAAGTAGAAAGTCCTTTTGCGTTTGAGGTACAGTCGGCAGCAAAAGTATCCAAGCACTAGCAAAAATTCTTATACATATATATTTATACTAGCAGGCTTTGCCCGCTTCGCTGGACATTAAACTTAAATGAGTTGTCATTAATCTTTATTAATAACATAAGTTCTCTTTGTGATTGGTAGAGGTTTTCTCGCTCTCAACGTGAAGAGTCTGGGTCCCCACTGTCTTCGGCACAACTTACCCACTTCTTACTTCCCCTTCCTCAGAAGGTGAGTTCGAAGTTTTGCAAAATCCCACTAATGTACATAATGCGTACACTTAACCAATATCCACACACCAAAATTCGTCATTCTAAGATAATTGAAAGCGAATCCAAAAGGAAAAACGTGTTTTTACACATGCTTATTGCCCTCCGACTCCGAGAAGGTTGGGGGGGGGGGGATTTCGAATTTCGTAAAATCCGGTTACAATAAGTGCCGGTTGCATACAAACAATTTTTTCACCAAATTTCGTGACCACAGAAGTCTTTAATTGAAAATATTATAAATAAAAAATAAAATATACAGACACGACATTATTTCATTATTTAAAACATGAAAATCTGACATTGACAGATTTTAATTTAGTGCCAGAGGCCTACTGCTAAACTTGTTAATATCGACAAATTCTTCTTTAGTTAATGCGTGACGATCTAAATTCCATGATAAAGTTTTCATTAAATCAAACCAATGTGTTTCAGCTGCAGATAGTGTAACAAATAACGTTGGAAGTCCAAACTGTCTTATAGCCGCAAAACAACGTTTTTTCTCTTTTTCCTAATGAGGGGAAGGTGTGCCTTGGGAGGGACTCATGTCAAACGTGTGCCTTGGGGGGGGACTCATGTCAAAGTTGTACCTTGGGGGGGACTCATGTCAAAGTTGGGCCTTTGGGGGGACTCATGTCAAAGTTGGGCCTTGGGGGGACTCATGTAAAACATGTACCTTGGGGGGGACTCATGTCAAAGTTGTGCCTTGGGGGGACTTCATTCAATAAATCCCCATTCAGTAAACCGACTAAAATAGGCCCTTAGCTCTATTGAGAGTGCATTATAAAAATTCGACAACGCTGTACCGACTGAAATAGGGGTACCTTGGGGGGGGGGGACTCATGTCAAAGTTGGGCCTGAAGGGGGGGACTCATGTCAAAGTTGCGCTTTGGGGGGACTTCATTCAATAAATCCCCATTCAATAAACCGACTGAAATAGGCCCTTAGCACTATTAAGAGTGTATTATAAAAATTCGACAACGCTGTACCGACTGAAATAGGGGTACCTTGGGGGGGACTCATGTCAAAGTTGTGCCTTGGGGGGACTTCATTCAATAAACCGACTGAAATCCCTTAGCACTATTAAGAGTGTATTATAAAAATTCGACAACGCTGTACCGACTGAAATAGAGGTACCTTGGGGAGGACTCATGTCAAAGTTGAGCCTGGGGGGGGACTCATGTCAAAGTTGTGCCTTGGGGGGACTTCATTCAATAAATTCCCATTCCATAAACCGACTGAAATAGGCCCTTAGCACTATTAAGAGTGTATTATAAAATTTCGACAACGCTGTACCGACTGAAATAGGGGTAACTTGGGGGGACTCATGTCAAAGTTGGGCCTGGGGGGGACTCATGTCAAAGTTGTGCCTTGGGGGACTTCATTCAATAAATCCCCATTCAATAAACCGACTGAAATAGGCCCTTAGCACTATTAAGAGTGTATTATAAAAATTCGACAACGCTGTACCGACTGAAATAGGGGTACCTTGGGGGGGACTCATGTCAAAGTTGTGCCTTGGGGGGACTTCATTCAATAAATCCCCATTCAATAAACCGACTGAAATCCCTTAGCACTATTAAGAGTGTATTATAAAAATTCGACAACGCTGTACCGACTGAAATAGGGGTACCTTGGGGGGGGGACTCATGGCAAAGTTGGGCCTGGGGGGGGGACTCATGTCAAAGTTGTGCCTTGGGGGGACTTCATTCAATAAATCCCCATTCCATAAACCGACTGAAATAGGCCCTTATCACTATTAAGAGTGTATTATAAAAATTCGACAACGCTGTACCGACTGAAATAGGGGTAACTTGGGGGGGACTCATGTCAAAGTTGGGCCTGGGGGGGACTCATGTCAAAGTTGTGCCTTGGAGGGACTTCATTCAATAAATCTCCATTCAATAAACCAACTGAAATAGGCCCTTAGCACTAATTAAGAGTGACGTATAAAAATTCGACAACTGTACCGACTGAAATAGGCCTCTAGCACTAATAAATACAAAAAGCACAGCTTTAGTATGGGAACCCTTTGGTGACT
Source organism: Salticus scenicus (assembly GCA_963930645.1). Lineage (NCBI taxonomy): Eukaryota > Metazoa > Arthropoda > Arachnida > Araneae > Salticidae > Salticus > Salticus scenicus. Next base: position 139,002,116 of record OZ005649.1, read on the forward strand.
TTAGATATTTTAAGCCATTTTTACGATGAACTGAATTAGCTATCTCAATTGTGCAATTAAAGATCTTGGCGAGAAACGTCAGAACTACTTCGGAGCCAAATTTCAAATTTTGCCAAAGGGATCCAATACTAAAGCTGTTCCATACCGAATCTGGGTTGAAAACGGAAAAAGGGTAAAATAAATTAGAAATATCAGACCTATATTTATAAATTTGATACCAAATGAAAGGGGCGATTTTTCTGAATCCAGGGGTGCAAACAGGTTTTCGATGCGACAATTAGATTTTTAAAAGATAACTAAAGTATTAAATTTAAGTGTCAACGGAAAAACGGAAAAAGGGGAAAATAAATTAGAAATATCAGACCTATCGTTACAAATTCAGTACCAAATGAAAGCGGTGATTTTTCTGAATCCTGTGGTGTAAACAGTTTTTCGATACGACAATCAGATTTTTTAAAATTAACTAAAGTATGAAACTTAGATGGCAACACATCATTTCAATCTTTTCATAATTTGTAGTGCGAATCACGCGAATAAAAAAGTCTTTAACTTAAAAATTTATTTTTATATTTTATTTTTCCATTCAAAGCGTTTTAGTGAAAAGATATTTATGGCGCATGCGCAGGCGTTTTTTACCCACAATTTAAACACTATTCATAATTTTGAAAATTTCTATAGATATAATTTTAAGTTGGGTGAAGACCCAAGTTTCTGCCAAGCGCCGTTGAATTCCGCCTAACCGTTCTTGATTGATGCCCGGACAAACGTGTTTTAGTCTTTTAACCCCCAGGGGGGATCGGGGGAGAATTTCTGAAAAGTTGATAGATATAATCTTAAGTTGGGTGAAGACCTAAATTCCTGCCAAGCGTCGTTGAATTCCGTCCAGACGTTCTCAAGTGATGCCCGGACAAAAAAAGTGACATTCGGACACGATGACACACACACACAGGCAAAATTTTCTGAAGTCATTTTCGGCTTTCATGGGGTGTGAAACGTGAAGATATCGCAAAATTTTTCAATTCTAACAAATTTACAGACAAAACTCTGATTTTATTAATATAGATATGTATCTATAAGTGCACTTAATACAGTTTTGTTAAATAAATCCTTGTCGAGTTCTGTTCTTATTCAGTCTAAGAACATGATTTGAAAAGGATTTATTGAACAAAACAGTATTAAGTGTAATTTTTTTAATATAAGTATTTTTGCTAGTTCTCGGATACTTTTACTGCCGACTGTATCATCATAAAAACATGCTTGGCAAATAAAATTTGATTCACGTTTGCTGCATCAAGTGTAATTCATACTTGATTCATCAAGTATAATTCATATTTGGTACAGCAAGTATAATTCATACTTGATGTGTATTACTTGATTCGTGTGAGCTGTGGCAAGCATAGTGCATGCTTGATACACATAACTTGATTCATGTTTGATCTATCAAGTCTAATGCAAGTGGGACAAGTGTAAACTAGGATTCTTGATCTTGGCTTGCATTAAACTTACAGGCTTGAAATGACCAGCTCGATGCAAGTTTCTTGACTTGAGCAGTGAATGTTGATGACAGCTTAATGCAAGTTCTCTGTGCTGTCTGGGTATATATATATATATATATATATTATTGAAAAAAAAAATCTTTTAAATTATAATTTTAATTATTAATGACTGCCCTATAATGCTTATCCTTATATGTGTAAACTTACAGGCTTGAAATGACCAGCTCGATGCAAGTTTCTTGACTTGAGCAGTGAATGTTGATGACAGCTTAATGCAAGTTCTCTGTGCTGTCTGGGTATATATATATATATATATATATATATATATATTATTGAAAAAAAAAATCTTTTAAATTATAATTTTAATTATTAATGACTGCCCTATAATGCTTATCCTTATATGTGTACTCTTTGGCATTATTGCTTGTAATTGAGTCTGCTTAAAACTTAACATTTAATACTATGATTTCAAGATTATTTAGTTTTGGGTTAATCACAAAAGTTCAATTCTTCTAATTATTTAATTGGCGCTAAAAAATATCTTAATCTTGCAGTCAATACTTCTAATTACCTTAATCTTTCAGTCAATACATCTTAATTTCCCTTATTGCATTGGATTCTTCTCCTGAAATAATTTTACTGACTTAATGTTTTTATAGCTTACCGATAGATGGCGCTTGCACTCTAATGTCTTATGTTTTTATTCTTCAGTCTTTAACTTAAATGATATATTATTAATGTATATGGTACGATTTAATTCAACTCTACTAGTTTTAAAATTAATTAAATATAAAATCTATTTTAACATTATCATTTAATATTAACTCTGTGTAATTTATCTTTAATGAAAATGCTCTGAAGTATCTTCGATTAATCGATATCTGTCGAGCTTTTATTTTACTTCAATTTAAGTTTTGGCATCATCCTTTTCTCCTGTTAGAGTTAATTGTTATCCATGTGGTTGCTTTGCTTCATTCATGTGTTCACTTTGCTTTCCATTAAATTATATTTAATCTTTTTTTAATCTTTGTTTTAATTTAATATTTCAATTATTTCTAATTCTTTATGGTTTTGCTGCATCGATCGGGGTGTGAAACAACGATATTAATTGCTATGATTAGCAATATCGTTTTACGAAATCGTTGCAGCTATTTAAGCTTTATGAAGCATGCACCCCTTGATAAGTATGTTTCTATGTTTAAGCATTTACATCCAATTATTTCTGTGATTTATTATTTATTATTCGTTTTCACTCTCATAAGCTTAATGGTCATTTTTATTATCATTCAGGTCGGCGTAAGTATTTTAAGTTACTATCCTAACTCATTGGTTCTTAATCTACATTGCAACTTTTTGTGTAATTCTTTCCTCTATGTTAAATTCAGTTCTATATTTTAGTGTGCTGTTATTGTCTTAGTTCTATTAATAGCTGAATTTTATGATTAAATCTTATTACGATATCTATTATTTATATATATATATATATAATGAATTACTGTAGTGGAACGTTAATAACTTGTGTGTGTGTGTGTGAGACAAAAATTTTGTGGTGACTGTATTCTATATAAATTTATATGTAGATGCACTTTGACCTAAATTAGTGCCTGTCAACTTTTGGTGTCAATCCCTCAACAGGTGTCGCTGCTACACAGCAATTTAAGGGAAGGTTATATCTCAGATTCTATTGCGTATCATCAAGTAAAGCTTGATATGTGAGAGGGCCATTATGAGACATGATGCTGATACAATTTGGATACTTATCTCCACAGACGAAGGATTCCTTAGTCTGTGCTTATCTCCAACAGATGGCTCTGCTATACAGTGATTTCTGCAATTTAAGGGAAGGCTATCTGTCAGGAACTACTATACAGAATTGCATATAAATTTATATGTAGATTAGGCTGACCAGATCAAAGTACCTTTATAATAGAGAAGCATTAAAAACCGCTACAATTATCAAATTATGGATGTATTTTTTCATTCCTAATAAATAAGGACTAAAAATACAGTGTTATCTATATTAATAAAATCAGAGTTTTGTCTGTAAATTTGTCGGAATCGAAAAATTTTGCGATATCTTCACGTTTCACACCCCATGAAAGCCGAAAATGACTTCAGAAAATTTTGCCTGTGTGTGTGTGTGTGTCTGTGTGTATGTCATCGTGTCCGAATGTCGCTTTTTTTGTCCGGGCATCACTCGGGAACGGCTGGACGGAATTCAACGACGCTTGGCAGTAATTTAGGTCTTCACCCAACTTAAAATTATATCTATCAACTTTTCGGAAATTCCCCCCCGTTCCCCCCCTAGGGGGTAAAAGACTAAAACACGTTTGTCCGGGCATCACTCGAGAACGGCTGAACGGAATTCAACGGCGCTTGGCAGGGATTTAGGTATTCACCCAACTTAAAATTATATCCATCAACTTTTCAGAAATTCTCCCCCGTTCCCCCCTGGGGGGTAAAAGACTAAAACACGTTTGTCCGGGCATCACTCGAGAACGGCTGGACGGAATTCAACGGCGCTTGGCAGAAACTTAGGTCTTCACCCAACTTAAAATTATATCTATAGAAATTTTCAAAATTCTGATTAGTGTTTAAATTGTGGGTAAAAAACGCCTGCGCATGCGCCATAAATATTTTTTCACTAAAACGCTTTGAATGGAAAAATAAAATGCAAAAATAAATTTTTAAGATAAAGACTTTTTTCATTCGCGTGAATCGCACTACAAATTATGAAAAGATTTAAATGAAGTTTTGCCATCTGAGTTTCATACTTTAGTTAATTTTAAAACATCTAATTGTCGTATCGAAAAACTGTTTACACCCCAGGATTCAGAAAAATCATCTCTTTAATTTGGTACTGAATTTGTAACGATAGGTCTGATACTTCTAATTTATTTCCCCTTTTTCCGTTTTTCCGTTGCCACTTAAATTTCATACTTTAGTTATTTTTTTAATATCTAATTGTCGCATCGATAAACTGTTTGCACCCCTGGATTCAGAAAAATCGCCTCTTTCATTTGGTACCAAATTTATAAATATAGGTCTGATATTTCTAATTTATTTCACCCTTTTTCCGTTTTCAACCTAGATTCGATATGGAACAGCTTTAGTATTGGATCCCTTTGGCAAAATTTGAAATTCGGAACCGAAGTAGCTCGGATGTTTCTCGCCAAGATCTTTGATTGCACAATTGAGATAGCCAATTCAGTTCATCGCAAAAATGGCTTAAAATATTTAAAGTCACCAAAGGGTTCCCATACTAAAGCTGTGCATTTTGTACTTATTTATTTATATTTTCTATTAAAGACTTCTGTGGTCACGAAATTTGGTGCGTAAATTGTTTGTTTGCATCCGGCACTTATTGTAACTGGATTTCACGAAATTCGAAATCTCCCCCCCCCCTTCTCGGAGTCGGAGGGCAATAAACGGTATAACTTCTGTATAACCCCACAGCTGAATTTGGCGATTTTTCTTTGGCGTTGTTTTGAAGGATAACGATGTCGTTCTGGACTGTTTGCGATATAATATGGCAGCCTAATATTTTGTTTATTTTGGATTTATGATTTAGATTATGATTTTATCATTTATCATATATGATTTATGATTTTTAGATTTATGATTTAGCCATAATCGCCAACAAAAAAAATCGCCAAATATCGTTGTGGGTTTATACTGAAGTCGTTCCCAATAAACATGTGTAAAAACATGTTTTTCCGTTTGAATTCGCTTTGAATTATCTTAGAATGGCGAATTTTGATGTGCGGATATTGATTAAGTGTACGCATTATGTACGTTAGTGGGATTTTGCAAAACTTCGAACTCACCCACTGAGGAAGGGGAAGTAACAAGTGGGTAAGTTGTGCCTAAGGCAGTGGGGACCCAGACTGTATATTGATTAAGTGTACGCATTATGTACATTAGTGTGATTTTTCAAAACTTCGAACTCACCCGCTGAGGAAGGGGAAGTAAGGAGTGGGTAAGTTGTGCCGAAGACAGTGGAGACCTAGACTCTTCGCTTTGCGAGCGAGAAAACCTCTACCAATCACAGCGAGAACTTGGGTTATTAATAAAGATATGGGATTTTGACAACTCATTTAAGTTTAATGTCCAGCGAAGCGGGCAAAGCCTGCTAGTTGATTAATAATTTAGTTTCTACAATTTTTTAAAACTTAGGAAAATGCCTTCAAAAAAAGGGCATCCCCATTTGTCCCCAGAAAATGGGGACGTTTGGTCAGTATAATGTAGATGCACCTTCAAGGCCTGATTACCCAAAAGGCTCGGGAAGCACAAGCTTCCCCTCTAAAATTTAGAGGGGCCCCCAAAAATGACTAAAAACAGGGTCTTGAATTTTCTGTTTTATATTTTCATACTGAGACTGAATTTTTCTGAGAAAATTCGCCTAAAGCAAGATAAAATACTCACTATTTCAGGAAAAATATATTATTTAACTTCAAAAATCTGAATGTTCTTAATTAATAAGTTATACAATTTTAATCTTGTGTGTAGAAACCACCCAATTATATGAATGAAAAAAAAAAAAAAAATAACTATAAACACACACTAATTTTTGGTCTATAGCATTTTTATATTACAATATGTAACAGGAAAACAAGATTCTCTAAAATGAAAGAGGGTCCCGAAATGATACTGAGCTTCCCCTAGCTTCAAAGCTTAATCGGGCCCTGTGCACCTCGACCTAAATTAGTGCCTGTCAGCCGTTCAGAAGGTGGTGCTGCTACACAAAGATTTCTTCGATTTAAGGGAAGGTTCTCTTGCGTATCATCAAACAAAACTTGATATGTGAGACTGCCATTATGAAACATTATGCTGATTCAATTGGAGGCTTATCGGCCAATAGGTGACGCCACTATGCTGCAAATTTCCTCGATAACTGACGGCTATATCTCAACTTCTGTAGTATATAACTGTACGAAACTAGATAGGAGAGATAACCATTATAAAAACGCATTTTTTAAGATGTTATTTACAGACAATAAAACTGTCTTTCTTTGGATATTTAGTGTTGGTTTTCTCTAAGATGAATATCATTTGCCTTCACCATGTTAAATAATTTTAATAAATAATAGTTTTAATAAATTATTTGCACTTTGTGAATTTGCATAGGAAAATGTAGAAGAAAGTCTTGTGGTGGTCAGAACATGCTAGTTTCTGAAAGCTAGTTTCTTTTTGAGTTGCGGCATTTTTGAAACGAATGTAAGATTTATAAATTACTTCATTTTTAAAAAAAATTATTAGAATTACGAAAATTTGCGCAATTATGCATTGAAGTATACGTCGGCAGCAAAAGTATCCGAGCACTAGCAAAAATTCCTATGTAAAAAATGTACACTTAATACAGTTTTGTTAAATAAATCCTTGTCGAATCCTGTTATTAGTCAATCTAAGAACATGATTCGACAAGGATTTATTTAACAAAACAGTATTAAGTGTACTTTCTTTACATAAGAATTTTTGCTAGTGCTTGGATACTTTTACTGCCGACTGTACCAGTATTCATTACATTAAATTTGCCCAAAATCTATTGAAAATACTCTCGAAACACACTTCTAAAAAATAATTACAAGATAAAAAGATCTTTTTATATACCATGTTTTTAAATTTTCTGTTCAATCATATAAACGCTACCGAAGGCAGCGGGAACCCGGAGCAATCGGATAAATTTAAAAAAAAAATCATTGCTCTCTTGTTTTGAGCTATTATAAAAGTTTCAAATGTCTAGCCAGTTGGGAAGTTAGTGAAAAATCGATTGCAATCCTTGTACTGGTAACGCTGCCGAAGGCAGCAGGAACCCGAAACATTTGGTTACAAATATTTTAAAAATGCATTTTCTCCGTATTCTGAACTATTCTGAAAGTTTCAAATGTCTAGCTAGTCAGGAAGTTAGTTAAATAAATTTTCTGTTGAATCATATAAACGCTGCTGAAGGCAGTAGGGACCTGAAACAGTTGACTAAAGCTATAAAAAAAATGTATTGTCACTGTATTCTGAGCTATCCTGAAAGTTTCAAATGTCTAGCTAGTCGAGAAGTTAGGGAAAAATCGATTGCAATCTTTGTACTGATAACGCTGCCGAAGGCAGCAGGAACCCGAAACATTTGGCTAAAGGTATTAAAAAAATGCATTTTAACCGTATTCTGAAAATTTCAAATGTCTAGCTAGTCGGGAAGTTTGTTAAATAAATTTTCGTTCGAATCATATAAACGCTGCCGAAAGCAGTAGGGACCTGAAACAGTTGACTAAAAGTATAAAAAAAAATGTATTGTCACTGTATTCTGAGCTATCCTGAAGTTTTCAAATGTCTAGCTAGTCGAGAAGTTAGTGAAAAATCGATTACAAGCTTTGTACTGGTAACGCTGCCGAAGGCAGCAGGAACTCGGAGTAGTTGGTTAAAAATATTTAAAAAATGCATTTTCACTGTGTTCTGAACTATTCTGAAAGTTTCCAATGTCTAGCTAGTCGGGAAGTTAGTTAAATAAATTTTCTGTTGAATCATATATACGCTGCCGAAGGCAGTGGGGACCTGAAACAGTTGACTAAAAGTATTAAAAAAATGTATTGTCACCGTGTTTTGAGCTATCCTGAAAGTTTCAAATGTCTAGCTAGTCGGAAAGTTAGGAAAAAATAGATTGCAATCTTTGTACTGATAACGCTGCCGAAGGCAGCGGGAACCCGAAACAGTTGGCTAAAGGTATTAAAAATATGCATTTTAACCTTATTCTGAACTATTCTGAAAGTTTCAAATGTCTAGCTAGTCGGGAAGTTAGTTAAATAAATTCTCTGCCGAATCATATAAACGCTGCCGAAGACAGCGGAACTTGAAGCAGTTGACTAAAATTATTAGAAAAATGTATTGTCACCGTGTTGTGAGCTGTCCTGAAAATTTCAAATATCTAGCTAGTCGGGAAGTTAGTTAAAAATCGATTGCAAGATTTGTCCCTGACAAACACACAAACACACAAGAATCGAAGTTAATAAAAAAAAAAAAAACATGGTAATAAGCAGAATCTTCTTGTTTTTGTGAGAAGTTTCATTTTTTATAATAACTACAAACAAGTAGAAACTTCTCGTGTTTAAGAATTTTTTTTTTTTTTTTTTTTCTCATTTTCGAATAAAATATCTTCTTAATTTTTACAAAAAGTGAGAAGATACATATATTTTTCCTCATTATTAGAAAATCAGATACTAATATTGATATTTCAGAAGATATTTTAATAAATGAGAAGATTACCTTCTCATATTTGAGTAAACATATGTAATCAATTGCGAGAATGTCAGAATCTTCTAATTCTTGAGAAGTTTCGTTTCTTATCATAGCTCCGACTAGGAACTTCTTATTTGAAAGATTTTTTTTTTTCTAATTTTTTTAATAAAAAATCTTAATTTTGACAAAAATGAGAATTTTTCTCATTTTTGAGAAAATGCAAGGTGTGAAATGATATGGTAATATATTCCATACATATCGTCACGCCTTTCTTGAAATTAAATTATTAGTAATTAGAATTATTTTTACTAATGTTCCCATTTTTGAAAAATCAACGGCTCTCCCTCTTTTAAGCATGCATCTCTTCGTTTTTGAGAAAAATTTTCTTAAAAAGATATGAGGAGGCTCATCTTATCAATTTTAAGTAGTTCATTTTTAAAAGTGAATTAAAGAAGTAAAATTCAAAATTTTCAAAATAAAATAAAATAAAATGAATAAATAAATAAAAAAATAAATAAAATTTCTCCATGCTAACAAATTTTTCATTTACTCTTCAATTTTACATTATTACAGTTTAACAATATATCCTAAACATATATGCGTATTATTTTATTTATTCATGAATTTTTATACATTTATTTATCTATTTTTGGATGTTCAAATTTAATTCAAAATTTTTAACATTCAAACCAAAAAATATTAAATAAATAAATAAATAAATTTATTATTCAATTTACAAAATTACATCCAAATATATTTAGGATATATTGTTAAATTGTAACACAAAATTCAGAGAAAAAATTTAAATTAGTTAGTCGGAAGCATTTTAAATATACAGTCGGTAACAAAAGTATCAGAACACAAGCTGAAATTCCCATGTAAAAAAAGTAGAGTTACTACTGTTTTGTTAAATAAATCCTCCTCGAATCATGTTCTTAGTCAGTCTAAGAACATGATCCGACAAGGATTTATTTAACAAAACAGCATTAAGTGTATTTTTTTAATATAGGGATTTTGCTAGTGTTCGGATACTTTTGTTACCGACTATATATAAAAATATAAAATTTTGATTTTTTTTACTTTCTCTTACCCATAAGGTAGAGAGAGTATTGTTTTAGGGTCAAATTTTCGAACGTGAGTTTTTGTTGTATTTACACGTTTTGAGGTCCCCTGAATCTGAAAATCATGTTTTTAGCAAATGATCTGTGTGTGTGTGTGTCTGTCTGTTATCAGCATATCTCAATAACAAATTATAGCAGGAAGTTCACACTTGGTATTCTAAATATGTATCATACGAGGACGCTACAAAAAACTTTTCGTTAAGATCAAGCAAATGGTTCGTGCACAGGAACACTCAAGAGAATTCAAATACATTACGTTTATGGGGGGAAATTGATGGTAAGTAGAGTTTAACATCTATAGACTGCACTAAACCAAATGAAACTAATATATATTTTTTATATGCGTAAAAACATGTTTCATGTAGAATATGGTATAGAAATCAGCCACTGTTCGTTTACAGGGCTACACAAAAGAACTAGATTATAATGCGACAATACTTGAAAATCGATGTAAGTGTACTTTAGGTTATGTGTTATTAATATGGGATAATATTTACGTTCAACATGTGATTAGTACATAACTTTCAGAATACATACAGAGCTGCCAATATTTAAGCCATAACATTCTTTTTTATTTGTTAGTGGAAGTACTTTATTATAATATACTATATCATATGATAGTTTACCATGTCCATGAAAGCTGCTTAGGAATTGAAATTAAATTCTCATAGCTATATGATAAATAATGTATTTTTTAAAGATAAATATTCGTCACTTGTTTTTTTGTATATTTACACGTTTTGATGCTTCCTGAATAGCGAAGTCAAGTTTTATTGTTTGATCTTTGTCTGCGTCTGTCAGAGAAAAACAAATAATTTCAGGCGATCCAAATGATGCATTTGGAAGTTAATGCGTTTTTTACTACAAAAATTTGTTCAAGATTAATAAGTTTCAAGGAATGGAAGTTGTCTGAAAAATTTTAAATAAACTTTTGAACTTAATATCAGATTTGAATTCTTTATAAATGTTGATACTATAATATAGGGTAAAGACCATTAGGACATTACAACATTTATTAACAAAACAAAAGGGACAATACATGACTATTAAAGATTAAAAATGGAACATTAGTTTACATAAGCGGGAACGTCTTTTCCCCAGAATGGTTATACTTCTAACTGACTAAAAAAAAGGGCCACATCAGGTGTGCGCGCATACAGTGACAAAGTAATCTCGTCATAACTACGTAGTAGTGACGTCTCACAACTGAAGGAAAGTTAATAACTGAGAAATACAATTTCCTACAATAATAAAACGGCGGTTGAGGGGTAGCCCCCTCACACAGAATCATTTGCCAAATAACGCTGTTCCGAAGCCTAATTTCAATTGTTTTAACATAGGTTTACGTAATAGTACTCGTTATCTTAACCCTTAATATCCAATCTGTACTTTTAGTGTTAAATTTCAAGGCAAGAGAGAGTCGTGTGAGTGACACACCAGATTATTTCTTTTAAATAAATTATTTTCGATAAATTTTAATGAACTTAATATCGTTGTATTTCAGTGCATGTGTATGCAAAATTTTGCAATTTTAAGATAGAAAAAAGAATAATTTATAATTGGGTATAGTAATTTATTGTACAAAAAAGAATAAGTTACAACGCCCACATTTTATATTACAATAATTTATAACGTTCACAATCTTTTTAAACACATATCACCAGTCTGTACGAACTTTACATTGGCGAATATATCAAGCTTAGATATATTTCGTACGACAAATGGCTGAAGTTCTACTTCTTTCTTCAGAATGTGAAGATTTTGGCACTATGTTAGATTCATTTGGCACCGTTGTACGGCCATTTCCAGAATTATTCCCTTTTTCTGACGAAACTTCTTAGTATGATTTTCTCGAGTCCCATAAATGGTGCTTCAATTAACATGAATGCAGCAAAAGCAGATGCAATACTTACCATGTAGTGACCACAGAAAACCCATAACTAAAAAAGAAAAGAAAAAAATTCACATGAAATACAACCACACTTCATAGCAGTAATGCCAGATTGGGGACTTTGTTCTTTTTTATTCAATATCCACCACTAAATATTAATTGTGTCGGTTGCCTAATGATTTCGAAGATTAATCCTCTATTATGTATACCAAATATAACTTCTAAAATTTATTGGTGAATATTGATTAAAAAAAAGTGCCTAATCTGGCAACACTGCTTCGTAGACAATTCATGCAAATTTTCTTTCTAGAAAATGCCTTTTAACTGACAATACTTATTGCGATCTATTTTCACTTTCTCTTACCTATGTATGGTGGAGGACGCACTGTTTTAAGGTCAATTTTTCTAAAAGGAGCTTTTATTATAATAAAACATTTTTATGTTTCCTGAATCCGAAAATCCAGGTTTTCGGCGGTTGGTTTACGTGTGTGTGAGTCTGTTAGTAACATAACTCAAACACAGATTTTGTCAAGAAGATCAAACTAGACGTTCTATATTTGCATCATATGGCTTACATGAAACATTTTATTGTGATCTATCAAGTGATGTGTGTACAGGGATATGCAAAAGTATTGAAATACATGATGTCTATGGGCGAGTTTCTCTTGGTACAGTTTAACATTTGTAGATTGCACAAAAAAAAAAAAAAAAAAAAAAAAAAAAAATTGATATACATGTATACTTTTGTATGCACAAAAGCATATTTTACACAGATTATGGTATGGAAATGTTTAATATTTCATTTACAGGGCTACACGAATTTTTTTATGAATTAATGTTATGTTTGGAAGTATATCAAAGTGTATTTAAAGTTGTGTCATGCACTTTTAAAATTTAATGTGCCAAATTTAAGTACACTCTTTGTGCGTATATAATTTATAAATAATAAACAAAGCTACTCAAACTTAGTCGAATAAGTTTCAAAGAGTGGTGTGTATGAAAATTTTCTGAATAATTTGAAATAAATTTTAAAATTTAAAAACAACCTTAAAATGTCTTATGAAATTAGCTGCAATATTCAAACATGGGTTTGAGGGAAAATACTTTATCTCCCCACACACAGAAGTTGATGTGAAATAAAACTGTTTTGAAGCGTTTTTAAAATACACTAGAACTATTCAAACACATTTTCAGTTATCCTATAATTAATCTCACACCTTAAACTTGATACCTCTGTACTAATGTGGGGTAAGAGAAATTAGTTTGAGTGCACGCTAGATTATTTTAAATATGTTTATAATATGTACTTTAAAATGTTATTTGACATCTTGGGATTGAAATATATTGAATGCTTATGGTTATTTCTCGCTGTTTGTTGGACAAAAGCCACCTATTTATTCTAACAGAATGTCACAATATAATTTAATGAAAGTAGTGTCCTTCGACAGATACAATTTTATCATACATTTAGGGTAACAAATGGATTTCGCGATAAAAAAAGAAAAAAAAAATCCAATTCTGTCGAGGCGATTCATTTACCGAGCTAATTTTCGATATCCTTAAAATATGTGGCGTATTGTTTAGAAAGCACATACTGCATGGACCTAAACAAATGGAAATCTGAAACATCGACATCTGGTGTTTATAAATTCTTTCCCATATAAATTCTTTCAAGGTTTCCTTCACTCGGTTTGTAACATGTGGTTTGGAATTTTCAAGACTCAGAATGACTTTGTCATGTATTCTTTAGAATATTAGGAACATTTGTCTTTAGATGAGCGATATAAATTGAGTAATTGTGTTTTGCAAAGCTATCATGTATCCAGTTGCAGCAGCTCATGGCACCATAGCTGCCAACTTGTACGTTTTTTTGCTACCTGAATTTTTAAATAAAAATTTTGAATAGTTTTTTGGTAGTTATCTGCGATTAATCACAATTTTTTTTTTTTGCAAAGAAATACTGGTGTTAAAAAACCGTACAAGTTTGCACCTATGTGGTACACAACACCTACTTGATCCGCCAAATGCTTAGCTAAATTTTGTCATGCATATTTGGTTTTTGACGTTATTGATTGTTCTCTATGACGCGCTCATGATTCCTTGGGCTTTGACTTGTCGTAACGAATCCTTTTTATCACCAGTCACAATGTAATGGAAACTTCCATTTTGTCTTTAAAGAAACGTTTCATAAACAGTTAAGCTTATTAGCAACGTTTTTTTATGTTACTTTATGAGATATCCAGTGTTTTCTGAATCACCCCCACTGCTTTTAAAAGTTTACTAACTGTTGAAGCATTCACATTTAGTGTTTCAAAATAACTGTATAAGCGTCTAAGATGAATCTTCCACCAGTAATGCCTCTAACTGCCCACTGTCAATGTTTTTCAGTTGATCGCAAGCATTTATCACTCACTTCAAAATCTACTATATCTGAATCATCGAAACTAGTTACTGTACGTTGTTTTCGACAGGGCATTAACTCTGAACGTTTTCACTAACAAGCTATGTATTTCTGCAGATGTGAAATCCTAATGTTTCTACTGTTAATATTTCAAATGTCACTGTCCGCTATGCTGCACTAACACATGCAATGCATTCTTTTTATAAATAGCGAGAATTAATTCAAGCATCCGATATATATATATGTGTAGAGGAGAGTAAATGAATATGGAATACCATTTCTATTTGAACTCATTATCATAAACCGAAGTGTCTTGGATAAATGTGTATTCGACTATTTAAAACATTCAAATATTGTTAATGTGTTTTGATGGTTTTATCATACAAATAATCTGGTGTGTCACTCACACGACTTTCTCTTACCCTGAAATTTAATACTATAAATACGGATTGGAGATTAAGGGTTAAGATAACGAGTACTATTATGTAAACCTATGTTAAAACAATTCAAATTAAAATTTTTATTAAAATCACACAATCAACTGATTGGAAATCATATTTATTGAATTTTTTTTATTTTTCCGACTGAGTGAAAATAATGCCTGGACCGGAAGTCGAACCCCGGATCTTTGACTTACAACGTCAAGGCTCTACGAATTGGTAGAGCCTTGACCTTGTAAGTCAAAGATCAGGGGTGCGACTCCCGGTCCAGGCATTATTTTCACTCAGTCGGAAAAATAAAAAAAATTCAATAAATATGATTTCCAATCAGTTGATTGTGTGATTTTAATAAAAATTGTATTCCTTTCTCCCATTGTTTAATGGGGTTTTCCATTACATGCGGCTTATTTCTGTCGAGCTATCTACATGATAGACCAGATGTTTCTGCCTAAAGGTTGTCTGAGTGAGTAATGCCGACCGGTTGTCAGCTTGGATAGCTCAATTGGTAGAGCCTCGACCTTGTAAGTCAAAGATCCAGGGTTCGACTCCCGGTCCAGGCATTATTTTTACTCAGTCAGAAAAATAAAAAAACTTCAATTCAAATTAAGCTTCTGAACAGCTTTATTTGACAACTAATTCTGTGTGTGTGTGGGGGTGGGGGGGCTACCGCCCCCTCTCCCCCCGTTTCATTTTTGTATCTATATTTATATAGAATTCAAATCTGTTATTAAATTCAAAAATTCATTTGAAATTATTCAGACAACTTTCCTACGCACAATTCCTTGAAACTTCTCAAACTCGAACAAACTTTTCTAGTAACAAACGTATTAAATTAAACATACTACATCATTTAGATCGCTTGAAATTATTTGTTTTTGAGTTACTCTAACAAACACAGACAAAGATAAAACTTTAAAAACTTGACAGTGAGCTGAAACCGTGTAAATATACAAAAAACCAAGCTGTGAATATCTAGCTAAAAAAAAATACATTATTTACCATATGGCTATGATGAATTAATTTCAATTTCTGAGGAGCTTTCCTGAACATGGTAAAATATGATAATAAGCCACTTCCATTAAAAAATAAAAAAGAATGTTATGGCTTAAATATTTGCAGCCCTGTATATCTACTGAAAGTTATGTACACCACATATGGTGCACATAAATATAATCCTATATTAATAACACACGGCACAATTTAAAGTACACTTCCATCAATTTTCAAGTATTGTCGCATTATAATCTTGTTCTCTTGTGTAGCCCTGTAAACAAACAGTGAATGATTTCTGTACCATATTCTACGTGAAATATGTTTTTACGCTTACAAAAAATATATATTCGTTTCATTTTGTTTAGTGCAGTCTATAGACGTTAAATTCTACTTACCTGCAACTTCCCCCATAGACATGTATTTGAATAGTCTTGGGTGTCTCTGTACATGAACCGTTTGCTTGATCTCAACGAAAATTTTAGTGTAGCACCTCTATATGATACACATTTAAAATACCAAGTTTGAATTTTCTGCTATAATTTGTTCTTGAGATATGCTGATAACAGACATACACACAGACGAACGGCTAAAAATATTATTTTTAGATTCAGGGACCCTCAAAACGTGTAAATATAGCAAAAACCCACTTTCGAAAATTTGACCCAAAAGCAATACTTTTTCTACCTTATGGGTAACAGAAAGTAAAAATAGAGTTTTCTTCCAAATTTTTAGTTAAAAAAAAAAAAAAAAAAAAACTATTTTCGGGTAATATGTTCCAAGCGAGATAATATGGAATAGTTATAAAGAGACTTATGCAATACTCATTTTCATAAAGGATAATATGGAATAGGATAGTATTTTTAAAGAAAATAATAATTTCAATATAAACACCGTATTTTGAAATTATTATTGAAAATAAACAGTATTAAAAATGTTACCAACAATAAAGTTTTACAAAAATCGCAAATAATATGGAATATTTTGTATTCCATATTACCCGAAACCATAGATATACTAATACTATATAGATTGATCATTGGGGAGAAAAAAGTGATTCCTTTTCACTTGGGAAAAGACGGCGATTTTACCAAAATATGGCCGTCTTTTCCCGAGTGAATACACACTGGAATATACACGGATATTTTGGCAAATAAAATTTATGAATAATTTATTTACTAAAGGTGAATGAAAAACTCAGATACAGTTTCAAATTCATTTTTCTTTTTTTTAATACCTCTTAATGGCTGATTCCAAAGCTTTTTTTTCGGCATCAAAAATCTTTGCACGATAACATGGTGAAGATAGATCTATATATATCATAGATAGATCTATATATATCTATGATAGATTTTACTCATTTTACTACTTCATAAATAGGTTACAAAATTCGTAAAACTTGTCTCAAAAAGTCTAATTGTTGATAAACTAAAGAAGTTGTATGACACAAAAGCTGCTCTTCACACTGACACATGATGAACTAGCGTTTATATTTGAGGCCCGGTGAAGGTGTTTGACTTATATCCGATGGGTTGCCGCTCCGTACACGTGAGATATAACAGTATTTCATTTTACCCGACTATTCTATATTCCCCGCCGTTTCTGTATGTTATTTTAATTCTATATTATCTAATATTATTTCAATTCATACTCGTAATAATAAAAAAAACAGGAAGAAAAAACTTTAATTAGCAAGGCGTCAGGGGTATTAAAATAATTATCCAAATTAACAGACTCATTTGCCTGCTTATAACAGGTAAAGTCACCAAAATCAGAATGGACAGGCCATAGATATAGTAATATATATAGATCTATCATCCCCATGTTATCGAGCAAAAAATTTTGACACCGAAAAAAGTTCTAAAATCAGCCATTAGAGAGTATTGAAAAAAAGAATGAAAAGAAAAATGAATTTGAAACTGTATCTGGAGTTTTTCATTCACCTTTAGTAAACAAATTATTCATAAATTTTATTTATTAAATTATCCATGTGTATTCCTGTGTGTGATTTACTCGGGGAAAGGCAGCCATTAGAGTAACTTTTCCCGAAAAAAAAGTATCACTTTTTCCCTCTCGCTGATCAATCTATGTCTTATTACTATATCTATGGGACAGACTTAAATATGATGGAATTTTATACCTCCAGACGATAAGAATAATGGCTAAGTAATAGAGCGAAATGTAATTTCGTGGCTGTGAGGCAAAGTCGTTGCATACGTTGCCGTGGACCCTGGTTTGATTCTGTCTGGTAAAGCATAATAATTTTAATTAACGCGAGATTTTGACAGTATGTTCTACGGAAAAAAAAAAATCTGTTATGTACGAATATTTTCTGTATTGTTCTGTTGCTGAATATTTCTGGCAACATATTTTTCAATAAAATACGGAATTTTTCTGTAATATAACAGGATTTTTATTTATTTATTTATTTTTTAGCGCACTTATGGAATGTAATAATTTTCTTTTCATTTTTTTTTTTTTTTTTTTTTTTTTTTTAAATCTGTCTTTACTGAATCAAAATGCTCCTTTTTATGTACTTATTTTATTGCATCTGGCTGCATATTTTCTGTCACATCCGTAATTCTCTACCTGCATCGTATATATACAGTATATCGTTCTTGACTAAATAATTTCCTCCCTTACCTTTCTTAATCAATACTTCTATTACTCGTATATATGTTCATCATTGTTCTACCAATTCGTTATTTTATGTGTTATCTCAATATCTACCTGATGTGAGAATTGGATGCAACTATAAATAGATTTTTATGTAAAGCACCTACATGTTTCATCTGCGTAGCGGTCTATGTACTATTTCATAACCAAATTCCTCCAAAAGTAACACCTATCGAGATATTTCAGGGGTTGAGTCTTTTTTATATGTCTGTTCAACAATTTGTAGATATTTTTATTTTGTTCCGAGTAGATAATTTCTATTATTTTATTTAATTTTTATTTATTTATTTTTTAGGATTTAATTATCATTAAGATTTGAAATTCTTAACTAGTGTACTTTTCCTGTTGTGCATTAGTTTTATTTTTCATGTACTGCATTTGGCGTATTTTACCAACGTCTCCTAGCTAGCTGAAATAACATTGCACCAAATTCAAAGCTCTTGCATTGGTACGCAATTATAACTTAGAACTTTGTTTAAAAATATAAAGCACTGGTTCACCAGTTAATATTTTCTTTAAATCCTGTAGAGATTTTTTTTTTCTTGGGATCTAAAATGCAATTTATTATCATCTCTAAAATCACTCAAAATTTTAGAATAGTCCTCAACGAATTTTCGAAAGTAGCCGTCAAACCCAAAAAGCTTTGAACTTGTTTAATATTTTTCAAGACGCGAAAATTTAGTACTGTAATGAATGATTTTTCATTATGATGGCCTTATAATTCCTTTTTACTTTCCGAACACTACAGTGAGGAAAGTATTGTAATCATGTCAAAAATCCGATTTCGAAATTTTGATGTTTCAATACGTTTGGAGGTCCCCTGAGTCCGTTTTCACTATTTTTACAATGATGTATGTATGTGTGTGTGTGTATGTATGTGTGTATGTAAGTGTGTATGAATGTGTGTATGTGTGTGAGTGAACACGCTAACGTCTAAACGCTTTGCTCGAATGAGCTGTAAGTTGGTACGCATGTTGCAAGTCATCGTAGCACGAACCCTATTGATTTTGATGAATCTAGCACTTATAGTTTTTTTACAGGGACACAAAGAAAAATTCTTTATCATTATGGCCTATGGAACCAAAATCTTAAAAGTGCTATAGCATCTAAACGCCTTATTCAATTGAGCAAAAGATTTATACACATATTATAAGTCACAGATACTCAATCTGTATAGATTTTGGTGAATCTAGCACTTATAGTTTTTTTACAGGGACATCAGGAATAATTCTTTACCATTATGGCCTATGGGGCCAAATTTTTAAAAGTGTGATAGCGTCTAAACGCCTTATTAATCTGAGCAAAAAATTTGTACACACGTTATAGGTCACAGTTGCACCAACTGTATAGATTTCGGTGAATTTAGCACTTACAGTTTTTTTTTACTTTTTACAGGGACACAAAGAAAAATTCTTTGTCATTATGGCCTATGGGACCAAATTTTTAAAGTGAAAAAAAAAAAAAAAAAAAAAAAAAAAAAAAAGAAAAATTCTTTATTGTTATGGTCTATATGGGCCCAAATTCTTTAAACTGCGATAGCGTCTAAACACCTTATTCAATTGAGCTGAAAATTTATACACATAAGTCACTATTGCACGAAGTGAATAAATTTTGATGAATATAGCATGTATAGTTCTTTTACACGGAGACAACGTAAAATTCTTTATCATTATGCCCTATGGGCTCAAATTCCTTAAAGCTCGATAACGTGAACGTCTAACCGTAATATCGGAATGAGCTGAAAATCTATATATATGTTATATATCACCGTCACACTAACTATATCTATTTGAGACTATGTAGCACTTATAGGTTTTTTAGAGGAACACAAAGAAAAATTCTTTATCATTGTTCCTTATGGGTTCAAATTATTTAAAATGCGATAGCGTCTGAACGCCTCATCCGATAGAGTTGAAATTTTACATACATATCACAGGTCACTATCACACAAGCTGAACAAATTTCGGTGAGTCTAGCATTTATACTTTTTTAAAAGGAGAGAACGAAAATTTTCATAGATCCTTATGGTCTATGGGCCCAAATTTTTTTAAAGTTCGATAGCGTCTAAACGTCTTATTCGATTGAGCTGAAAATTTATACGCATGTTACAGGTCACCGTTGCACGAACTATACTGATTTTGGTGAATCTAGCACGTATAGTGTTTTACAGGGACACAACGAAAAATTCTTTATCATTATGCTCTATGGGCTCAAATTCGTTAAAGCTCGATAACGTCTAAATGCTATATCCGATTGAGCTGAAAATCTATATGCATGTTATAGATCACATTTAAACGAGCTGTATGAATTTTGTAGAATCTAGCACTTATATTCTTTTTACAGTGACACGAATAAAAATTCTTTATCATTATGGGCTCAAATTATTTGAAGCGCGATAGCGTCCGAATGCCTCATTTGATTAAACTTAAAATTTATATAATTGCTATAGGTGACCGTTGCATGAACTGTGTAGATTTTAGTGAGTCTAGCCTTTATAGATTTTTACTGAGGCACAACGAAAATTTCTTTATCATTATGGTCTATGCTCAAAATATTTGAAGGGCAACAGCGTTAATTTTAAAGAACATACTACTTAGAGAAAAACACTTATATGCCTTATTATAATTTTCTCTATTGAGTATTTAATGACATCTCTTACTTTATTTGTAAACTGTTAATTACTAATGGCCGTATTCATCATTAACTTTAACTCCCGGTTCAAAGCAAAAACTTGAAAAGCGTCTAAAGGCAGGCTACAGCATTCCAGAAAAATTGGGCGCCCCGTTTCTGCCATCTAGCGTCGAAGATTTCATATAATCTTAGATTGGTTATTTTCCCCTAAAAAATCTGAAAATAACTATACCGCTAGATGGCAGAAACAACACGGCAAAATTTGCTGAAAATTTGCGAAAATTTGCTAAAATTTTCATGTTCGACCAGGAGTTGAAGTTATTGGTGAATAATAGCCTTAATGTTAGAAAAGTCGAGTGGAGTCACTCCAGATTTTTTCATAATATTATTCATTCATCGATGTAAGTATTTACAATTTTAAAACTAAGTAATTCACTGAACACGTGAAAAATACATCTTTCAAATATACAGATGGAATAGTATGCAATCCGAATGGCGCTTATAGATATTCACACAATCCTTCGTGAGTGACGAATGAAGTATAATTGATTATTTATACAAAAGTTTGTTCTTTTCTGCAACATTAAAAGTTTAAAAAAAAAAAAAAAAGAAAAGAAAAGAAAAGAGGGAAGACTGCGCCAACTATTGAGTGACATGCTCCAAAAGCTAATCAGCACCAATTTAAATCAAAGGAACAGCCAAATATTAGCTTAAATTGAATTCCGTCAATTGATTCGTGAGATACAGCGTCCGCAAAATTTCGGTAACACACAGGCATATATGCAGACAGACATTTTCTAACTAGTGTGTTATGACTATCACAAGACTTTCTTCTATATATTATCTTATATAAAGTCACGCAGTACAAGTTATTTATTAAATTATCATTAATTAAAATTATTTTCCATGATGAATGTAGTAGATTTTTATCTCAGAGAAGAATAACATTAGAAGTCGAAAGAAAGTCAATTTCATGCCGATATCAGAAGAAATGCGCTTTATTTATTTATTTTTTTTTTCATAAAAAAAAAAAAAAAAATCGATAACTTTACTCTAAGTCATTACAGATCTGTAGTTAAACTACTCGTTTTAAAGATATTGATGAGTTCTTTTGAATGATACCCATATTGAAAATTTACCTCCATAACCCATCTCAGGAAAGTGATGCTCCTTCATGCACACAACTTTTTTCTTGGTTTACTGCTACTACTATAAGTAATTCATATTAATTTTATAATCATTTGTTAAAAATAACTCTCATTATGTACATTTATAAATATTTTTTTCCTTCACTGCCATATTAAAAATGATGAAAAAATGGGGTCATAGCGATACTTATTGAGTGATTGATACCCAAATGTAATCAGTGCCAGTTTAGGTCAAGGTCCAACTAAATACCAAGTTTTGCTAAATTTCGATAATTGGCTTATGAGATTATAACGTCCACAAAATTTCTGACATATACACAGACACACAGATAGACAGACATTTTCTAAAAACAGTCAAATTTTATTCAGAACATTTCAAAACTTGTAAATCCGTCGAAAACTAAAGTTCAAAAATTTCTACGAATGCAATATTTTCTTCTTATGTACATAAAAAAATGTAAAAGCGTGTAAAGCATTACAAAACGTGTATATCGATCGAGAAACGGAGGTCGAAAATTTTCATGAATGTATTTCTTTCTTCTTATGTATGTACATAGAAGAAAGTAAAAATCAATTTCAGGAACTTTAGGAATCCGTCCTCACAGGTGGAAGGAATGCAAGATGGGTTTTTCGCACAGCCCTTTATATTTCAAAGAAAAATGGCTGCTATTCCGGAGATTATTGCTTGGACTTCGTAATCTAATGCATTTTGTGATTTTAAATACCAATATTTTGCTTAAAAATATTGTGTCATACGGAAAGTTCTGCTTTTTTTTTCATGATAAATAGAAGAAAACAGCACAAAAACATAGTAAAATTCAATTGTTCAGTTGTTCAACGAGTTTTTGCCATCATTCTGGTAGTTGGAAAATTCCTTTTTAAAAAACTAGAATGTTGTGGCCACCACGTGACTTTCTTCTATATTTTCCTATACAAATTCACTCATTAAAAATAATTTATTAAAATCATTATTTATTAAAATTATCTTCCATGTTAAGGCAGTACGATTTCCATATTTGAGAAGTAGTATAACACTAAATATCCAACAAAAAAGTTCATTTTATTCTGGATATTACATTAAAAAAAAAAAAATCGATAACTTTATTTTAAATTATTGCAGATCAATGGTTCAACCATTCATTTTAAAAATATTGGTGAGTTCTTTTGAAAGATACAGATACCCATCATGAACATTTATTCCCCTCGAGGGGTGACTTCCCCCCCCCAGGGGGGAAACGATACTCCTACATATACAATTTTTTCCCAGTTGACTATCGCTATTATAAATAATTCTTGTAAATTTTATAATGATAATTAAAAAATAATTCTCTTTATGCACATTTATACAAAATTTTGTCCTATACCACCATGTTAAAAATTTAGAAAATGCGGGATGGCAATGCTACCTGTTAGACAATTTTTACCAAAAGTTGATAGGCACTAATTTATGTCAAGGTGTAACTACATACCAATTTGTATGAAATTCTGTGCAGTAGTTCCTGAGATACAGTTGCCACAAAATTTTGTCACACACAGAGACAGACAGACATGTTCTAAAAATGGTCAAATCGTGTTCTACAGCTTTCAAAACGTGTAAATCCCTCAAAAATCCGAGGTCGAAAATTTTTACGTATCCAATACTTTCTTCAATTGAATATAGAAGAAAGTAAAAATTGTGTTACAGTATGAGCAAGAATTGTATAGAGCAAGCAGAAAACCTAGTATGTTCATATTTACATCATTTAAAGTCACTCCCTATTATCAGTTGTGAAATAACTAGATGAAACCGCGCTTAACTTTGAAAAACCGCAGGATTTTCTGGATAACCCAATAATTAATCCATGTTAACTGATTGATAAATAAATAAATAATAATAATAATAAAGCTATTCCTCCTGAATATATAATCTTGTTATGATGTGTTATGAATTTTTTTGTAAATGTTGTGCTTGTATGTTTGACACTGAGGAGGGCTAGTGCTCTAGACGAAACGTCTGCCGTGTATTTTAATGTTTTTAATTAAAATATATTTTTAAAGTTTTAAAATTTTTGTATTCATTATCTCATTTTAAATGTTACATTGGTTTTAATGATAAAAAGTGCTTACATTTATATTATAGCAAAATATTAAATACTTCCATTATTATTTGAAATGAAATACGTAGAAAGATATTCTTATTGTCATGTATGATATATGAAAGGCTTGTTAAACACCGATTAAATAACTCAACAAAAATAAAAACATTAAAAACTTACTTTTACAGCTTTTTATATTGCAAAATCTTTTAAGATTTTGTCGAAGGCGCGGGTCATCACATTTTCTACAACCAATTTAGGAGGGGAAAAAAGTGGACTCTCATAACCCTGTGTATAAAATTCGGAAAATTTTATACAGAGGGTCCACCAAAAAATCACACTTTACCACCCTGTATCTTGGAACTAAGCCGGAATTTCGGAAACACGTGTTCAATGAACTTGAGTGAATTTCATTTAATAATAATAATAACAACAAAAGTAATAATAAAGAAGTGTCTGAGGGGAATAGGGGGCACGGGAAGCTAGAGCAACAAACTTTAAAATTTCAAAAGGGAAGGGGGTCTGTTAATAGCTCGATGGAAAGGTCTTTCCAAGACAAATATTTTGTCAAAAGAAGTTTTGTTCTACTATACTTTTTTTCAGGAAGTTATGACGAATTAAATTTTTTGTTTAAAATGCTTACCTCTTACCCGTTGTATCTCCAGAACACTTTGGAAATTCTAAAAATTATAAAAAAGTGCTTAATTAATTCAAGGAGCTTTTCATTTGGTTTTCAAAAATTGAAGCTGAGGGTAAATAGTGAACATCCAGGAGAAGAGGAGGGGGAGACAGATTTGAAATTTGAAACGGAAGGAGTGTTTTGTGAGTTCGTTGTAAACATCGTCTCAAAACAAAATATATTTTTCTTAGTATTCCATTTACGCAGCTTATATCTTATAAAACATTTCACAAAATGTCTCATTCTCTTCGCTATAGTTTGGGAACACGACTGAATTTCTTAAAAGTATTAAAACGTATTCCATCAGTCTAAAGGGGGCTCAAAAAAATTGATGCTATGAGGGTATGGAAACACAAGAAGGCAAACTTTGAAATTGCAAATGGAAAGGGAATTATTTGCTCAGCGAAAGATTTTCTTAAAGGTTCAAATTAAACATGTTTTTAGAATTTTCAAAAATTCCGGGGCATTCCCTAGATATTGATGAATGGTGAAATTTTCTGAGAAAGCTTTTATTATTCAAAAAAGTTTTTAAAAGGAATCATAGCACATTTTTTGAAAGATTATCTTTAAAAATATTTAAAAGAGCTAACAAAACCTTACCATTGGAAATTTCAAAGTTAGTTCCCTTAGATATATCCTATATCCCCATTTCAATTGTAAAAAATCAAGCGACGTATAAGCTCTTAGACTCGTTGCTCTTAGATTCATTGCAATGAATAAAGCTTTTAGATTCATTGAATACTTTTTGTAGTTTTCAGAAATTCTGACATGATCCTGAAATATATGGAATAGGGTGAGAGCTATTTGCTATTTGCAGTATATGCAAGCGAAGTGATGACGTCACTGGCCGTCCGTGGATGCAAGAAAAAGATTTCCTATCTTACTCGCCCATTGGATTTTTTGTAAAAAATTATTAAAGATCGAGGAAAATTATTTCCCGATTTTAATAACCCGATATTTGGGTATAGATATGTATTAGTTATCGTGTGCATGCGTTAGATTAAGTTGTTTTTTCTCTAAAATTGATAAAATTTGAATTTTAAATTTCAAAACTCTAGAAAAAATAAAATGGTAAACTTCCATATTCGATTGAAAACATAAACATTTCATTTCAAAGAATGATATTTACACAATAAATATTCAACTAATATACTAATTAAAAGGAAAACGATAAATATTTTAACATAATTTGAAGTCAAATTTGTTTTCAAATGTCTAAATAAAGTGTATGATATACTAAGATACTCATATGTTGCAGCGGAATAGATTTCTTATCGGTCATCCTTGGCGGAAAAAAAAAAAAAAAAAAAAAAAAAAAAAATATCGCCAAACTATCTGGCGAACATATTTAATTCCTTTCAAATATCATGGTTAATTTAACAACTTATAGTAAGTATAGTAGAGAGTAATGAATAATATGAAACAATATTTCGTACAATACATATCACGAAAATGTACATCTGGCATGTATATTTTTGTATTACGTTTTTCATCGCCAAATACAAAAAAAGCCAAGGATGACAGAGTTTTGAAATTTAAAATTAAAATTTTGTCAATTTGACAGCAAAATAACTCAATCTAACACATGCATACGATAACTAATACATATCTATACCCAAATACGGCGTATCGCGTCATAACATCGCCGGAAAAAACATCGCACGTCAAAACATAGACGACAAAACATCGTTGTGTTAAAATCATCGATGACAAAAACATAGCCAAATGATAAGTTATTATTTAGGATAGGATGTCTGGTTTTCTAAGCAGCGGAGTCAGACTTGCAGTCAAACTGTCGGCTATTAAAATAGATTATCTGTGTAGATTATCTATCTTCCGGAAATTATATTTCATTTCTTTTTTTTTTCTTTCCCCTCCCCCCTCTCTCTATTCTCTTTTTTTTTTTTTTTTTTTTTTTTTTTTTAATGCGTTAATCTAAAATAATAGTTTTTTTTTTTTTTTTTTTTTTTCTGAATTACAGATAATTCTATGATTGTAGCAAATGCTGTTAAAATAAATATTTTCAGTTAAAAATTGCACATTTTACAATAATTCAATGAATTTTTAAGAATACTTTGCAATCTTTTTATTTATTTATTTATTTATTTATTATTATTATTTTCTCTTATCCATAAGGTAGAGAAAGTATTGTTTTAGGGTCAAATTTTCGAACGTTAGTTTTTGTTATATTTACACGTTTTGAGGCCCCCTGAATACGAAAATCGTGTTTTTAGCGGTTGGTCTCTCTCTGTGTGTGTGTGTCTGTCTTTGTGTGTGTCTTTATTATCAGCATATCTCAAGAATAAATAGAAGCAGAGATTCCCAAACTTGGTATTCTGAAATGTGTATTATATAGAGATGCTACACTGAGCTTTTCGTTGAGATGAAGTGAATCGTTCGTGTACAGGGACACTCAAGAGTATTCAAATACATTACGTCTATGGGGGAAATAGCAGTTAAGTAGAGTTTAACATCTATAGACTGCACTAAACCAAATGAAATGAATATATATTTTTATATGCATAAAAACATGCCTCATGTAGAATATGGTATAGAAATCATTTGCTGTTCGTTTACAGGGCTACACAAAAGAACTAGATTATAATGCGACAATCATGAAAATTGATGGTAGTATATTTCATTTTGTGCCGCGTGTTATTAATATAGGATTATATTTATGCGCACCATGTGATGCGTACATAACTTTCAGAAGATATACAGGGCTGCCAATATTTAAGCCATAACATTCTTCTTTATTTGTTAGTGGAAGTGCTTTACTATAATATACTATAACATATAATATTTTACCATCTCTAGGAAAGCTGCTCAAGAATTGAAACTAATTCCGCAAAGTTATATGGTAAATAATGTACTTTTTAAGCTAAATATTCATCGATTGTTTTCTTGTATATTTACACTTTTGAGGCTTCCTGAATACCGAAGTCAAGTTTTATAGTTTGATCTTTGCCTGTGTCTGTTAGAGTAAATTAAATAATAATAATAATTTCAGGCGATCCAAGTGATGTATTTTGAAGTGAATACGTTTGTTACTAGAAATGTTTGTTCAAGATTGACAAGTTTTAAGGAATGATGCGTGTGAAAGTTGTCTAAATAATTTTAAACGAACTTTTGAACTTAATAACAGATTTGAATTATCTATAAATGTAGTTACAATTAATGAAACGTGGAGTTGAGGGGGGCGTTAGTCACATCAGATTATTTTCTTTTATTTTTTACCTTGCTTTATGTAAGCTTCGTTTTATATCACTTGTCTACCGATATACACCCAAATTAATTTGGCATACGTTTTCATAATGGTTATCTCATACATTAAGTTTAATGCATGTATATGTCTTAAAAGTTGAGATTTAACCTTCCTACTTTTGAGATAAATTGCAGCACATAAGCGTTACCTGTCGGGTGATATGCACCCAAAATTGAACTAATAAAGGGTTTCATAATCTTCATTTCTTACATACTAAGTTTTGTGCATTTATATGCAGTAAAATCTAAAATGTAGTCTCTCCTTGAAAAAACAAAACAAAACAAAACAAAACAAAATTGTATAGCAGCACTACCTATTAGTCGATATGCACCCATACTTAATCAGTATAATGTGTTATAATGACCATCTTACCAAGTTTTGTTTGATTATTCACTACAGAACATGAGATATAGTCTTCCCTAAATTGGGAAAAATCGCAGTATAGCAGCGCCATCTGTTGAGCGATTTGCACCAAAAGGTGATAGGCATTAATTTATGTAAGGTGCAACTACATATAAATTTACATTAAATTTTGCTCTGTAGTTTCTTAGATATAGTTGCCACAAATTTTGTCACATGTACTGGCAGACGGACAGACAAAGATTTTCTAAAACAGATTTGATCGTGTTCTGGACCTCTTAAAACGTGTAAATCCATCGAAAAAGGAAGTCTAAAATGTTTACGAAATCAAAACTTTTTTCGATTGAATATGAAGAAAATATTAAAAAAAACTATGTTTTGGTCATCACAAAAAATATTCTATGTCATTGTTTATAACAGGGTATCTCACCGATTGATATGCGCAAAAATGTATACTCAGCGTAACTTCTCACAAATCATATTTTTCATTGCATGTCGGTGCAGTTTTAACTACTAGATGGTGACATGGCTATCTGAAAATACGCAAAAAATGATAGCAGCACTATCTGTGGACCGATATGCATTCAAATCGAATTAGCGTATTTTTTTTATAATATGTAGCTCACATAGGAAGTTTGGTCCCTTTATATAACATACAAACTGAAATATAGCCTACCTGTGAATAGAAAATATAATAGCAGCATAACAGTGCCACCTGTTCGACTCCTACACATCCAAAGTGAATCAAAATAATTTTACCTAATATACATGGTATTAAGTTTAGTCCAATTATATATCATAGACGTTGAGATATTGCCATCCCCTAAATGGGAT
Organism: Salticus scenicus; assembly: GCA_963930645.1. NCBI lineage: Eukaryota > Metazoa > Arthropoda > Arachnida > Araneae > Salticidae > Salticus > Salticus scenicus. Next base: position 139,031,347 of record OZ005649.1, read on the forward strand.
TAAATTGCACCATAGTAGCGCCAGCTATCGGCCCATTTGCATTTAAATCGAATCAGCATTATTTTACATAACATCCATTCCACCTGCCAAGTTTAGTGCATTTACAGCCTTATAGAAGCTGAGATATAAATTTTCATTAAAAGAGGGAAAATTACAGCATAGCTGTGCCATCTGTTGGCACCCCAATATCTAATCAAAATTAAATTTGTCAAGGTCTACCAAGTATCAAGTTTGGTTAAATTTTACCAATTACTTCAATCGATACAGCGTCTACAAAATTTTAGAAGTACACAGACATTTTCTAAAAGTGACTTTTAAAAAATATTCAAGATATCTCAAAACGTGTAGATCCATTGAAAACTTGTGATCGAAAGTTTTCATTATTCTTATACCTTCTTTAAATATATATTATTTACATATATATATATATATATATATATATATATATATAGCTGAAATTAAAACTTTTTTATGTTCATAGAAGCATGTAATAAAAAAGAAAGATGTTAAAAATAGTGTCGTCGGGGCCGTGCCCTTAGCGACCGTGCCCTTTGCGGAAATCTATAAACCCGTGCCCTTAGCGGCAATGTTATCCCCCCTCGATGGCGTGCTTTTAGCATACGTGCCTTTAGCGGAAATGTATAATAAATTTCAAAATAAATTAATAAATAAATAAAAGAACTCTTCAGTTTTCTCCACACTTTATCCGCATTTAGCACTGGCTGTATTTTGCTTCAGAAGTAAACTGTCGCAAAAACAAGTATACGTTGTAGAATATCCGTTATTTGAGGGAACGGTGATCTGTAACCATACACTGTAGTGTATAAAGTTTAATGAATCACAGTACAGTCGGTAACAAAAGTATCTGCAGTAAAAATTCGGTAGCAACAATTCCTATATGAAAAACGCACACTTCATACGGTTTTGTTAAATAAATCCTTATCGAATCATGTTCTTACACTGACTAAGAACAGGATTCAACAAGGGTTTATTTAACAAAACCGTATGAAGTGTGCTTTTTTTACATAGAAATTTTTGCTAGTGTTCGGACACTTTTGTTACCGACTGTACACAAACCAGTGGCATATGTTCTGCTAGAGCCATTTTAAGTAGGGAATATTCAATAATGAATTTGAATAACACATATTATTAAAAAAAAATAAAATTAAATTAAAGTAAAAATTAGTAAGTTGCGGCCACCACAAGACTTTCTTTTATATTTTTCTATACAAATTCACTAAGTGCAAATAAATAATTTTTATCTTAGAGGAAACTAACACTAAATATCCAACGTATAGACAGTTGTTTTATTGTCTATAAATGACATCTTAAAAAATGCATTTTTATAATAGTTATGTCACATATCAAGTTTCGTAAAGTTATGAGCTATAGAAGTTGAGATATAGCTTTCACATTGTCGAGGAAATTTGCAGTATAACAACGCCACCTATTGGTCGATAAGCACCCAAATTGAAGCAGCATAATATCTCACAATGGCCTTCACATACATCATGTTTTGTTTGATTATACGCAATAGAGCCTGAGATATAGCCTTCCCTTCAATTGTGGAAACCGCTGTATAGCAGCGCCACCTGTGGAGCGGTTGACACCAAAAGTTGACAGATAGTCATTTAGGTTAAGGTGCATCAACATATAAATTTATATGGAACTCTGTGCAGTAATTCCTGAGATATAGCTTTCCCTTAAATTGTAGAAATCGCTGTATAGCAGCACCACTTGTCGGTCCATAAGCATTCAAATTGAATCAGCATAATGTCTCATGGTGGCCTTCTCTCATACAAGTTTTGATTGATTATACGCAATACAACCTGATATATAGCTTCCACTTAAATTGTAGAAATCGTTGTATAGCAGTGCCATCTGTTGAGAGCTTGGCATCAAAAGTTGATAGCGCTAATTTAGCTCAAGGTGCATCTACATGTAAATTTATATGCAATTCTGAGCAGTAGTCCCGGAGATTCAGTTGCCACAAAATTTTTGTCACACACACAGACAGACAGACATTTTTTAAAAATAGTCAAATCGTATTCTAGACCTCTCAAAACGTGTAAATCCGTCGAAAACCGGAAATCTAAAATTTTTACGAATCCAATACTTTCTTCTATTGAATATAGAAGAAAAATAAAAAATTCTTAAAATATTTACGGGCACTGGAAACGGACAGTAGAATAGACAAATACACTAATTCAAATCATATTCACATTTTAAAAAATGGTCGAATAAACGCTTAATGTAAAAGAAAATGCATTTCAGAAAATTTACAATAATAACCCTCAGTATAACTGAATAATTTTGTCTGACTCTGTAAATCTAATGCAAATCATACTACATTGTATAGAAAATATTATTTTGTGCATTTGAATAACATATTTCTATCTTCCACATGCACACCTTCTTATTTCCGCTAAGGGCACGGCTTCTTCTATTCCTCCTTCTTCCCTTTCATCCATTCCGCTAAGGGCACGTTCCGCTAAGGGCACGGTCGCTAAGGGCACGACACCGTGTCGTCATGACATAAAAAATCAGTCTGACATTTATATTTAATCTTTAAATTGTTGTTGAACAAACAACCCAAAATAATAATAATAATAATAATAATTTCCTTCTAATGTTTAGTCTATTCAATTGTTATTAACAAAAAAAAAAAAAACGTTTTGTTTTCTATCGGCTATGTTATTGTCGAGGCGATGTTATTGACTAGGCGACGTTTTGACAAGCGATGTTTTGACGGCGATGAATTGACGGGCTACGTTCAATTTTTAATAATTTTTTACAAAAAATACAATGGGTGATTAACATAGGTCATCTTTTCTTGCATCCACGGACTGAGTAAGGCCACACTTCGCTTGCGTATATTTAATCAGATATTTTAAAAAAATGGTAAGACAAAATATATTTTTAAAAATATTTGTTAAAAGACGACCTTTAAAACAAACTGGCAAATAACTCCTTCCCGCTTGAAATTTCAAAGTTGCCTTGTGATCATATACGACAGTTACAACACATTTTAAGCACTATCTATATAAATAAAGCAAAGAGTTTGTCGGCGGAACACATGCGAGCGGATCACTCCTATTTTTGATTTGTCTAGATTTAACTATTTTGGTGATGAAAGTCGGCCATTTTTTTTAGTAAAAACTGATACATTTTTTTAAAAAATAAGGAAGAGATATTATACTTTTTTAAAAGAGCTCTAAAAACTGTTCATTTTTTGTGAGGACACTATATACATCAAGTTATTAGATTTAAATATATTACGTTGCAAAGTTTCACAACGCGATATCATTCGATTGCTTTTATCTTAAAATAAGAGTCTAATATTAAACAAAAAAACAGTTTAACGGTAAAGAATAATGAATAACTTTTTAAAAATTATCAGTTGAAGTTCTAAGAGCACATTTGAAGTTCGAAGAGCTGCAAGTTTTAAATTACAGCGTACTTATTTTCCATACATAAATCTATTAAATTTGTAAACAATGGACGACTAGAACGAGGCGGAGTTTCCCTTTGTTTGTGGGGAAAAGCTGCGCTATGATTGGCTATAGTCCTTTATTTGTGGGCTAAATTAAGACTCCTATAGGTTAAATTTCATCATGACGTCGAATGACGACAGAAAGTCTTGAGAATCATTCACATAAGACCATAGAGCATTGTTGCAAAACGAGTGCAAAACGGAAGAAACATTTAATTTAATTTAATTTGTAATATGTTATTCTGACTTTTTGACTTTGAAAGGAATTTTTAATTATGTTTCAAAGCCAAAAATGTGATATAAAAAATAATTAGTGATTCAATTCTTTTGAAAATGGGCTATTCCCAACGTCGTCTGCTCAGTCATGTGATAGGGGAAAACAAAGAATCAAATTCTGAGAATCGAATACAATTAAATATTGTTCTTAAGAACAAAAGTGTTAACATTGAATCTATAATAATAAAAGAAGATGTCTGTCTGTCTGTCTATCTGTCTGAGCATCTATACGTTCAGCCCCTACTGAACGCAGAAGTATAAAATTTAACATACGGGTACCTAGAAGCCTTCCCGAGGGGATAGTGAAAACAGGATTTAAAAGTTTTAATTAGTTGCGGAGATATTAATTAAAATATAGACCTATGTCTAATCAAAAAGCGATCTCAATCACTGAGAATTCACCGCGATTGCATAAAAATAGATATTTTAACGGAGTTAAAAGCAGAAAAAATGGAAAATAAATTAGAAATATTAGTCCGATCGTTACAAATTTGGTACCAAATGAAAGGTTTTTTTTTTCCGAATCTAAGAGTGCAAGCGGCTTATCGATACATCAATTAGATTTTTTAAAATTAACTAAAGTATGAAATTTAGTTGGCAAATCGATTGCGGATATTTTCGAGTGTAAAATTATTATTATCGACGGAAAAGAGGGGAGGGGGGGGAGCGAAGAGGCAAAGATGTAGAACAGGAACGGGAGTTTCGGAGAAATCCATGGAACACCTAGAACACCTTTATTCTTTAATATTTTGCAAAGTTTCGAATTACAATTTCTGCTTACATATCGTACTAAGGATTTTTAACGTTATATAGTCCGGAATTAAGCAAGTTTCGGAGAAAACCATGGATAAGTCGGACACAAATCTTTTTATAAAAATGTCTATATTAGCTTTGTATCTCAGCTTCTAATTAACATAATTTCATAAGTAATATATCATTTAAAAGTTATCTGAATTAGAATTGATGAGTATCTGTTGCAAATCTCTGTCGCCAGAGGGCGCTCTGATATTTTAGTAATTCAATATCTAGAATTCTACTTATAGCACATCATTTGAAATATTACGGACTTTTAAACTGATATAAGCCGTTAAATTCCGTACGGGAGTTTCAGAGAAAACCACAGAAAAGCCAGAACACCTTTATTACAATATCTCCAATTCTAATTATGATGCAGGCTTTCGAATTCCGATACTCCGTTCGCATTTCGTATTAAGTTTCAAAGAAAAAAAAAAAACGAAAAAAATCAGACACAAATTTTGTTGTAACAATGCTTATATTACCTTTGTATCTCAGCTTCTAATTAACATAATTCCATAGGTAAAATATCATTTTAAGTCTTTTAAACTGAAATTGAGGAGTACATATTGCAAATCTCTGTCGCCAGAGGGCGCGTTGTCATTTCAATAATTCAATATCTCCAATTCTGATTATCAGTAAATTACTTATAGGGAGAAGATTGGGAGACCGTAGGCCCCACCGGGTTGCGGATTTGCCACGATCAGAATTTTCAAGGTCCTTTATATGGTGAGCGAACAGGCTATTTCAAATCATGAAATGTAAAGCGTCGTCTTAGTCGCCACAGAGCGAAAATTTGCTACAGTTAAAAATTTCAAATCTATTTGTGGCATGAGTGTGGAAGCTGTTGTAAGTTCTAAAACGGGGATAAGGCGCCGCAGCCGCCACCGAGCTGGACTTTGCTGAAGTCAGAATTTTGAAAGATCGTAACACGGGGAGCCAACAAGCTGTTTCAGATATTGAAATGGGAAGAGGGCGCCGTAGGCGCTACCAAGTGGTAATTTACTGCGATTAAATTGTTCAATAAAGTTATTTTTACTAAATGTCAATGAGCTGTTGAAGGACCTGAAATGGGAAAAAGGCGCCGCAGGCGCCACTAAGCGGGAGTTTCGTAAAGTCGAACTTTTCAAGGATCGCGAACCAGCTGGTCGCCGAAGGCGGCTAGTATAAAATAAAATGAAAGTAATATTGTGCATTTGTAAACAGTAGAATAATTTTTAAAAAATACTTTATGTGTATTTTTTTTCACCTGTAAGAATCGATTTTTGTATGTTCCAGTTTAACTGTTACATTAACTGATCTAGCAATAAATAATAGCTTGTTCTTGTGGAATGTTTAAGGATTATAATTTGAAATTTTAAAACGTTTCTAATTAAATTTAATTGCATAAATGTGTTACAACAAATTAATTAACTTAGTTACTGGTCTAAATGACTTTACACCGTGCGATGTTGCACTGGCAATGATTTAAGTACCAAAAATCAGAGTATTTAACATGTTCTCCATGAATATCAATAACAAATATAAACTAAATGATGATTGTAAATGTGTACAGCAAATAAAAGATGATGAATAATGATATAAAATGGATTACAAATGATGATGTATAAAACAAAATAACACAGGTTAAATACGATTGATCAAAAATAAGAATAGAAAATATGTTATTTCAGATATCGCTATAGATATAGAAGACTTATTCTGCTGTTTGTTTTTCACCTATCATGTGACCTCTGACGTCAGGTGGAAGGAGTCCATTCATTTAAATTTAGTGACCAGCGAAGCGGGTGTAGCCTGCTAGTTTTGTATAAAATGATACCTAAAATTATTTTTTCTTTAATTTGTTGTTACTAGTCTTATCTTTGCTTTCGAGACAAAATTGTTGAAATATAAGAGCTTACATTCCTGAAGTTTTAGGATAATTCGTCTAGTTCTTTTCTAGATATTTGACAAAACATCTAAAATCGAAAGGTGTCCGGTCAGTTAGGGCAAGGTAGTGTGAGATAGCCAACTTGTTAATAAATTTATAAATTGAGTTGAGATAAAATCTTAATTTTCTAAAGCCTCTGCTCACTCCTTTCTAGGATTTCCCCGCCTCGAGTCACTGAATCCTATGTAAGACTATGGCGAAATTTGTTCATAGAAATTCTCATTACCTAATTGGTATTTTTAAATTCCATTTTCTTACTCAGAAAATTCGCAACCGTTCAATTAGTATCCGCTTTCCAAAAATTGAATTTTTTAAATTTTAATATTTCATTTTACAGCTAAAAAATGAGAAAAATGCATTTAGTGAAAAATTCGCATATTTAAACTCAAAATTAAAATTAATTTTTCTTTTTTTTTTTTTAACTAAATTTTTAGAAAACGAATACTAATTTAACGGTTGTATATTTTCAGAATAGGAAAACGGAATTTGAAAATAACAATTAGGTAATGTGTAATTCTATAAACAAATTTTGCCATAGAATAACATGTGCTTTGAATGGCCTTGACGATGACCTTTATATCTGTTGTGAAATTTATACATGATACATAGACGTTATTATAATTTATAATTCTGAAAAAAGAAAAAGAAAAAAGTATAATCACAGGACTGCCACAGGCAACTTTTTTTAATATTCTTTTTGTACCACTATTTCCAAAAAGTAAAATTTACAATATATTTTCGCAGGTAAAAGTGCACTTTGCCTGCTTAAATTTATTATAAATTTTATGTTATGGAAATAATGGTTCGGAAATAATTTTAAAAAATGTCGCCTGTGGCTGCCTTTTAATCATGTATTAAATAACTTTTATTTTGTTGTAATTACAATCGTGTACAAAATAATTTTCATTCTATTATGCTATTGTTGTTAATATTATTACGCATAAAATATTTTACTATCATTTCTGTTGGAAACCTCGTCATTTTATGACTGATTTTGAGTAGCATGTGAGCCCATGGAATCTAGATAGGCATTAGATTACGTGTTGATGCTTGACAGTCCCTGTAGATTTACATTAGAATAGACATTCATTATTATCGTCTTTTAGGGTGGTCAAAATGTCTGAACTACCCCCTCCCTCCATGAAATTAGTCTGTGTTCCATTCTATAAAAAATCTATTTTCGTGTGATTTGCCAGAACATGATCTCTAACAAGCCAATCAGAAGTGTCAGTCCTGCCCACTATTTTCGACTTATTTTCGGAAGAGAGTTTATTAACCCTTTCATGGTCACGAACGTGTATACGCGGTCGGAGATTTCTACTTCTAAATGGTCACGACCGTTTATAGACTGTCAGCATTTGTTACTTCTAAATGGTTATGAACGTTATAGCACGGTCGAGAGTTTGTACTTGAAAATGGTCACGGGCGCGTATTCACGTTTGTGCTTTTCCCCTTTGCTCCACACTGGGAGTTGAAGTAGGCGTTTTTCAGCCACTCCTTCTTTCACCGACACAGTAGTCGTACAACAGGACGTCCATTCATCATATTATTTGTATTCCAGCGGATTGACAAGGATTTGGTTAAAAAATGCTTTTGAGAATCTCTTTAGATGGTTAAGAAAAACATTGTATTTCAAAACAGATACTAGGTTCGATCGTTAGCAACTACACAGACTTCATTGCTTATTTATTTCATTTTATATTCTTGTGCATAATAATCTAATTCATAATAATAATTGAATCCGTTGCAAATTTATAGTTTACTTAATATTTTGTTTCAAAGAATTCTTTTTTTTTTTTTTTTTTTTTTTTTTTTTTTTACACTAACAACATCCCCCCCCCCCTCGCTTAATTATTAGTATACTAAATAACTAAATATTACTCGCAACCTCGCAAGTGAAGTTTAGAATGTTATGATAGACAGAACCGAGACTTCCTATAAAGATGATTTGTAAGAAAAATACAGAATAGAAAATAGTTAAAATTCAATCTAGCAGACACCCTCAAGATCTAATATTTTTTAGGGCCATATATATTTCTTTAAAGACAATTTTGTGAACCATTATTTTTTAAATAAATATTAAAAAATATTTTTTTTTTGTTGTTCAGAATAATTGAATTACAATGTAACATAAAATACTGTACATATAAAAATATCAAATTACACACTTTTTTTTTTTTTTTTTTCCGTATATCTTTTGTGATAAATTTGCTGGAGTTGCCTTTTCGTTTACATTAAGCGTTTTAAAATTTTCTAACAATTTTTAAGCGTGAATATGATTTCAGTATGTGCATATGTCTATCGGACTGTCCATCTGTTTGTCAATTTGTCTACTTACCCCTGCGACCGTAAATATTTTTATATTTTTTTAAATTGATATATAATGTTGAAGTACATTGTGGAATGTTTCTTATTTCAAATGGCATTAATAGTGCGGGTACAACTGGTTTACGTACATGGAATCCCCCCACCCCACCCCACCCCAAACAAACAAACAAACAAACAAACAAACAAAAAAAAAAAAAAAAAAAAATTGCTAATGCATTGCGTTTTAGGAAAGATATTTATATGAATCACATTTAAATAATTTCCTACTGCAAATTCTTTCAGTCCTCCAGTCGGCCCGTTGTATGATGACGTAGGCAAAGAACATTAAAAGTTATACGATACAACAAGTACGTACAGTTGGAAAATGTTGTTAATCAATACGCAGCGCATATATATATATATTTTTTTTTAATCAAGTCTGAACTAATGGAACATGGAATTTCAAATGCTGTTTCTCAAATTATAAAATATGTGATTTTTTTTTTTTTTTTTTTTTTTTTTTGGTTGCTGTTGTTGTTCAACTAAATGGCGTAATTAGACATTAATACATATAAAATATCATTGTTCGTAGTAAAATTTTATATTATCAGCTTTCTTATTCACCGAATTATTGCATAAAGATTTATTATTATTATTACCATCTTTATTATTATTTTCTTGTGTGTGTGCAAATTATTTTTTTAAATATTTTTATTCAGATAGAAAGAATCAAATGGTGTATTTCTTTTTACTATAAATATAATTCGTGTATCTTAAAAAAAATAAACGTTGTATGCTAATCCTATTTTTTTTTTTTTTTGTGTGTGTGTGTGTGTATATGTGTGTGATTTTTTTTATCATCAAAATATATAAAGAATATTCATTTTAGTAGTCATTTTGATAAAGACTTAAATAAATAAACACAAATACGACAAAAATTGTTAATTGCGTACTGAAAAATAATTTATATTTACAAATAGCTAATATCTTTCGATTATAAATAGCGAACTTTGTAATAATTTACTTGTAAGAGCAACTAAAGAGTTTAATTAGCATTATATATTTTTTAAATTATTAGTAGTTAGTTGCGTCATACTATTTTTCTTAGAAAAATAATTTAAATGGTATTGTTTTAGTTAGAAACGCTATTATTCATTCTTATTATTTTAATTTTATTATGTTAAAGCATTTTAAATTGTATTTAGTAAATACTCATTTATAAAAAGGGATTTAAAATTACATATATTAACTTATATAAAGGATAAATTCTTTTTGATTTCCGAAGTGCGTATTTGGGAGTACAGAAAATTCTATTTCACTCTTTCCGATTGTTCTACGATTAAAGGTAATCTTTACTAAGGGAGATTTGTCAATTTTGACATGTCCGATGACTTTGATGCACACATTTGTTATAAGACAAGCAGTGGGGGAGAGGGGGGGGGGAGTAAAGAAGCAAAATTTTCAAGCAGAGTGATGAATACTGAAATTGATAGCATACTTTACAAATACATACTACAAAAATATTTTAATAAGAATAATATTTTACCTTTTAACGTGAATCCACTTTAAATCATTATTTAAAAATAATTTCAAGTTAACTGATTGCTGATTATCACGATTTTTATCGTTGATAAATTTTCTACAGCTATTTTTACTGCGTACCCGACAATATCCTCCCCTCCTCCTCCTCAAAAAAAAAAAAAAAAAGAAAGAAAGAAAAAATCTGACAGTAGCCTAACAGTTATTTTTATACTTATGCTTATTTTTAATAATAAAAAGTTTGTTGCCTATTTCTGTAGATTTTTTAATTTTGCCCTAGTTTTTTCACAATCGCATTTTTACATTTTTTAATAATTTAGCTATTTAACCTGAATGTTTTTAATTATCTCCTTTAAAATTTAGTAACATCAATTCGATTCTTTTTGAATGAAATTGATAAATGTTATAGATCTTCGTTTAACAGCGTGGGGAAAGTTGTGTGCTCTTAAAAACCTTCTAAAAGATAAAAGATTTATAACTCTTTCAGAAGGAAGCACAAAATAACACGGGTAAAATAAAATCTATAGACGAAAATTATGTGAACAATTACTTCTGTAATATAAAATTCATTAAATAAAACAGAACATATGTAGTTCGCTTACACAGACACACAAAGAAAATCTGATACATTATGCTTTATTAGCATTTGTTTGTATAATAAGAGTGAACTTTGAAAGTGTCTAAAATTCAGTTAACCCAGAATTAGAACGCAAAAAGAACGCAAAAATTATTTGTATTAGATCTTTCATCTCCAAACTATATATTTAAAAATAATAATAATAATAATAATAATAAAATAAAATATGTGTTAAATTGCCGTAAACATGTATACCATTTTCAATAAAACAACTTTTTAAATGTATTTTTTTTCCCCTAAACGATTTAGCCATTCTGTAAAATAAATAGATTTAAAACAATACAGTGTTTGGAACATTGAGAGGCATTACTTTACATCTCCATTCATATTTTCAATATAATGGATCTAGAGATCGGGAGCCTCAATAACTCGTTTAACTTTTTTTTGCGATATTTATTTTTGCGTAACTAATTTATTATTTCTCTCTCTGTATATATACATACATATAATAGTAAATTATTTAATAATATAACATAATTAACTTATTTAATAATATAACTCTCAATGAATTTGGACGATTAGGATCAAATGAACAGAAATCCTGGTTTTATATATCTTTTCATGTCGTTTTTAACCTAAATTTGAATAATTGTTATTTACTAATTGGAAAAAAAGAGAGAGAGAGAGAGAGAGAGGGAATCTTTATACTTGCAGGTGAGGCACAGGTAAAGAAAAAATATTATTTTATATAACTTATTTTTAAGAATTCTTTGAATCGTTGAATCTTTTAATAATTATCATTAACTAATTAAAAAACAAAAAATACTGTTGATTATATCGGGCAATGAGGCAGGTGCAGAAGAAAGAAAACTGTTTATAATCAATATTTAAGGTCACGGATTTGCCGCTCATCTAAATCATCCGTTTGAATATTGTAGTAACGTTCATAAAATGTGTAAAGCTCTTAATAAAATTCAAAATATATTTCAAGTTATTACGACAAGTTGCCACCCATGCCAGTTTTTAAAACTCATTCGATATATTTAAATAACCCAACATATTCATAGTTGCATATTCACCGAACGGTGCAATTAAATTTGGTACAGAGAAAAAAGAAACAATATGCGTCTAGTAAAAGCGGAACTTGTGCCTATTTTGTTCGCCTGATGAAGGGTCATGTGTTCTTTCAATTCGAAACAATTGTTACGAGTTTATTGCATTTTTTGGTGCTTATTCAAAATTTTGTACTTATTATTTCTGTTATTATTGTTATTTACTGATTTATTTATTTTCTTTTAAATTTTCCTTTTGTTTCTTTTCTTTTGTTTACTTTCTTTTATTATGTAAAAGTAGAAAGCAATAGATTCATGATAACTTTTAATCTCCGGTATTTGATGGGTTTACACGTTTTCAAATTCCTTGAATACGATTTGGTTATCTTCAGAAAATGTGTGCGTGAGTATCATAGTTTTTATGGAAGCTGTATCTCAAGAACAAATGAACAGAATTTCACCATTTAGTTGTACCTTGATTTAAACTGCTGCTGATTACATTTGAAGATCAATTGCTTACTAGGTGGTGCTAGGTGGTGGCCATTTTTCAAAATTTTTAGTATGGACCAAATTTCGTATAAATGTACAAAATGAGAATTATTTTTAACGAATAATTGGAAAAAAAAATTATGAATTAGTAATAATAGTAGTAGTAAACTAAGAAAATAATTGTGTGCATGTAGGAGCATCACCCCCCCCCCCCCAATCCTCTCGTTGGGGATACAAAATTTTTGATATAGATATCCTTTTAAAGATCTCCTCAATACTTTTAAAACAAATAATTGAACTATAGATCTGTTATGATTTAAATATCTCTCTTTTTTCTTTTTTTACGGAAAAAAAGTATTTTCTCTCATGCCAAAAAAATTGACTCTCTTCCGCATTTAGTGCTACTTGTCTGAGAAGAAAATCTTCTGCATTCATCAAGGAAAATAATTTACTGCATGAATTTGTCTAGGAAAATACAGAATAAAGTCTTGTAATGGCCACAACATATTAGATTTTTTTTTTTTAATATATAATTATTATTTTAACTTTTTAGAGGGGGTGGGGGTGGGAGATTATTTCAGAAAATTTAAATATTAATTTTATTTTTATACATATTACTGAGATTGGTATTAAATTTATTAATATTTACCAGAAAAGTGTGTTACAAATTTCTTTCACTGAATTTATTATAGTAATAATAATAATAATGAGCTTTTCTCCTTTTTGAAAATATAAATAATTAAAATATATACATATATTTGGTGATTTAAATGTAAATTTCTGTATTCTCAAATGTTTTACGAAATTTTTCATTTCTATTCTTTCTTTCTTTTTCTTTTTTTATACTGATATAAATTATTTTTTCTCTAGGCCAACTATGTTTGAATACAAATTATAATCACTATCTCAAACATTTTTACCATTTTTACTCAGACTTTTAGGTATTTGCATAAGATACGTTTTTATATCATTATTATATTCGTTACTTTTTTTTTCGGTTACCGTTGTCATGACATGGTTCCGAAGCTAATGTTAAAGAAATCAACAAGTGATAATGAAAGTGAGAACAATTGGAATAAAATATTAGACGAGGTGAAGTGGAAAAGTGAAGTTTAATACAATTTAATTAGAATAAGATAAACAGGGAAATTTAGCAGTGGTAGATCCAAAACTTAACTTTTTTTTTTGGGGGGGGGAAGGGGGGGGGCTAAGAGTTTCAAGATATCATTCCAGATCAATGAAAAATTTACATTTGCAACATACAATTGTGAATGTCAGTGTTTTTTTTTTTTTTTTTTTTTTTTTTTCAAGGGGGGGGGGGCTTCAGCCCCCTCGTCCCCACTTAGATCCGCCACTGAAATTTAGAAAGAAAACATTTTCAAAATGTTTAATAAATTTCAAAATTAAAAATTGGTTTAAAAGTTTGCAAGTAGCAATATTTTAAATCAGTTGGGGATATTAATAAATACATTATAATTCCGTGAAGTTTCACTGTATTATTATGCGACAGAAATAAGTTATTATTATGAATGAAGATACTATTTTCCTTGAAGATTTCATTCCCTCCCTCTTTTCAACTGCTTGTTCACCCCACACCATTTGCGCAGTTCTAAGTCTGTAAACCTGCGGATATACAAAAATTTTGAGAAAAAATTGTACAGTTATAATACACTGTTTCTGAGAGTCGCTTTCTTCAGATTATCTATTGTATACTTTCTAGAAAGAAACGTTCCAGTTTATTCTTCTTATCAGTCAATATAAGGTTTCATTTCAGTGTTTATTTTTCATTTAGGTTTACTTCCTCCTATAACGGTGAAAAATATTGTTACTCGTTATTTAAAATAGTTTATGTTGTCATTTTTATAAATTGCATTCTGATTCCGAAGAAGAAATTTTAATTGAATCATTATTCAACTTTTATTCACCTAAATGTCAACATTTGTAGCTGTGCGATCAGTAGTTGGAGCGCCAGATCGCAGATACACACACAAACATACACTCCTCTTTATTTATACAGATAATTATTTATTAAAATTATTTTCCATGAATAATGAAGACGATTTTCATCTCACAGAATTATAGCATTAAATAATAAATACAAAACTTTGGACAAACACCATAAAATGCAAGAAAATCGCAACAATTGTTTCGGATCAAAAGCTGCTTTGATTGCAGCACTTGTGTCTACTTTTTTCGCCTGACGAAGGACTGTGTTTTCTTTCTACACGAAACAATTTTTGCAAGTTTCTTGCATTTCACGGCGTTTATCCGAAGTTTGTACTTATCATTTTAAAACACCAGTTCTGTGGTGTTTTTTATTATAGCAATAAAAGGCAGAAGAACGTCAATATTGGATCAACATCAGAAGATTTTTTTTTTTTTTTTTTTCGTTATAAATGAAAAAAATAGATACTTTTTTTTTAAATTACTACAGATCTATGGTTCAAGCATTCGTTTCAAAAGTATTGATGAGTTCTTTCGAAAGATACTCATACTGAAATTTTATACCTCCTTTTTTTTTTTTTTTTTTTTTTTTTCCTTGCATTTTAATTAACTGAAACTGACTACTTATTTTTAAAAAGTGGATTTATTACTTGCTACGTATATAACAAGTTATAATAATAATAATAATAAAAGTCAATTCCTACTTAGGTCAACAAAGAAAAATTTTATTTTAGTTAATAAATAGAAATAAAAGGTGCGCGTGCAAAATCAACTAAAAAGTAAAATAAAATTTATAAATGGACAATATTTAAGCTCGTGGACTCAGTTCAGTTATATAATAAGAATAATTACAAGATAAAATGAACTTTAATATACCATATGTTAAGTTTTCTGTTGAATCATATAAACGCTACCGAAGACAGCGGGAATCCGGAAAAATTGGCTAAAAGTATTTAAAAAAATTCATTGTTATCGTGTTTTGAGCTATTATAAAAGTTTCAAACGGCTAGCTAGCTAGCCGGGAAGTTAGTTAAAAATCGATTGCAAGCTTTGTACTGGCAACGCTGCCGAAGGCAGCAGGGACCCGAAACAGTTGGTTAAAAGTATTTTTTAAATGCATTTTCACCGTATTCTGAACTATTCTAAAAGCTTCAAATGTCTAGCTTGTTGGGAAGTTAGTTAAATAAATTTTCTGTTGAATCATATAAACGCTGCCGAAGGCAGTAGGGACCTGCAACAGTTTACTAAAAGTGTAAAAAAAATGTATTGTCACCGTGTTCTGAGCTGTCCTGAAAGTTTCAAATGCCTAGCTAGTCGGGAAATTAGTTAAAAATCGAATGCAAATTTTGTACTAGTACACTGACGAAGGCAGAAGGAACCCGAAACAGTTGGCTTAAAGTATTTAAAAAATGTATTGTCACCGTGTTCTGAGCAATCCTGAAAGTTTCAAATTTCTAGCTAGTCGGGAAGTTAGTTAAAAATTGATTGCAAGATTTGTACAAGATATATATAGGGAGAGTGTGAACTAATAGTAGGAATTGAAAAAGAAAGCAGAAGATGTAAAAAAATTTCGATTTCCGGTTTTTGATGTATTTACAAGTCTTGAGATTTCCTTGCATTTCAGTTAATTGAAATTGACTACTTATTTTTTCAAAAATGGATTTATTATTCTATCTTCTGCATGTATAAGAAGAAAGTATAAGAATAATACACAATTTAGATTTCTGGTTTTCGATGAAGTTACACGTTTTGAGATTACTCAAATAGACCATTTATAGAAAAGGTCTGTTTTTTTAGTTTGAACACTGTACTTCATGGTCGAATCGTGCCAATAAGTATTGCTTCTCTGCAATTTAATTCCGTTTATGAGAAGTCAATATTTTTCCTTTCCTTAGTTTTTGTAAAAAGTTGTCGAATTTCGACCACTGGGGGATACTAATGCAAATAAATAAATAAATAAAATCAGTAAAATCTCCAAAAGTTGTCGGATTTAGATGAAATTTACGACGCAATTTGGACATGCATAGTAATGCATAAACATTCATTCTTATTGAAAAAGGATATATTTTAGCAACATTTGACTATGTTAAATTTCAGGCACTTCATGAAAAATCGCAATGTTTATCCACACAAAGAGGAGAAAAGTGTCTTTTCAACTTCGATCTCTGGCGTTAACGATTATATAACACTTGTAAACGCAAGATGGTAAATGGGTTTATCTAACCAAATGTATTCGTAACAAAATTTTATGTTTTTTAATTAATTACAAAAAAATTATTAAGATATCGAAAATGTAAGCCCATGCCCACCACTCCAGGCCACCAACCATACCTTCATGTCAAATGCCTTAGCTCTGCGTGCGATATTCTTTCCTCAACATCTCAAACAGACAAACGAGATTTTCTTATATTATAGATTGTACTGGGGGGAAAAAAAGAGAGAGAGAGAGAATGCTACACTAGAATTATTCCTATGATCCGAATTTTCTTAGAGAACTTTTCGAACTAAGCTTTGAGTATATAATTTAAAAGCTTCTACACATTCTGAGCACATCGCTATAAATTACCACTTTAATTTGAGCACCAATTAAAATATTATCCACCTCCAGTAAGAAACAATAGAACGTGCATTTATTAACATTGTTTTACTTTAGAGAATATTTATATAGGTAAACTCAAGTTCTTTTTTTTTTTTTACCTGACGAAAAGAGCACCTGTTTAGCAGCTCTCGAAACTACAAGTAATTATTTGTTCTGAAGTATCAAGAACTTTTACTTTTTACTTTACAGTTTGTGATATCTTTAGTTTTTTTTTTTTTTTTTTTTTCTTTTAATCTGATAGAGGCTTGTATAGATTGTGACCACTCAAAGAGTTCATGAAACTGTGGCCTGGCCACTTAAGAAATTCATGAAACTATGGTCACTCAAGAAATTCATGAAGCTAGAATTTGAATTGTTCAAAAAGAGGAAGGGGGATCAAAGAAAGGTAGAAAAAGAAAGAAAGAAATTGAAGTAATTAAATAAAATAATAATAGCAGGCAATTAAAAAAAAAAAATACAAAAATATGTAAAACCTATAAAATTTGAAAGAATTTTTTTTTTTCTGTTGCATACTATATAATAAATTTAAAAAATCTGGTGTGAAACAACCACACGACTTCCATTACCCACTATTACACGTATTATATGTATTTTTGAGAGATAATGTGATCAGAAAACATAAAAGTGACCTAAAGAGAAAATCGTTAGAGCCGTTTTTGAGTTACCTTTACAAAAAATCAATTATTGACCGGAAAACAATAATTACATACAAAAGGATATTTAAAAGTGAGTTAATATGACGAGTTTGAAAAAAATCTGTGCAGCCGTTTTTAAAGAACGCGCTTGCAAGTCCTGAAATTGAGCTCTTTATACAGGACTCCTATCAATTTTCCTGAACTAACCAACTATATCATTCAAAAGGACATCTAATAGAGTGTTTATAGAGCAAGTTTGAAGAAAATCGTTAGAGCCGTTTTTGAGATACGGACTTACGGTCCCACTTCCGGTTTCCGATGTCCCACTTCCGGTTTTTCAATTTTCACTAAAATTTGGAAATTTCATCTGTACACCAGACGTATTTTAATTCTAAAGTTTCGTAGCTCTATCTTTATTAGTTTCTGAGCTATAATAGCCAGAAGATTCTCCACATACATACACACACACACATACATACACACTGACCAATTGCCAAAAACCACTTTTTTGGACTCAGGGGACCTTAAAACGTGTAAATCAGGTGAAAACCCGATATCGAATTTTCAGACCGAATACAATACTTCCATTACCTACGGTACTAGGGTAATGGAAGTAAAAAATGAATCAGATTTTATTTTAGTATCGATTTTCAAACTTCTGTTTATTACATCCATATTCAAATTTAATTGACATTTGATATCATAACAAAAATATTAATTAAAACTTTTCGAATTTTAACTGTCTTGCTTTTCGCCTCCAAATTTTTTGCACATGTCTATTGCATTTGAAGAATAAAAGAAATGACCTTTCGAAATCGGAAGTGTTTACATATATTTTACGGTACGTGAAGAAATTTGTTTTAATAAAATAAAAAATGAATAAAAGATTAGATAATATATATTTAAAACTGTAAATATTTAGATCTGACAATATAATTAAATAAAAATTATTTTATTACGAAACCTATATTATTTTTGTTATAAAAAGTATAACATTTTAAAGAAAAATTTCCCATTGCATAAGATATAATAAATTTAAAAACTGAATTCGTCCTTATTTTAATATCTATTTTCCAATTTCTACTTAGGAACAACACTATGTCTATATTTCAACTTAATTAACATCCGATATCATATGAAATATTATTTAAAACTTTTAATTTATTTATATTAGCTGATACATATTTTATTTTAGGTAGTTTTAGAACTAACAAAATATTTAAATATTAATTAATTTATTAGATTCTTTATCTTATATTTTTAACGGTAAATTGTTATGAATGTATTATTTTTAAGGATTTACAAAATAAATAAATAAATAAACATTAGGAAGTTTACTACCAAAGGCAACTTGAAAATATACTGATTTTTTTTTTTTTTTTTTTTAATAAAGTTTATTGATTGAAACAAATAAATCCATATTTGGATCAATTTACATTAATTTAAAGTAAAAATATTTAATTTATAAGATTTTATAATTAAAAATTACTATTTAAAAAAAAAAAAAAAAAAAAAAAACAATAATTATAAAATAAATAAATAAGTAAATAATTTTGTTATATACTTTGGTGTCTGTAAAACAGTCTTGGAATCTGCTCTTTTTTTTTTTTTTTTTTTTTTTTTTTTTATAGTTATACTTTTATAATCTTTTATAATCATCTAAATCATCTTAAAAAATAATTATCTCCTTTAACTTTGATTTAATAATAATAATAATAGTAAAATGAATCAGTATGGCAATTTAACTGCACCTGAAATTATGTTAAAAATTTCTGCTATGATAGAAGAATTTACAGCTATGATATATTTCCTTATTCGTGGAATGAATAATTAAAAATTAGTTAATGAATAATATAAATTAGCACCATGGATTGCAATTCAATTTCATGCAGCAATTTTTCATATAATAGTTCAGATTTGCTGTTATAACTTTTCTAAAATCAACTCTGCGTATGTGTTTTCTCACTATTTTTATTTTAAAAGGATTCACTTCGCTTAAATGCAGAAGATTAGTTCCTCGAAAAAGTATTGCAGATTTTGAGGTTAGGGGACGTCAATCACGAGGAAAATGCCCACAATGGACTTCAATGGACTTTTGTTTGCTAAGAAGCTGCGGCAGAATGGGGGAAAAATTTCATAGAGTTACTGCTAAACTTTTAACATTGAAAGCGGCTGACCTTTTAGAGAGATAGGTAACACATGCTAGTGAAACCATTTTCGAAGTAAAAGAATTGAAACCCCGTGACCACGAATGGGTTAATTCTTTGAAAAACATTATCCAGAGGATGCTCCTCTTGCAAGCGAAGATGGTTGTTTGGGCGGAGGGTGGCGTCATATGAAATTGTCCATGTCGGCATGTTGCTTCGGTAATTCTGATGAACCTAAACGCCAGTTGTTCCTCACCTGTAATTCTGTTGATGCTGAACGCCTATTCATTCTCTTCCTAATTCTGATGATCTCGAAATCCAGTTCTTCATCTATAATTCTGATGATCCTGAACGTTTGTTGATTCTATTCTTAATTCTGATCCTGTTGATTCTTGTCAGTAATTCTGATAATCTTAAACGTCAGTTCGTCTTCACTGTAATTCTGATGATACTGAAAACGCCAACTGCTCTTCATCTATGGTTCCAATGATCCTGAAGGCTTGTTGATTCTTTTCCTAATTCTGATGATCTTGAACGTTAGTACTTCCACTTTAAACCTGATAATCCTGAAGGCTTGTTGATTATTTTCCTAATTCTGATGATCTTGAACGTTAGTTCTTACACTGTAAACCTGATAATCCTGAACGTCTGTTAATTCTCGTCAGTGATTTTGATAATCTTGAATGTTAGTCCCTCCTCACTGTAATTACGATGATTTTGAACATCTGTTGATTCTCTTCGGTAATTCTGATCTTGGATACCTATTGATCCTCATCGCTAATTCTGGTTATCCTAAACGCCAGTTATTTCTCATGACTAATGCTGATAATCCTGGATATCTGTTAGGTGAATCGAAAGGTATATCGATTTATTGATCATTTTTTTTTTCTTTTTTTTTTATTGGGTACCTTAGGGTTTATTTCAATTAAATATTTATTTTAATATATGCCAATGTACGGCATTGATGATTTATTTAAAACAAAAATTGTAAAATCGTGTATTTATAAATGTGGAATTTGATGCTATTAAACGTAGCATGTAGTTAATATTTTACTATAAACCAATAGACCAATTATATTACATATATTGGTATATATATAATTACTAGCAGATACGTTGAATTATACGGCTGTAAACTGTTTAGTACAGTCAAATTATTATTTACGAACAAAGACGAAAACGTTGTAGCCGATGTAAAAACCCACAGGGTTGAGATTTGAAACTTAGGTCAAAATTTGGAAGCGATTGATAAAAATTTTCGTAGTGTTGATATTAAGCACATATTAATTTTATTATAGGATCCTATAAATTTTAATGGAGAAGTGATATATATTGTTTCTAATGCTACTTTGGATAAAATTGCTAAAATGACTAATATATAAATTAAATTCTATTAAAATAAAAGTATAAAAGAAACAGACGATTTTAAAATCAATTTTTATGGAGGAGTGAAATATAATATATGCTATAATGGATAATTTTACTATAAAATGACCTCATCATTTTAAATATTTTAAAGAGGGCAACAGCTGTAGTTATAAAAAGGAAAACAATAAGGCTAAACCAGAAAAATAAGTAAATTTGATAAATATTTTAAAACTTTAAAATTGGAAATCTTATGAAATATTGGACATTTAAAGTAAATACATGTATCATTTTAAATAGAAAAAGATTTTGGAAAAGTTTAGTGTATTTTAACGAAGTGATGAGAAGTTTTTGAGTATGTTAAAATTTTAATAGTAAATTCAAATTAATAAAGATGGGAAACATTGAGGATTAAGATAAGAATAATTATTAAAAAAAAAAAAAAACTTTTTATATACCATGCTTTTAAATTTTAATATACTAATAATATACTAATTAAAAGGAAAATGATAAATATTCTATCATAGTTTGAAGTCAAATTTGTTTTCAAATGTCTAAATAAAATATCTGATGTAAGATACTAATATTTTGCAGCGGAATAGATTTCATTTCTGTCATCTTGGCGAAAAAAAAAAAAAGAATATCGCCAAATTACCTGGCGAAAATATTTAATTCCTTTCAAAAATCATGGTTATTTTAACAACTTATATTAAAAGAGTAATGAATAATATGAAACAATATTTCGTACAATACATATTACATGTCATACATACGTACAATGAATAATACATATTACATTTCGTACAATGCATACATCTGGCATGTATATTTTCGTGTTACGCTTTTGATCGCCAAATAATAATAATAATAATAAAAAAAGCCAAGGGCGACAGAGATTTGAAATTTAAAATTAAAATTTTGTCAATTTGACAGCAAAATAATTCAATCTAACACCCGCGATAACTAATGCATATCTATACCCAAATATAAGGATTAAAATCGGGAAATAAATTTCCTCGATTTTTAATAATTTCTTACAAAAAATCCAGTGGGCAATTAACATAGGAAATCTTTTTCTTGGCTGCACAGACTGTCAGTGAGTCACACTTCGCTTGCGTATAGAACTCATAGATATAGTATAGCATATATAGAATAGAGTGAACATTGGGGAGAAAAAGGTTATTCCTTTTCATTTGGGAAAAGACGACGTTTTTACCAAAATATGGCCGTCTTTCCCCGAGTGAATACACACGGGAATACATACTAATATTTTAGCAAATAAAATTTATGAATAATTTATTTGCTAAAGGGGAATGGAAGACTCCAGATACAGTTTCAAATTCATATTTCTTTCTTTTTTTTTTTTTTTTCTCAATACCACTTAATGGCTGTTTCCAAAGTTTTTTTTTTTTTTTTTTTTTTTTTTTTTTTCGGCATCAAAAATCTTTGTACGATAACATGGGGATGAGAGATCCATATATATATTACTATATCTATGATAGAACTACATTAGCACTTTATCAATGTGTATAAAATCTTTAAATTGATTATGACGTCAATTTTCGTGAGATGCATAATTTAACTTTTTATAATTTTTTAACGTTCACGTTTGATTAAATGTATTTATTTTTATGTCGAAAGAAAATGAACTCGTATTTTTTTTTTTTTTTTTTGGCAACAATTAAACTTATGGAACTCACAGATATTTTGGAGCAACTTTAATAAAGGTCTATAATTAACAAATAATTGCAATAAAACAATATTGTGACAATAAATTGAGATAAAAACTATCCTATCTCTCAAGTTGGACCAAACTGCACACAGTGTGCAAAATTTCATTAAAATCGGTTCCTTAGTTTAGGAGTTTACCCCGGACGAACATCGTGACACGTAATTTATATATATATATAGATATTGGCCTATAGACCAATTTTATTTTATTATTTTAATGTAAAATTTAAGATTATAATAAAAGAAATTTCTGTTTTTGTAATTTAACAACGTCTCAATAGTTTTTTTTACTTAATAAAATTATTGTCTCTAGTGATGGTTTTTCAGGTTTAAGACAGATTTTACCTGGGTACTGCAAAATCTTATTAGTTAGATCATTTGTTGTTTTCCCAACGAAAGTGTTTATTAATGTTTTCTTTAAAATTCTACTTATTTTCTTATCATGGATCGCAAGTAATTTTAATGGGATTAATTTGCATCCCTACAACACTGAGTAGCAAAATTATAAACCCATTCGGCTAGAAATGTGTACGGTCTTATTTAATAGAAACAGGAAAATGGAGAAAAAGGATTTTAAAATGTATGAATTTGGCGCAAGCGCCCAAAAGCAATTGTTCCAGGCTCCCTTGAGACCATTCATTTTAAAATGCATAGATATTAAACAAGTTTAAATCCTAATGAAAATGTTACAATTATATTGTTGTACAATAAAATAAATTGTCTGAAGATTTTACATTGAAATTGATTATAAAAATCTGATTCCGTAAATATAAAAAAGTAACTCAAAGTCCATTTTCCTAGATTGATTTTTTTAGAAATCTATTTATCGAGTAATCACTCAGTTTACCTAACTACATCTATCTATCTTATATATACACTGTAAACGTAAACGTGTTAAATTCAGTTAAAAAAGTACCTTAAACTGGTGGTTATCTGTATATAAAAAAGTAAACTCACTGATTCACTGACTCAACACAGTCGTGGATATTCTATTGGAGATATAGTCACAAATTTTGGTGAGCAGGTTTGTTTTAAGTCCCTGACCCCCACTAAGACGGGATTTTACGGAATACCTCCCTGGGGGGACAGAAGGCACAAACACCATTATAAGTATAACTCAGCTCCAAATTACTTCACGGTGAAGAAATTTCAGAGAGGAAGACTAGACTTAAGTACAAAAAAATTATTTTCTGTGATTTTGCATTTTTAAGTTGGGTAGGGGGTAAAAACGATCTTCGGAGGCAAATTTGGCAAAATGCGGATTTTCGAGTAAAACTCTACCAATAACAGCACAAAGATATAGGAAATCGCCAAGCGTCTTCTTGAGGATATTTCCAAAAACTCATTTTTTTTTTTTTTTTTTTTTTTTTTTGTGATTTTCGATTTAGGAGGGAGTTACGAGGAGGCAAATTCGAGCCCCCCCCCCCCCCCCCCCCCTCCTTTTAGCGCAAAATTCGTCCGGGGAAATTTTTAGGATCTGAGGTCACAAATTTTAGTGAGTGATTTAATTAGGTGTGTCCAACACCCACAGTAAGGGGATTTTGCGAAAGTCCCCCCCCTCCTTTTACCCTTTGTGGGTGGGGTGGGGGAATAAAAGAGTAAACTCACTGTTTCACCGACTCAACACAGATGTGGCGATTCTATGGAAAATACAGCCACAAATTTTGTGAGCAGGTTAGTTTTAGATCCCTGACTCCCACTAAGACGGGATTTTGCGAAATATCCCCCCCCCGTTCTTCCCTGTGGGGCAGAAAGTACAAACACCTTTATAAGCATAACTCGGCTCCAAATTACTTCACGGTCAAGAAATTGCAGATGGGGAGACTAGACTTAAGTACAAAAGAATCATTTTCTGCGATTTTGCAATTTTGGGTTTTAAGAGGGAGGGGGTAAAAACGATTTTCGGAGGCAAATTTTGCAAAATACGGATTTTCGAGTAAAACTCTACCAATAATACCACAAAGATATAGAAAACCGCCAAGCTTCTTCTTGAGGATATTTCCAAAAACTCATTTTTGTTTTTTACGATTTTCGATTTTCGAGGGGAATTACGGGGGGGGGGGGGGGGCAACTTCGAGCCCCCCTTTTTAGCGCTAAATTCTTCCCGGGAAATTTTCCGAAAGTCCCCCCCTCCTTTCCCCTCTTGAGGTGGGGGGAATAAACACGTTTCCAAGCATATAACTTTGCTTCAAATTATCTCAGTAAGATTAATTTTTACGTGTGGGTAGTTTATGCGTTCCAGCCACGCACTATGAAAGTATTTTACGAAATTTTCCCCTCCTCCCTTTAAGGACGGGGGGGGGACGCTTTTAAGTGAAACTTTGCTCTAAATTATCTGAGAATAGCGATTTTTTGATATGTCGATTGGTTATGCGTACTCAAGGCAGACACTACTAAGGGATTTTGTAAAATTCCACCTTATCCGCCTTGGGGGGGGGGATCATGTTTCCATGCGCAACTCTGCTCTGAACTATATTAGGCGATTTTTTATGTGCGGGCTGGTTATGCATTCCCAACATGCACTATAAAGCTATTTTGTGAAATTTCCCCTTTCCCCCCCTTTAAGGGCTGAGGGTGAGGGCGTAAAAACACATTTTAAAGAGTAATTCTGCTCAAAATTATCTCAGGAAGGGGATTTTTTATCGGTCTGTTGGTTATGCGTACTCAACACACACAAACTACAAAGAGATTATTTGAAATTCCGTGCTATCACCCACCTTGAGGGTTGGGGGGGGGGGTAAAAACATATTTCTATACATTACTCTGCTCCAAATTGTCTTCGAATGGCGATGTTCGATGTATGGACTGCTTATACGTATCCAACACACACTACAAACTGATTTTGTGTGTATGGGGGTGGACATGTATTCATGCGTAACTCTGCAGTAAATTATCTTTGGAAGGAAATTTTTGATGTGTGGGTCAGTTATATGTATCTAATTCATAATAAAAAAAGATTTTGCGAATTTACCTCCCCCTTCCTTCTTTTAGGAGCGGGGCGGAGGGGACTAAAAAACACGTTTTAAAACGTAACTCTGCTTCAAATAATCTCAGGATCTCGATTTTTTAATGTGTCGGTTAGGTATGCGTATGCAACATGCACTATAAAAGGATTTTGTGAAATTACCCCCCCCCCCCATCTTTGGGGTGGGCGGGGCAAAAAACGTGTTTTCAAGCTTAAATCTGCTCCAAATTACCTTAGAATGGCGAATTTCGGTGTATGGGTGTTGATTAAGTGATTTATATGATGTGATTTTGCAAATGTTTTCACTTCACTCGCGAGGGAGGGGGAGTAAATTACAGGCAAAGCTCTACCGAAGGCATTGGGGCTCCAGACTCGAAGAGTGTTGAGTGGGAAAACCGCTACCGAAGGTAGCGAGAACTTTAACCTACAAGGAGAGGTCACAACATGGAAAACTCAGATCGGGACGAAATTGTGCAGGATTGTAGTATACTATGAAGGAAACAACATATTAAAGCAGTAGGATCCGCTAGTCACAGAATTTCGAGAAAAAAGTGCTTAAAGTTTCAGCAATCTTTAAATACAAGTTATTTTGGAACATCGACAACGTTCCAATGGCATGGTCAGTAGAGTAAATGGCTGCCACGCGTAGGGCTCGGGTTCAAGGCTGCCGACAGGAATTTTTTACTTTCTCTTGCCATTACGGTGGAGAAAGTATTGTTTTAGGATCAAATTTTCGAAAGTGAGTTTTTGTTATATTTACATGTTCTGAGGTCCCCTGAATACGAAAATCATGTTTTTTTAGCGAATGGTCTCTCTCTGTGTGTGTGTGTCTGTCTGTGTGTCTGTTATCAGCATATCTCAAGAACAAATAGTAACAGAATTTCCAAACTCGGTATTCTAAATGTGTATCACACAGGGATGCTACACTAAGCTTTTCGTTGAGATGAAGCAAATAGTTCGTGTACAGGGACACTCAAAAGTATTCAAATACATTACGTCTATGGGAAAAGTGCAGGTAAGTAGAGTTTAACATCTATAGACTGCACTAAACGAAATGAAACAAATATATATTTTTTGTAATAGAGATAGTCAACTGGGAAATTTTTTTTTGTATATGTAGGAGCCTCGCCTTCCCCCCTGGGGTGGAAAGTACCCCCTTGAGGGGAGTAAACTTTCATGATGGGTATCTTTCAAAAGAGCTCGCCAATACTTTTAAAACGAATGGTTGAACCATCGATCTTCGATAATTTAAAATAAAGTTATCGTTTTTTTTTCATTTTTAACAAAACAATTTTTTTTTTTTTTTTTTTTTTTTTTTTTTTTATGTAATATTGAGAAGAAATTCAACTTATTTTGGATATTTAGTGTTATACTACTCTTAAAATAACTTAAAAACGAACAATTTTAGGAGATCCAAGTGTTGTTTTTTAAAGTTAATATAAGTTTATCGCTAGAAAATTTGATCAAGATTGATAAGTTTCAATGAACGTTGCGTGTAAAAATTGTCTGTATAATTTTAAGTAAAGTTTTAACTTTAATAACAGAATTAAATTCCATATAAATGTAGGTGCATTAATGAAACGGGGGGTTGAGGGGGGAGGTAGCCCCCCTCACATAGAACTAATTATCATATAAAACTCTTCCGAAGCCTTATTTGAATTGTTTAACATAGGTTTACATAACAGTACTCGTTATCTTACCTCTTAATCTCCAACCTGTATTTATAGTATTAAATTTAAGGTAAGAGAAAGTCGTGTGAGTGACACACCAGATTATTTTTACTTTATTTTATAATAAAAAAAGCTAAAATTTATTTTTTTATGTTATAGAAAATAATAAATATTACATACATAAAATTATAACTATATAACCTACATATTTTTTTAATCACAAAAATTCAATAATTATTGTTCATTAAACTTTTAAATTTTCACGTTTAATTATTCAAAAGATTAACTTTTACAATCTTTACGATCGTTCGACTGCAGCTTTAATAACAAATTAAGTAAATGGATGAAATAATCAATTAAAAATAAATAAGATAAATATACAAACAATACCCTGAATAACAAATATAAAAATAAAGAAAAAATAGACAAAAATAAATAAATAAATAAATAAATAAAATAAATAAAAGTGTAAAACAGCAGGTGTGTTTAAATTTTGGTTTAAACTTCCTGATATGGTTTTAATATGTATAAATTACTTAACCATTTTGAGATTGTTAATATTAGAGAGCAGCTGAAGTTTTATTTCGTGCATAGAAAGATAAAAAACAGATTGTCGAATTAAAACGTACGTTGATTAATATTTAAACTCTACATTTAAAGGTGATGCATATTTCGAGTATTTGTTTGCCTGTAATATAATTTAGTATATCGGAATCCCGTATTATAATTTTTCAAGAAGCTGTAATGATTGGAGAAGTAATTAATTTGTCGGGCCGTAATTATATGTACAATTAAACTCATTATTTCTCTGTAATATATATTTTTTAATTTTCTGAAATTTAAAAAACAAAGTTTAGCATTGTTTTAAATACCCCTAAAATGAAATAACATGTTTAGATTTTAAAAAAGGTCTGCTTTATTTTATTTTATAGTTAAAACAATATAGTTGAAAAAAACATATATATATATATAGATATATATATAGAAAGTTTTAAATATAAAAAAATAGAATATTTTAGAACATACATGTTTCTTTTTTCCTTTTTTAAGTTCAAGAAATAATTTATTAAAATTTTTAGATTTTGAATTGAATTATAAGAGAAAGTAACAATAAAATAAAATGTTTAGATTAAATAAATAAAAGGTGAAAAAAACTTTCCCGTCTGTAACCTTGAACCCGGGTCCTCCTCGTGTCAGTCATTTACTCTGCTGACCATGCCATTGGAACATTGTCTACGTTGCGAAATAACTTGTATTTAAAGATTACTGAAACAATAAACGATTTTTTCTCAAAGTTCTGTTACTAGTGGGTCCTATTGCTTTAATATGCTGTTACCTTCGTAGTATACTACAATCCTACGCAATTTCGTCCCGATCTGAATTTTCCATGTCGTGACCTCTCCTTGTTAGATTTTGACTGATTTCAATGATTTTTTTTTAAATTATTAATGATATGGTATTTTGAGAATTTATTTCAATATAATGACCAACGAAGCGGGCAAAGCTTGCTAGTTTAAAGATATTTTGAATATCTAATATTTAGACATTTTATTATATTAAGACCTTTTACATTAGTTCATTTCCTCCACCAGTTTATTAAGTTACAAAAAGTTTCTTAAACAAAGATATTTCTTATGTCTAATCTGTTTTTTAAGATATTTACTTGTCTTAAATACTTTTTCAGACATTTTTTTTTGTCTTACTTTAAGACTGCTTTATTTGCAGTGTATATAATGGAAAGTTTGTCAGCTCGACAAATTCCGAAATACTTAATCAATTGTACCAAAGATGGACAGTAAACTTATCTTAAAAATATCTTGAATGAGTTCACTAGGTAAGTAGCTTCGCCATTTTGTTTCTGGCGGCCACTTGAACATTTCAAACTCACATCATGTAAAATGCATTTAAGACTGGATATGCTTAAATTTCAATGTACACATGGCCTACACCAGGGTCTTCCCCAAGTTTATTAATCATCTTGACCCGGCATCTTGTTTCAAAATGACGGGCATTCTAAATCCGGCCGCCATTTGAAAATTTGTCATCATGATAACTTTCGGAATATTCAATAAGTTCGAACCAAAGTTAGACAACGGACTTACCTTAGACATATCTTTTAAAAGTTCGTTGGCCAACTTTATTAACGATTTTTTTTCCAAGTGGCGGCCATTTGAAAATTTTAAATTCACAACACATGCAAAAACATATTTAATGAATCTTTTTGCTTAAAATTCCGTAAGTACATAGACAATATCATGATCTCCACAAGTGCATAACCTACTCTCTAAATTCAACACCCATGACCACAAAAACCATAAGATTTGCAAAAAAATAGAGGAAATTTCACTAAATTTGACAAATTGGTAAAACAATACAAAGAGGCGCTACAACAACTACATGACATAACCTCAGCTGAAAACGTAGATTCTTTCACCTGCTCCTTATTTCCCCTATTTAACAAACAGTCAGAACCTCCTTTTTGTTGAAATCAGGAGGATGGCACTTCATACTCTCGTTCTGGTCTCCTTAATCTAAGACGCTGTGAAACAGATAACAGCCTTAAGACGCAAAACCAAACATACGCCTGTCACACGTCTTCTAGCTCACTAATAACTCAAGAAAAAACTAGCAGTGCATTACAAAAAATCTATCAACAACGTCAAACACGCTATATGGAAGTCCTTCTGCTCTTTTCACACGGAGGTCTTCGGCACAGCCCAAAATTTTTACTCTAAGAAATTATTCTAAGAAATCATGTTTCAGAGGTCTCCAGGTCTCTCCTCGAAACAAAACAACCTAGAATTCCTGACCCCGAAACTTTTTGGTCCCTCCTCTCTTCCAAATTCTGCGAACCACCCTTTTAACTTCTCTGAGCAGGAGAGCAAAGCCTTTACGAAGGCGGAAATCTTCTCGGTTTTAAATAGCTTTAACCTCAAAAAAGCTCCGGGCTCGGATGACATTGATTTTAAAACACTCAGGCATGTCAACTTAACTCTACCTGATATAATTTTAAATTGGTCTAACAAGTGTCTAAAACTTAAATATTTTTCCAAGGTGCATCGTCAAAGCGAAGTGGTATACTTCCTGGAGCAAGAAAAATTTCCCTCTGAACTATAATAATACCGCCCTATCTACCTGCTTACCACAATAGGTAAATTATTAGAAAAAGTTTTAGTTGTGAGGCTTAATTACTATCTTGAATCTAACAAACTACTAAACGAAATGCAATACAGGTTCAGAGAGGGCAGATCCTATGAACAGGCATTGGAAAAAATTTTTAGCTTTTTCTGCTCTTAAGTTTAACGCAGAGCCGTATACCACTATCGTCTCACTCGACATTCAAGGAGCATTCGAAAACATGGAATGGCACCATATTTTAAATGCTTTAATCTCTCTTCGTTGCCCAGGAAATATCGCTGGGGTCAGAAAATATCCGCTTCTATCTATCTGATCACAGAATTATCTTAAATTGGAGCTCAGGCTCCAGTGAATACAAAAAGGAAAAGGGCTGCGCACAGGCTTCCTGTCTAGGGCCAGTCTTTTGGACTCTAATAGTTAATGAAATCTTGAACACCATGGATGAAAAAGGCTTTGACAGCTACAGTGCGGCGCAAAAGTTTAAGCAAAGTTTTTTTTTTAAATAAAATAAAAAATATACACCGGAATGCTTAGAAATGTTTACTTTATCTAAACAATTGGATTACGAATTTATGTTTCGAATTCGAAAACAATTGATTAGAAAGAAACTAACAAATTAAAAAAAAAAATCAAAATTGGGATGTCGCAAAAGTTTATGCCCAAAACCGAAATATTTATATTTCACATAGCACAAAAGTCTATCACAGAGTATGGTGTTTCTATTGCACCTGATGAGAGATTTTTCATTGATAACACGAGATTATGGAAGGTTTTCGAGTTTGTACTAGATTTTCTCGATCGATGATTTGAGCTCTTGCACTGAGTAATATTACTTTCCATTCTTGTAGACGTCACGTGAGAAGATTCCCCAGATGTTCTCTATCAAATTGAGATCTGCAGGAATGCTGGCCAATTAATCACACTGAGTACACGATAATATATTAATCACATTAAATACATTAATCACACGGTAATAAATGTTCACTCAGAATTTCCTAACACTTCTTTGAATTTTGTCTGCCATTTAGGAAGGAAAGAAATGTTTGTCCATTGTAGCCGAAAGTGATCCACAACCTTCTCGCGAGCTGATTATGCTCTTCGGATCTTTCCTCAAGTCACGTCAATAGAATGAGAACCCATTTGGACCATCCAAATTCCATTTTTTTCCTCAGAGAAAATAACAATAATCCATTCGTCAGGATAATACATGTGCTGTTTTGCCCACTGAAGTCTTTTTTGTTTGTGACACTTTTTCAAAGAAAAGCTTAAGAGCTAATTTTTGTTTTATGATGAATCCTGATTCGGTTATTCATCTGCATATAGTATCACGTAATATTTTTGATCCAAGTCGATTTTTTTTATCTGGTTAAGAGACAAATTCTCAGTTAAAGCGTTTCTTTTAATTTTTCTATCCTTCCGAAATGTGGTTTTTCTCAAAGTTTCAAATCATTACGCAATTTTGAATTGCTCTTCCCGCTGCACACTATAAATACCAAGTTTGACCCGATTTAAAATAAGTGACATTTGCTAAATGGACTTTAATTTAAGCTTTTAGCTTCCACATTTTTACAACTTCTTCAGGCAAAGGTAGCAGCGATTTCAGCAATTTGATAACTCGTACAGTGATCACTGTACTTTATAATCTAGGCGATAAGTGTCCCCGATCCTCCACCAGACCCTTTTAGAGATATTTGGAAGCGATATTTGCATAAAACCTCACTTGTGCGATATCACACTTTTGATTTTTTTATTATTTATTATTTTCCTTTCAATTAATTATTTCAGAATTCGAAACATGAATATGTAATTCAATTGTTTAGATATAGTAAGAATTTTGAAGCATAAACTTTTGCGCTGCACTGTATGCCCTTGCGAATGACTTCATGGTAATTCTCTCGGGACGCAGGAGGATACACTTGAAAACTCTCGCCATTGATTCCTTTTCACCTTTCACCCAGCTGTTCAATTTCTTTAATCTTAACCACTCTAAACAAAGAAAAAAAAAAAGCACATACATTTTCCATGCCATGTATCCTAAAACGGAAGCCGGTCATGAGGATCAATGGTGTCAATGTGCGTCGCACATTAAAATTCTTGGTTTCAATATAGACAGAAACATAAACTGGCTCTCTCCTATTAATTATCTTAAACTTAAAATAGTTAAAATTCACCATAACGTCTGCAAACTAACGGAGAAGTCTTACGGCTGTATTCACCGATAACTTCAACTCCCGGTTGAACATGAAAACTTTAAAAGCACATAAAGTCAGAGTACAACTTTTCAGAAAAGTTGGATGCGTTGCTTATGCCATCTAGCGGTACAGCTACTTTCCGTATTTTTAGCGGTAAATGACCAATCAAAGATTATACGAAATCTTCGTCGCTAGATGGCAGAAAAAGCCAACCTATTTTTTTAGAAAGCTACTTCTTTTGGACGTTTTTCAAGTTTTTGCGTTGAACCGGGAGTTAAAGTTAATTGTGAATACGGCCGTAAGGGAGTTGACTTTAGAATGCTTAAAATTTTGATATCTGACAATTGAAAAAAAAAAAAAAAAGTATGGACGGGAATTTGGAGAGAAAGGGGGGGAGTTTTTCAAAATCTGCCATTCTAAAGATTAACTCCTTGCAAAGGATTCTCTTTCTGCAATTGTCTCGTTGCTACAGAACAATCTTTACGGACGCCTTGCACGTCATTGTCGGCATCTCACCCATCCACTTGACACTTAAATATGAATTTAACAAAACCAACATTTTTTAATTCCATATTATTGACAGACAGAACAAATAGTTTCGAAACACAGAAATTCAACTAAAAAATGATAGCTAGTTCCTCCACCCTACAGAGGAAGTCTCGTATGAATTAATAAACACGAACAAAAACTCGTTTTCTTCATCAGCTACTTTAGCGATCTAATCTACACTGATGGTTCCAAGACCTCCAAAGGTGTAAGCGCAGCCTTCTGTTTCATTACCATCGCTGTCTTGATTCATCGGTGGGCCTCTAGACTGAGAGACTGTAATTCTGTGTTTCAGGCCAAAATGCATGCCATTGGTGAGGCAGTTAACTGAGTTCCTGAGAACCTCGACGTAACAACAGCTCAAATATTCAGTAACAGTCTCTCGGTTCTACAGGTTCTAGATACTCACAGGTCACCCAATCCTTTCATTCAGGAATTTAAACTTTCTCTTCTTGCTCTCTCTAGCAGAATCTCTCCCGCTGACATGTCAAATCCCAAGGGGGTCGCGGGCAACAAACTAGCTGATAGTCTGGCCAAAACAGTCACCGAATTTGAAACAATTCAAACCTCCTTGCCATTACCTCCTTCACATATTAAAAAGATCTTAAAACAAAAACTAATGGACGACTGGCAACTCTACTGGATAAATTATATGAAATGCCGATTCACCTACTCACTTCTACCTAGAATATCTCTGCATAACATTGACTTAAAACCAGCAATAACAGACTTTCTAATGGGTCACGGCCCATTAAAAACTATGTCTATAGATTCCGTTGCTCATGATCTGACCAATGTGAGTGTGGGGTAGAGGACTCTCCTAATCACTACTACTTTTCGTCTTTTAACGTCTGGCGCATTCTATATCCTCCTAACAAATCCTTTAACTGGCTTTTTAATATTACTAACCGCTCTCCTCTACGCAAGAAAAAACAAAACAAAACAAATATTTTCGTTTTTCTCCTGGAAATCTCTAACCTAACCTCATAACATTTCCGATAAAGAAATTACCACCAACTCAGCTTCCTTCTGGCACAAGAGAGAAAGTTGCCTTCAGTAAAACCTTCCTTCTATGAGTTCATGTTCAGTAATCCTCCTACTCTCTTCAGCATCATCAATCTATTCGCAAATTTTGTAGCGCCCAATGTCGCGTGAGGGCTATGCTCTGGCGCATTCACAGTATTTAATGGACGGCTCCTATGTCCGGCGTCAATCTACGTCCTGATGACTATTTTGTTTCATTTTATCCCACAAACAGTAGGACTACAGCCAATCATAGTACGGGATTTTCACACGAACTTTGTAAGCTTCGCCTCTTGGGAGTCGTCCATTCCCATAAAGAAAAAAACCTATTGAATTTTTATAACCACTACCAGCAAATCATGTGTCACGTGAGTTTTATGACCCGGCGGACTATGTGCAACCGTTTCCCAAAGTAACTCCAGAACTACTAATAGAACTACTTTCAAAAGCAATCAGAATTTCAGCAAGCCTTTCCGAACTGCTTCTGCGCCATTTATTAAGAGAGTGAATCTTTCTATAGCTTACTCGGCATAATCATACATCGACAATGCTGCCCAATGTCGGGTGGGATCTTTTAATCCGGCAGACCTTGTAATTTTTTGTGTGTTTATTTATGTAATAAAAACGGGGGAGGCTAAAATCGCTCAAAACTGCTGCATAGCGGTGAGCAGCCCCTTTCCGTCTTTCAAATATGATGGTCTCAACCAAATTCATTACTCAACTTCATGGGGAAATCACGTGGCTACTTGAAAGTTTCTCCTCACCATGACTTTCAAAACACGTAATCAATCCGAACCAAAGTTGGGTATTGGACATATCTCAGATATATCTCGGACGATTTGCTGGACAACCCGATTCGCCATCTTGTTTCAAAGTAGTTGAAACAAAAAACAAAAAAAAAAAAAAAAACGTTCACTAGAAAATCTTAAACTCACATCGCAAAATATATTAAGAATGAATTTTCTTAAAATTTGATGTATGCATACTCCATCTAAGTGTGTCAACTAAGTGTATTATTAAGCTAGATCCGCCATAATGTTACAAAATATTGGCCACTTGAAAATTTGTCATTACGATAAGTTGAAATTCTGAATTAATTAAAATCAAATTTGGACAGTGGAATTATCCAAGAAATACATTGAATAAAATCGTTGGCCAACTTGATTCACCATCTTTCTTCGAAGTGGCAACCACTTAAAATTTCAAATTCAAACGTATTGGCTCGTATTGCTTAAAACTCTGTATATACATAGTGTATAATATCAAGATATCAACAAAGTTTATTAATCAAGTCGATCAATCATTTTGTTTCAAAATGGCGAACATTTGCTAAGAAAAAAGAAATCAATCTACTCTTCAGATTGATCTGAAAGGACTTGTTTTATTTTTAAGTTAATTATTTAATTTAGTGTTTTCAATTTGTGTGAGGAAAAAAATACAAAATTAAAACCAATCCAAGTTTTCAAAATAAAAAGTTTTTAATCCTTAAACGGATTACAAATTATATTAAAATATCATAAGATATTATACGAGATGTTATTTCATTTTCAATCAACTCTTTTCTTAGACATTTAAAAGGTAATGACAGACTTAAGATTTTCTCTTAAGGGGAGTATAGCACAGAAAATAAATAAACAATACGGAAGCATTGGGACTTTTGGGACAGGTTTTTGCTTAAACCATCAAACATATTCAGTTGATTTTTTTTTTTTCTGGTGTTTTTTTTTTCTTTCGAGATTGGAACAGAAAGAGTTAACTGATATTGTTAAGTGACATTTTTTGAACAAATTTCCCAAAAAAGCATCAAAATTCATCAAGTGGTTTGACAGAAACGCGGTATCAATATTGAACCATGAGGAACCTTGACCGTAAGGATCGTCAACGTGCTATACTCCACTTAACAAACTTTCATATACTGCGCATTTGCTAAAAAAGCGATGCAATTCAAATAATATAAATATATACTCAATATATGTATAGGGTGTCCGATCAAGATCGTTCAAATTTTGTCCAGTCAGATTCCTCGCTTGGCATATATAAAAACTGTCCAAAGATCCTATAAAAACTGTCCAAAGATCCTAAAAAAACTGTCCTGTAAGACCCACAGTTTTCAAGAAAAATGAATGTATATGGAATATTCAATCCGTTGTATTAGCCGTAGGGAATTTAGTTTTATGGCCGCGACGATCGCCATATCTGATACTTTTGTATTTCTATCTATAGGGCGATTTGAAGGAATTAGTCTTTTTAGACCTAGTTGTTACAAAAAGGACTTAATTGTTCGTCTTCTTGCGACGTGTACTCTGGTGGATACTATGCTGCTGCAATTTGTGCATTAAACCATTCTACGATTCAAGCATGCATAATGCTTGAGTCGTGGACTCAAGCATGTGCACTCAAGCATGTGCAAGCATGTGCAATCAAGCATATGCATGCATAATGCTTGAGTCGTGGACTCACCATTTTACGACTCAAGCATGCACGCGCAGTGGACATGTTGAACATATTCCTATCTAAAAAAATATAAATACTGATGTTTGTGTTTCTAATAAACTTTTTTCTACATTGAGACGAATATGAAGTCATATTTTTCTTTTGCATTTTTCTCGAAAATTATAAGTTATAAAAGTGCAGTTCATTTGGCAATTTCTATATGTCAAAAGCGAGGAAGGTGGCTGTGCAGAATTTGAACGGTCTTGGTAGGGCACCATGTGTATCAATCTGAGCGAATAGCGAAAATACTTTCCATTAATTTATAAAATAATTATTTAATAATATACTGTTGCTGGTTAGTTTTATAATTTTTTACATGTACATCATACACTTTAATCAGCTTTATTGTTTACATATAGGCAGATAACCAACTTTTTAGCTGTCGTAAATGTAAATATTATCTTTATTTGTTTATATATTAGGTCTATCGTAAAGTTCTGTTCTTTTGAATTAAAATACCAATATCGGAAATTTATCCTGGATAATACTTAAGATATTCTTGTGTAACTTTTAAGATGATAATTGGTAAAGTACGATATAAATATTTTTAAATAAAAATTACCGTTTATTAATTCAATAGGACAGAACTTTCCGGTAGACCTAATATATATAAAAAAAAGAAAATGTTAATCAGTTTATTTTATTGAATTGTTCGGGAAGTAATTTTTCCTTTTTTACTGGAAAATAAAAGACTATATATTTCACTGGGCCTAAAAATAGTATTTAATTATAATATACTGTAATTATTTTTTGTTCGATGTAATTTGGTGGTTTATTTGTATGCATAAAATTTGGTTATTTGCATATTGTGTGCAACATTATTATAAAAATTACCAGAAAAATAATTCAGATTTATCAAATAGCCTAGTGACAATATGATTTGATTAGAATGAAATTACTTGTCACAAAATATAGTAAATAATAGTTTAAAAACAATTTGATTTCATGCAAACATTTTATGTCTTTTCTGGAAAGCACTCTTTTGAATGGACACTATGCACGAGTGGCAACGACTGCGGGTATTTACCGATTTAAGCAGCTGTTATTGGATGATACAGCAGTAAACAAAAATTTTCGAGTTCAGAGATTGGCGTAGAGGCTTTTATATACCCGCAATGATGCGCGGTGCATAAAGTCCATTGGTTTACTTTTGAAATTAATGTAAGATTTATAAAGTACTTTTTTTTCATTTTCATGATAAATTGATTATTTGTGAAACAATTATTGTCACATTTATCAATCTCCGTGCACTTTGCCGTGAAGAGTAAACTTCATTTAAACACATTACATTAGTCTGTGCACATTTTACATTGGCGAATATATCAAAGCTAGATATATTTCATCCTACAAATGACTAACAGGTCCACTTCTTTCTTCAAAGTTTAAAGATTTTGGGGTTGTAGATTCATTTGGTATTGTTCCATTGCCATTTGCAGAATTATTTCTTTTTCCGGAGAAACCTCTCAGAATGATTTTTTCGAGTCCTATAAAAGGTGCTTCAACTAACATAGTTGCAGCAAAAGCAGATCCAATAGTTATCATTAAATGACCAAAGAATATCCATACCTAAAAAATAAAATTTCATATGAAATACAACTACATTTCATAGAAAATTCATGCAAGTTTTCTCTTTAGAAACTGTTTCTTAACTAACAATACTTAATGCGATTTATTTTTACTTTCCCTTACCCATATGACACAGAATGTATTGCTTTTTGGTCAGTTTTTCGAAACTGAGTTTCTACTATTTGCTATACGTTTTGAGTTTTGTTTGAATTTACATACTGAGTTTTATATATATTTAAAGTCCCTTGAATCCGAAAATAAGGTTTTTAGAAGTTGATTTGTGTGTGAGATTGTTATCAGCACATAACTAATGAACAGATATTAGCAGGAAATTCGAACTCAGTGTTCTAAATCTGTGTCATATGGGGATGTTGCTTGAAACTTTATATTGAGATCGGAAAAATTGTTTTTTTTTTTTTTTACATACAGGGACGTACAAAATTACTCAGATGCACGACGTCTATGGGTGAAGTTTAGGTACAATTTAACGTTTTTAGGCAGCATCAACCCCTTACCTGCCGAGGAAATATTACGATTTTTGCTTTCCAATGCCACAACCGTTTTCTGTTCAGGAGCACATAGTTTTGCGCTGTATTGAGAAGAGAAGAGAAACGAATTGCGATTTAAAAACTGTTTACTTTTAACAAAACAGAAAAAAAAAACGAAAATACAAAATTTAAAGTACAGAGTAACAGTATAATAAAAAATGATTTTAATACTTGTCGTATGATATCCTAAAACATGTTCGGACACATGAACCAACATCACATTCAATGCATTAATAGAGGGATGCTCTGCGATTTTTCTTCTTTGAACAAACAAGGTATTTTTTCGATGCGTTTTTTAAGACTGTACAAAGTCCAGAAAATGTCTAGCCAGAAGTCGTAAAGAATAGCAGCTTTGTAACGTCTGACGTTTGACGGGTCGTGATTCCGTAACATGAAATTTATCAGTTATGCGTTCAACCATTTCATTCGAAAGTCGTAGTTATCGATGTTTGGGTGCTCTTTCTTCTGTAAGTTGAAAGCGGCAACCTTACCTTTATTCAAATTAATTTGTTCAATTTTTTTGGCAAATCACATTGATTAGGACGAAGAGTTCCATATACGTCACTTTTTTTTGGTTAATAACTGCTTATTCTGGGGAGAGATAAAAATTGTTCAGCAGTTATACAATTACCTTTTACCCAAAAAAGGTTCAATAAGAGTCATCACTAATTTTGGAGCGACACCATGGTTCTCATGCATTTTATCAAAGATTATACTCTTCTATGTATATACGATCGTATTTTGAATATATCCTGACTCTGGTAAAGCAAGTACAAATAGTTTTTCTCCAACGCGAGCTTATTTCAACAGTTTATATTTTATCTATGATAGTCTGCCTTTGAGAAGCACCGAACTCTCATCATTGCTGAGATCCGTTTCGGCTGTACAAGACTTAACAAAATTTCTACAAAAAATCAGAAATAACTGATTATATTTTTCTCAGTATCGGGTTTAGATGTGAATTTTCATCAAAAGTATTATTATAAAAAATGTGCAGAAGCTTTATTGCAAACGTAAACGATTGCTACTCAAAAATTTCCTAAAATTGGAGTTTAGATCAATTTTAGACCAGTAAAGCATAGTGTCAGGCTTTAATGTTATTCCTTATAAAATCACTATACCTAAAAAAGAGTTTATGATTCCTTTGAAAAGGTTGGATGCTACAACGTCGTTCTTGACTTATCTTTACAGGATGGTAGTTGATATACTAGTCTGGAAAACAGTTTGTTTCCGAAACAATATGTAGCACCAGCTGCTCATAAAAAAATACATTCAAAAAACAAAAGTGAATTAGATACATCCGCCACATTTATATTTCTACCTGGCTGTCCCAAAAATCGAAAACCTGGAGGCGCCATACTTTTTTATATCCATTTTGGTGTGAAACAACGGACATCTTTTAAAGAATAACCGTAATTATAAGAATAGAATCCTCTTCATATGACATTATATTATATTTTGATATTCCTGACTCTAAAGAGGGTGAAAAACAGACATCTAACTCACTGTGATCACTGTTAGACATATTCGTACAAAACAATTGAAAATGTTCCTATTACGCGCAGTAAATGAAAATGGAATAAAATAAATAAATAAATAAAAATATAAACGAAACGACTTACTCAAGAGGGAACAGAAGCATTAACTGCAAATTACCTTTACCGTACCAGAAACATTCCCTTTCGCAAATCCTCTCCTCATCTTCTCTCAAATGAGTCATGTTTCGAAGCACTGTCAAGGTCATTTTACTGTTTTATTGCATTCCAAAGTCGTGGGAGCAGTGTTTCAAATAATTGTGTTATAAATAATAGTGTTCCAAAGCTTATAGAAGCAGATGGGGGTTTGCTCCTACGTATAAGGACTTTTAGCAGATTTTTCATTATGAAGAGACGGATTTTGAGTCTATAGGGGCATTTTAAAGTTACCTTTTATGACTCTTTATAGGATTTTCAATTATATCTCTCCTTTCCGTGGATGATTAAAATTGTGATGACATGTCACCGGACCACGTTTAGGGATGTGTCCCAGACTGTCGTCAATTGCCGATAGCATAGCACAAGTGCGACGTAAAACCCATTCACTCACTCTTCATATGTCTGAGGATCACCGAATCTGGCGAGCTATCCCCTATGTGGAGGATCAAAATTGGTCTCTTGAACACACTTAGGGATGAGTCCTAGACCGTTGCCAACATAGTGTAGCACTAGTGCGACGGAAAACCCATTCGCACACTGGAGTTTTTAATTTTTCACTAAAGTAGAAACCTTTATCATTAATGTAAGGTGATTTTGAGCTGTTCGTAGGGACATGACAAAATTTGAGTTTGAAGACTGTGTGGGAGAAGTTTTACTGAAGGATCGTATTTCCGAAAGACCCGGGGAAGTTAACGCATTGGCTGAGCAAGGCGTATATATATTTTTACGGCAGTTAAGGGGTTAAACGAAATTAATTGGTATATATTTTTATAGGCAGAAAAGTATATTTTACATTGAATATGATATCAAAATTATTAAACTTTTGTTTATTGGGCCGTACAATAATTATAATAATAATAATAATAGTAAAATATCTTATATATTAACGCTTTGGAAATGGCTCGAATTATATTTCAAAATGGTCATGCATATATTTTTGCCTTGCTAAATTTAAATACACAATTTGGTGCGTATATAATTTTTAGGTGATTTATAAGGAAACTCAAAATTAGTCGAATACTTTTTAGAGTGGTGTAAGTAAACATTCTGCATTTTGTTTAATATATTGCTGTTCCCCTTTTTGAATTTGGGGCAAAACTTTCGCTGAAATATATGCGGTATAAATAACATCTTCCTTATACCCCACAAGTTTAAATTCTGAAATAGTGGAAAGTAAAGGCGTGAGGTAAGGAGATGTATAATTTCTGTGTTGAGCCTAATAATTTGCACACTTCTGTCTAACGTGCAGCCCGTACTTTGCAAGAAAAATTAAAAAAATATAAATTAGTAAACGAAACTTTAGTATTTCGAATATAGCGCACATCATGAATTTGACGGGCAAGGGACTTTTAAGATTGTAAGCAAATGGCTATGTGGATGAAGTGCATCATTTTTCAAATCCAGATGTCACATTCTTCAGTACACTCCATTCTTTCATTTTTAATATCGCAAACTAAAAACTCTTAATATCTGAATCCACACTTACCTCAATGTTTTAATTAACAGGATTAAGACTCCTTAGTTAGCTCCGAGACAAATTGGAGAAAGAATTTGTTTAAGTGCACGCAACAGCAGCAAATAAGTAACGATGTATGACCATTATAGATGTACAATAATTTGACTTCCAACGTAATTTTTAAACAAAAAAGTATTCCAAAGGAAGATTTTACAATTGATAGGGATTTTTGTAGAATACAGGCATAGAAATAGATAGCCGAAACTTCACTGAAAGCAGGATTAATTTTGTGTAGGAACGTCGGCCCTGGAATTTACGACAGTCGTCGATGCTAGTCTTGGAGAATTTTCGTGGACACACGAAGCATGAAGTGAAAGCTAAAATTCGTCGCTCATGTCATTTGAAGATGACATCTGGTGGGATGGCGAAAGTACTGCAGCCCTTAGATGTTGTTATCATTGATCATAACATTTCGGTGTGTGTACAATCTGTGAATGACAAAAGATCACGAAATTACTTCAAGCTAGAGATGGAAGCTTGCATCTTTTTCTAATATATATGGGTAAAAGTGTGAATCTTTGTAACTCCACCTTTTTTTTCACTTTGGTCAATAAGATAATAAAGATCTTCAAAGACTATATTGGAGTTCGATTAAATGCAGTTATATATTATAATATACTATCTGAATGAACTCGGAATAAAACATTTCTGGTGCACTTACTCTAGTGACCATATTAGAATACCTTTTAATACACTAGCAAACATATT
Organism: Salticus scenicus; assembly: GCA_963930645.1. Lineage (NCBI taxonomy): Eukaryota > Metazoa > Arthropoda > Arachnida > Araneae > Salticidae > Salticus > Salticus scenicus. The sequence continues at coordinate 139,074,285 of OZ005649.1, forward strand.
AGAATTAAATTATATTACAATTACACAATTATGGAGGGAGGTATAGTTTATACTGAATAAATGAGGACTAAAGAGGTATTAATTATGATAAATTATTTCCTTGTTACAATTTTTCAAAACTTAGAAAAACAATTTGAAAATATGAACTGTCCTCAAATTTGAGGACATTTTGGCCACTCTAGTACTTACGACAAAATAATGTGTTGCTTGTACTATAATGCGAGCATTTCCTAAAATTGCGATTTGTACTATTGGGTGGATCAGATATATTGTATATGTTAGTCTTCCAAGGGGAATCCACATTTTCCAGCTAAGGATGTAGTTTACAACACCTTAAAAAAAAGAAAAGAAAAGAAATTAAGGATTTAAACAGGATTTACAATTTTCAGCAAAAAATACCTGCTATTATTTTTATACTAGTAAGAGCTATTAATTATACGAATACGATATATACACTAGTTTGTTGTAGGGCGACTAAGGCGCCCGTTGAAAAATAATTGTTTTATTTTATTTATTTCTCACTCTCACTTTAAATAATTCATTTGCTAGCAAGCCCGTGCGAAATTTTCTCACTTTGTTTATCTCTTCGTTACCTTAAAAATTATTATTTTATAGACGTTATTTTTTTTTTCATAAGCATGAGCAAATTTATTTTTATTTTTATTTATTTATTTAATATTTTTTTTTTCGGGAAAGCATATTTCATTTTATGCCGAAAAAATAAATGGCAACAATTAAAATTTTAAAATGTATTTTAAAGCTTTTATTTTTATATTTTAATTAATTTGAAAAAAATAATTATATATTCGTTACAAATAAGGTACCAAATGAAAGGCGTAATTTTTCTGAATCCGTTGGTTTAAACAGCTTATCCATCGGACGATTAGATTTTTTTAAATTAACTAAAGTATGAAAATTAGGAGACAGAGTCCAAGGAAATCTCTTAAGCCTATCTCTTAAGCCTAAAGTGTGACAGAATCAGCCACGGATGAGGGTAACTATATATGCTGATATTATATATTTTTTAATTATGTGTAGTATGTAATATGAATATGCAACTTCATGCATAGCATAAAAAGTTTTTTTTTTTTTAATGAAATTTAAGATGCATGTATCGAATGGTTGTAAAAAACGGAAATATCCAAAATTAAAAAAAAAAAAAAAAAAAAAAGCTTTTATTCTAGAGAAATATTTGCTGAATTTTCATTTAGTGAAGGTACAATGCATGTTGAATTCACACTCTACTCTGAAAAACTTTTTTAAATTAAAAAATTTGTACGCATTTTTCCTTATGTATAAAAAATATTTTCAACCAAATTCCTTCAAAGCTTACAGAAATTTTTACAATGCAAAAGAAAAATAATGCACTAAAATCTAAAATGGATGCACATGAGCAATATAATACGATGACATATAAGCAATTGATGAACATGAAAAAAAGATTCGAATAACCATAATCAGCATGTTTAAAATATAGAAAATACGAATTTCGTACGGAATGAAGTGGAATAAATGCAACAACGTTTTGTCATAGTTTGACTACATTTTACTCAGTTGCTATTGTACTTATACTTCTGAAAAATTTTAGGCATGAACTACAGAATATTCGAAATTAAACGGCCCTATTTTAAAGTTGTCTACAAACGAAACTATTGTTGAGAAAGTTATGAAATTTTGTATAGGACATAATGAAGATATGGGAATTTGTTTGAGAGAATAATAATAATAATAATAATAAATTAAATTTTCGCCATTAGAGGGCTTTTTTTAATGAATTGCACATTTAGCATACATTTATAACAGTTTACAAAGTTTATTACAACAAGACATGTTTAACATGATGGCCATCATTGTCAGCTATCATCTGAAATCGTAAGACAGCATGTTCCACAGCTGACTGCAGTGTATTTGGGAAAATGTTACGAACCTGTTGTGAAATGCTGTTTTTAAGATCAGGTAAAGTTCTTGGGTAATCACGACTTACTAGAATCTGCGCAGAACTTGTGTGACGTAAAACCCAACCATCCAGCCATCCATCCACGACTTACCAGACTTTTCAAACTCCCCAAAGACAAAAGTCGCATGGATTGAGGTCTAGAGACCGGGGAACCACGAATCAGGAAGTGTGTAATTCATTTAAAATGCCACCTGGTGGCGGAAATCTTAATTGTATATGTATATATATACATATATATATATATATATATATATATATATATATATATATATATATATATATATAAATTCCAAATTCCACTCAAACAAATTCCCATATCTTCATTATGTCCTATACAAAATTTTATAACTTTCTCAACAATAGTTTCGTCTGCAGTCAACTTTAAAATAGGTCATTTAATTTCGGGCACCATGTACAAATAATCGGCTTTTTAAAAAGTTTTTTATAATTTAAGAATGTGATACATAAATAAAAAAAAAAAAAAAATTGATGAAAATTTCGTGTTTTGTAGTTCAACTTTCCCGATGATTTGGTGCAAGTGTAACCTCGTCTTTTAATACCCATATATAGTACATTAAGATATATGTAAGTCAAGCTACCAGATAGAGAAAAATCTTCATGAATCTGGGACTTCTTAAATTTTTAAAATATCTTAACTTGTAACACAGTTGCGAACTTTTCCGTACCCGTACAACATCTTACATGCTTCCAACATTTCAACAACCAACATTTCCAAGACGACCCGCATTTGCCACCTTCAGGCTTGAAACCGGTCATGACTACCTTGCTGGTTATTTGAACAGATTTCTTTTTCCTAAACAGTGTCCTATGCTAAAATGATCAAATAATGGACGCTAAACATCTTGCAGCATGTCCAGCGATCGCCGGAAGTCTTTATATTGACGTGCAAGAGAACAGCTACAGGCCCTTCTGACTCACTAACTTTTATTTTATTTCATTTTTCTCGTTTCAATTATTATTGTTGTTATTATTTTGTTGCTCCTGTTCTATTGTTACTTGTTTATTGTCCATCCTTATATGTTTGCGCAGAATGTTTTCACTCTGGTGAATCATGTCTTTATCAAGTGCTTAAAAGAAAAAAAAAAAAAAAAAAAAAAAAAAATCTATAAAAAATCAGGATATTAGGTTTCATTGGAAATTAAAAGACAATTGAAAAAGCAAAGCAAGTGAAAAAAAAAAAAAAAAAAAAAAGTGATGCAGTTGAGATGTTTGACACAAGTGTAAACAATCTAGGTACAAGTGTAAATACTCTAGGAGGTACACTTGCTGACTGACATACGAAAGTCCTGGGATAAGTGCAGTCACGAATGACAAACCAAAAAGCTTAAGTAAATGGAAAAATATGAAGTTATAGTCATAATCTACGAAGAAAATTTAGTTTCTTTACCAAAAACTGTAAAGGTACTCTACAGATACAGCAATGGTAAAAATTTTAGTTTTGAGAGGAGCATTCTGTCTGTCGAATAGAGAAATTTAAGCATTTTTCGAAATAAACTATCACTTTATCTTATTTGATTAGGTTTCCTAAGACTAAATTAATGAAGAGATGTGCAACTACACTAGGTCAAAATTTGTTTTATCAGTTGAGTTATAAGCCGGGGATACACTTATCCGTGAGTGCACTTCATCCTAACCAAACTTTTAAATTTTTCTTTAAAATATTACCTCCTTGTCCAGTAGCACAGTTGATAACAATCCAAGCAATACCGAAAGCCCATGCAGATCGATGCAGTCCACTATATAAGAGAGTTTCTACTAACTCAGGATCTCTTCCGATATTCCATTCATATACGCCATAAAGAACAGCCAAGTTGCATGCAATTGCAAGTGCCCAGCCAAATGTTCGGATTACCTGACAAAGAAATACTTCATTAGGATATGTATATATTTTTATACAGTGTATGTACTTTTATTAAAGAAAACAATTTATTTGGTGTTACACTTTGCATTAACTGTCAAATTACGGTAAAAATAAATATTTTATCTTCTTATTGTTTCTACTACTGCAGAATCAACATTCAGTTCAATGTAAAGCCCACATTTTAGTTTGCATATTTAATAATTTTAGAACCGTTCATTCTGTATAAGACTGTCTATTATTGAATGTTGTGAGTTACATAAACATAGTACATGAAAAATAGCTTTTTATAAAATTGAAATGTACTCAAAATTGTGTCCTAGCCGCCGGTTCAGCTACTGATTTTGCTCGTGATTTTGCGTGTGAGTTCATGTTCAATAGTCAACTATTACATTATTGATTGCGTCATTATGATTCACATGGTTAGTCTCATTGAATATATATATATATCTCACCTTTTTTATAGAGAGACTAGCAGGCTTCGCCCGCTTCGCTGGACCCTATTTTTAAATGAATCACTATAATTACTGAATTCTCAATTTTTATTTTTTTGCCCCACCACTCTCCCCCCCCCTACCCAATAATTTTAAAAAATCGAAAATATCCGCAATCGATTTGTAAGTATCGAAAACCTCTATGTACCAATTTTGAATGATCTAACTCTATTTTTTTTTTTTTTGCCCCTCCGCCCCCCCTCCCGTCCCTCCTAATAACGTTACACTTTCGAAAATATCCCCATTCGACTTGCAGGCCTCTAAAACCAATCTGTACCAATTTTGAACGGCCTAACTGCATTTCTATTTGTTTTTGCCCATACTCCCCCCTTACCGCCCCTCCTAATAATTTTACAAATTCAAAAATATCCGCATTCGATTTTAAGTATCGAAAACCATTTGTGTACCAATTTTTGCCCTCCCCCCTCTCCCCTCCCCCTTCTAATAACTTTACACTTTCGAAAATATCCTCATTCTACTTGCAGGCTATTGAAACCTATCTGTACCAATTTTGAAAGGCCTAACTGTTTCTAATTGTTTTTGCCCCTGAACTTTCTAATTGTTTTTGCCCCTGATGCCCCACCTGGGGGCTGAATTTTTAAAATTCCAGAAATTGGTTTTTAGATATTTGTATTAGCTATATTTTATAGCAAAAATTTCACGTATATCTGTTTTTTTTTTGTTTGAGATATATAAGATTATGCGAAATCGCGTTTTACGCATGTGAAATCCCGTTTTGCCCCTCCGCCCCCCCTTGGGGACCGAATTTCGAAAATTCCAGAAATTGGTTTTTAGACATTTATATTAGCTATATTTTAAAGCAAAAATTTTACGGATATCTGTTTTTTTGTCTGAGATATGAAGGATTTTTTGAATTCACGTTTTGCCCCCTCTCCCCCCCCCTTGGGGGGCGAATTTTTTCAATTTTGTTTCCTAAACCCTCCCTGAACTATAAGGAAAAAAAAAACAAAAAAAGAATGATCGAAATCGGTCAAGCCGTTTACGATTTTATAAAGGATTATATGACAAACATTCATTTATATATATATAGATGAACAAAAAAAAAATATTTATCTTTGAAAAGTAAAATGAAACTCATTCAATGACCCTCTCTGCAATAAACATTCTGTGAGTTTAAAGAAGTCGGTTGCAAATATATACAGTCGGTAACAAAAGTCTCCGAACACTAGCAAAAATTCCTATATAAAAAAGGTACACTTAATACAGTTTTGTTAAATAAATTCTTCTCGAATCCTGTTCTTAAATTGACTAAGAACAGGATTCGACAAGGATTTATTTAACAAAACTGTATTAAGTGTATTTTTTTTAGATAGGAATTTTTGCTAGCGTTCGGAGCGGAGACTTTTTTTACCGACTGTATATATATTCCATGATGATAAATAAACTATTGAGGAAAATGGATGAGTGCATTTAAAAAGTTAGATATCCTTTTAAAGATTTTTTTTTCTTCATATATAAGTTTTTCAGATTTCTTAAAAACTGATAGAGCAATGTTAAAGATAACAAGTGATTGTCTAATAAAAACAACAGCAACCGATGTCTTTATAACAACGGATGACCCTTATAATAATCGTTATATGATAAAAAGACACCGTTACGGCGACAAATGATGATAAAAAGTCACCGTATAGCTGTTCACATATAAAAGAAACACTGATAAAACAGTTCTTGTAATACTATTTAATTTGAAACTTTTATTACGTTAACTTTAGTAATAATATTAATATAATTACAAGATAAAAATAACTTTTTATGCACCACGTTTTTAAATTTTCTGTTTTCCTTTTCTTCCTCCTTACTTATTTGGCCAAATCACAATTTTAATATTTTCCTATTTCATTATTTTTCACTTGTATTCATTTTTATTTTTCTCTTCTTTTCTCTCTTAATTGCACAAACCTTCACTTAATTATTCTTTTCACTTTCTTTTATTTAATTTTAATCACTTTTTAGTCGTTTCCACTATCCACAGACTTTATGAACTTTAATTTTTATAATTTTTTAATTTTTCGCACAATATTTTGTAAACAAACTAAATTCATATGTATTCTGTTTTCAAAGTCGTCAAACGCCGTTAAGCAAAAGTACAAGTATTGAATTCAATCGAAGCGCTACCTTGCGGATTTTTCAAAATTTACTGAAAATGAATTCTGCTTAAAGATGGCTAAAAGTATTAAGTACTGTCATCGTGTTCTGAGTTATTCTAAAAGTTTCAAATGTCTAGCTAGTCGGGAGTTAGTTTAAAATCGATTGCAAGACTGGGCAAACAAGAAAGCGAGTTAATAAAAACGTGGTAAAATAGGAACCAAAATGTTTTCTATCGTTTTATTTTTTTAGTTAAATGATACTCGAACTTTCCGTTGTAGTTCACTTATTTTATTTCTGTTTTAAATACCCCAATCTCTTTTCTTTTTGCTTCCTATAGCAGGCCGTAAGAAACACATTTTAGGAAACGTATTTTTAAATTACATAAAAAAAAATAATTATTAAGTTGTGAGGTTTTTTTTTTTTTTTTTTTTTTTTTTTTTTTTTTGTATGCACCATCTAGAACCGAATGCAAGGACTTCGCTTCTAGATGTTAGCTGATTTGTTACTTACAAGTTATAAACGAAACTGATTGTAACATACTTTCAACTATTTCAAAATTAAGTGACTGGTAGTGAGGAAAAATTGACATCACGTCAAGTCACACTTGCTGAGGTGAACCATAGATTATTATTTTGTTATTTTGCATCAAAGAAATTATTGTTTCACTGGCTTGTTTTACATGCTTCGCTGGTTACTTATAATATTTTTTCTTTGTTTGAAATAGAATAATTGAAACTTTTAAATAAATATATTTCGAGTTTTGACTGCTTCCAGCAAATCAAAACCATGGCCAAATACCGTGATATGCAGCCGTTAATGAAATGTAAATTATATTTAATTATTTGAGTTTCATATAATAATTTCAGAACTGTACATACTATAGTGTTTTTCTATACATCATACAGAGACAGACAAACACTTTCTTTCATTAGTATAAGATAAATGAATTTCTTAAAAACTTTCTAAAAGTGTCAAATCAGCTCTTTTAATTATCGTGTTTATTATGCAATCTTCTCTATGCCTATTTCGTCCGACCAAAGAAACAGACATACAAGTTTTTAAAACCTTGTTTTTGGCTATACATTATATATAAATAATCAAATAAATTTAGGAATACATTTTTTTTTCTTTTTCCTTCCCCGGAGATCACAGTCATTTCAATTATAAATATTTGAGTGTATAAATTTAGATGCGAATTCTCATTTGTGCCTTCCAAATTTAGAGCATACTTGCGATAGTAAACAGTAAGAAAATAAAATTAAAGAAAAAAATCTGTCAGAGAAATAATTTAATCTATTATGTCAGAACTACTTTGTATATTAAACATTTATTTAGTATTTATTTATTTTTTACCATGTTTTTATTAACTTCAGTTCTTGTTTGTTTGTTTATCCGGTACAAATCTTGGAATCTATTTTTAACTAACTTTCCTACTAGCTAGACACTTGAAACACTTTCAGAATAACTCAGAACCCGGTGACAACACAATACTTCAAAGTCAGATTTTCGAATTTTCGAATAGTTTTCATTTAATTAATTAAAATATAAAAATAATAAGCTCATAATAGCTATAAAAATAGCCATTAAAATATTAACTATAATTTAATTGTTGCCAAAAAAAAAAAAAAAAAAAAAGAGTTTATTTTCTTTCGACATAAAAATAAATACATTTAATTAAACGTGAACATTAAAAAATTGTAAAAAGCTAAATTATGCATCTCACAAAAATTGGCGTCATTATATCACTTTAAAAGTTTTATACACTAAACTAAATTCTGCTTTTGCCAAAATTTCATAAAAATCGTCTTTTTTTTTTTAAAGAAAAAGAAAAGAAAAGAAAATTAATGATAATTAGTAACAAAACGGACAGTATCTTTTTTTTTTTTTTTTTTTTTGAGGGGTGAAGGGTGAGAAGGTCGAAATGTTTAAATTTCATTAATATTTTGCGCGAAAAATCCACTAGTTGGAATGCTGATCGTCTGCTTTTAATTTTTTTTTTTTTTTTTTTTTTTAATCTTATAATCATTGTCTATTATTCTATATAAAAGCATGTGGTAGCTGTTCACACTCGTATAAACCCGCGTTCGCATATCTTTACTAGAAAAGGTTGCGTCTATCAGCGCACGTACTCTCGTCGTTGTAGTGTTTTGGTTTAATTCGTAAATCAAGGTTCATAACTTTTAATTCTTGGATGAATTCTTTCCCGCTTTCTTAATTAAAATCTTCAATAAAATTCCACACCAACAAATAAACCAAATGAATTAAATTCAAATTTATTTATTTATTTTTATTAATTTAAGAAAGTCTTAAAAATAGTTTACTCTAGGATTTTTGATCCGAATGTCTACGAAAATCTTCAGTTTAATGAAAATGACGCCAGAAATAATATACAATATACATGACGCATGTAAGAAAAATGACTTAATTAGAACATTTTATAGCGTGCTTTTTTTTTTTTTTTTTTTTAAATCTAATTTTTGAACGGTTTGAAATTTTCCCCAGAATTAAGAGACTTTTGCTTAACTTAATTATTTCAATACTTGTCAACCCAATAGTTAACTAGTTGGCATAGGTGGACTCTGCTCAGTTCCCATCATATTTATGTTCTCATAAATTTCTAGTGCGAGACATATTATAATCATATTAAAAGAAATGAAGTTGATCAAAGCTTGATACAGTGACAGAATGAAATCCCCGCCTATCCCCCCGTTCGCTTCGATATATTTATCTTATTCTAATCTATTAATTTATTTTATCAGGGCCAATTCCGTTGTTTAGTTTCCATGCTACTATTTCCAATGCAATAATCCTCAAAATTCATATTTATATGAAAAATTTACAATTTCGCTATGTTGATAAAATCGTAAATTACGAATAATTTACGAAAATTTCCTATTACAATATTTGTATTCAATCATGTTCAAACAAATATCATAAATGCAATTTTGAAGTTGTCTAATGTATTTATGATCGTCAAAATGGAAGTTTATGCTCAATTTTGCCTTATTCTGACATGTTAAGTAAATCATAAATTCCAAATAACTTACGAATTTTTTATATTGGAAAAATCATAGTCTATGATATTCATGCTAGTATCCAAAATAATATTTAAAAAGTGGTTTGACATCTTTACGATGAAAATATCCCTCAAGATTGACGTTTATGTGAATTTTTTCTCTATTCTGCCATGTTAAGAAATTCGTAAATTCCCAATAACTTACGAAATTTTTATATTGGAAAATTCATAGTCATTAATGTTCATGCCAGTGTTCTAAATAATATTTCAAAAGTAGTCTGACATCTTTACGATGAAAATATCCCTCAAGATTGACGTTTATGTGAAATTTTCTCTATTCTGCCATGTTAAGAAATTCGTAAATTTCCAATAACTTGCGAAATTTTCAAAGTAGCATATTTATAGTTACTGATGTTCATTCCGGCATCAAAACTGATATTTTAAATTTGGTCTGAGCTTTTTACAGTAAAAAGTTTCCATTTAATGCTCGTTTCAGTGAATTTTTGTCCTATTCTCCCATGTTAAGAAAATCGTAAATTTCTAATAACTTACGAAGTTTTTTAATTCGAATGTTTCAAATAAATAGGGTTCTTGCCAGTATTGAAAGTAATATTTTAAAACTGATCTGACCTCTCTGCGATTATTTGTTCGTGAGATATCGTGTTAACAGACTAACAAACTAACGGACTAACACACTGACCCACTAACGGACTGACCCACTGACCCACTAACAGACACCCTACAGACAGACACCATAGAAATTTTGTAATTTTCGGATTCCTTACACCTGAAAACGTGTAGAAACGTCAAAAAACCGAGGTCGAAATTTTTCACGATTACCTAAGTTCCTCATACCTATAGTATGATGGGGAACTAATAATCGATTTCTAAGAACGTAAAAGTTTTTACAATTGCATACAATAATTGTCTTCTCCCAGAATTTAAAAGAAAAAATAATCGTTACACGTTCACTTTTTTCGACACAAAAAGAAATATATTTATTATCCAGGAGCAGATAATTTTATTTCTTTTTATATCGTAAGAAAAAGAACGCGTATATATATATATATATATATATATATATATATATATATATATATTTATTTATCAAATTCTTTATTATTATTATTATTATTATTAATTTTAAAATTAAAATATGGTTTTTATTTAATATCTTTTGAACCAATTTTTCGATTCAACTAAAATAAATAAATAAATAAATAAATAAAATAAACCCAACGTTAACCAGATTTTGTTCTTATTAATCAGTATACCAATTTTCTTAGCGATCGGTTGAACAGTGTAGTTTTATATCGCGAAAGACCTGACATATTCAAGATAAAATATAGCAGAAGATGACGAAGTGAAATTTCTAGCAGAAATCAATAGTTCTGTGTCATACTAATAGAGAGGGAACCGAAAATTAAAAAAGAAAAGCAGATGTCCTGTTTATTAAAAATAAATAAATAAATAAATAAATAAATAAATTTTTGTCAAACTCACCTTAGAAAACTTCAGCTTTGGATGGGTAGCTAAGATATAACCTGAAATAAGTCCCATGCAGTAAGGCCCGGCATGTGAATATGGCTTGAAATATGCATTTGCCCAGTAAGCGAGACGTTGTCTACAATAAAATAATTTTTTATTAATTCAGTAGGAAAATGACAATAATTAATAAATAGTTTAAAAATCATTTTGGAATGATGGTATGCGGATTAAGGCGATTTTCAACACTAGTGGCCTAGGTCTGGGTGGAACGAGGTCTTTCTAAAAGGTCCTACACAGAAACATGTAAATTTAGGTCTCAAAAAATACAGAACAGCTTGGCCAACGAGGGCGAACTAGATTCAACGTGACAAATATTAATACTGATATTAATACTTACTAAATATATTCGCCTTTTCGTACTTAATGTCGCGAAAAAGAAACAGGGTTACTGCATTTTGTTTTAGTTTATGTAAAATTTAAGACACAAATTCTTAAAATAATAACAATCTATATAATATTTCTCTAACGGGAACAAGTTACAATCATATTTTGTAGAAACGATACGATAGTGACAATAAAATACGCGAGGTTTAAAAAAAATTACATAAGCAATATTTAAGCACGCAGACTCAGTTCAGTGATCTAAAAGACATTTGTCTGATGAGATAATTTTATAGAAAAATTTATTTTTAAAAATTGTAACTTTGCAATCTTTGCAAGCGTCGTTTTAAACCCAACAATACTTTAAAGATATAAACAAAATATGAATTTTTGTGTCATAAAATGACTATAAAACGCAACAATAAGAAGTATAATCAAAATAGGGGGCACTAAGTAAAAAAAAAAAAATCAAAATGAATAAATTAGAAATTAAATTAAGCAGCATCGCTAATATGGCGGCAAATATTTAAAAGGCGCCATAGGGGTCCTATACTAAAGCAGTCATGCCTGGGGAAATTTAAAAAATGGATCGTCAAACATAAATTTTATTTTGAATTCCCCCTCCCCCCACAATAATAATAATAATAATAATAATAATAATAATAGTAATATAACAATAATTTGGCTTCCGATAAATTAAAATTTATATTTGGTGGCGAAATTGGTATAAGACTTGTAAGTTTTAAATTTCAAAGGTAAGTAAAATAAATAAATACAATAAATAAAATGCGATAATTTCGCAAGGGCTTGCTAGTAATAATAAATTATACAAATCACATATGCAGATATTTTATTATATATATATTCACCTAATAATAATTAAAAAAAAAAAAAAAAAAAAAAAAAAAAAAGCTCATCTTAACTTTTTTTTTCTTATCATCTATTTCATCTTGCAGAGGTTTTGGGGAAATTTTGGTGCCTGTAAAACTTGTTCAACCCGCTCCACCCATCTTAAGTCCTGCTATTTCTTATTGTTATTTCAGTTTCAGTTTCTTTTTACTTTCTCTTACCCATAAGGTAGAGAAAGTATTGTTTTGGGGTAAAATTTTCGAAAGCGAGTTCTTGTTATATTTATACGTTTTGAGGTCCCCTGAATCCGAAAATTATTTTTTTTAGCAGTTGGTGTATGTGTCTGTGTGTCTGTCGGTTATCAGCATATCTCAAGAAGAAATAGTAGCAGAAAGTCCAAACTTGGTATTCTAAATGGGTATGATATAGGGATGCTACACTAAGCATTTCGTTGAGATGAAGCAAATGGTTCGTGTACAGGGACACCCAAGAGAATTCAAATACATTACGTCTAGGGGGGAAATCCCATGTAAGTAGATTTTAGCAGCTATGCACTGCACTAAAACAAATGAAATGAATATATATATTTTGTATGCATAAAAAAGTGTCTCATGTAGAATATAGTTGAGAAATCATTCACTGTTCATTTACAGGGCTACACAAAAGAACTAGGTTATAGTTCGACAATAGCTGAAAATTGATGAAAGTGTATTTCAGGTTGTGCCGTGTTTTATTATTAGCGGATTATATTTAGGTGCACCATTTGGTCTGTACATAATCTTCAAAATATATACATGGCTGCAAATATTTAAACGATAACATTCTTTTTTATTGTTAGTGGAAGTGCTTTACTATAATACTAGCAAACCTGTGCGAAGTTTTCACACTTTATTTCTTTTCATATTTACCTTTAAAATTTTAAACTCATAAATATTATACCGATTTTATAACCTAATTAAAATTTTAATTTACCAGAAACCAAAATATTATTATAACCAAATGAATATTGTACAATACTGAAACGAGAATCATTCAAAGAAAAGTTTCAAAATAAAATTCATGGCTGACGATCGACTTTTCATTCTTCCGCAGGCAGTACAGTTGAAGCCCCATGACGCCTTTTAAATTTTTATCGCCAAGAGTGTGATGACAGTTTACTTATTTTGGAATAATTTTTTGTTAAAAAAAAAAAAAAAATCCGATTTTGATTATACTTTTTATGATTGCGTGTTTTAGTCAGTTTATGATAACAATTCATATTCTGTATATATCTTTTAAATATTGCTAGGTTTAAAATGACGCTTACAAAGATTCTAAACAACCAACTAAATTTAAATTTTTCCATAAAATAATGTCATGTCGTCATATTTCTTATTTGTTCATTGGTCTGAGTCCGCGTGCTTAAATATTGTTCATTTTTAAATATTATTTTTTATCATCGCGTATTTTATTAATTTCACCCCAATCGTATCGTTTCGACTAAAAATAATTGTAACTGGTCCACGTTACAGAAATATTATATAGATTTTATCATGTCCTGGAAAAATGCTCAGGAACTGAAATGAATTCTTCATAGACATATGGTAAATAATATATGTTTTAAAGCTAAATATTCATCTCTTGTTTTTTGTATATTTAAACTTTTTGAGTCTTCCTGATTACTGAAGCGAAATTTTTAACATTTGATCTTTGTCTGTGTCTCTTAGATTAACTTATAATTTCAGGAGATCCAAAAGTTGTATTTTGAAGTTAATCTATATGTTTGTTTCTGGAAAACAGTGATCAAGACTGATAAGTTCTAAGGAATGATGCGTGTGAGAGTTGTCTGAATAATTTAAGTGAACTTTTAATTTTAATAAAAGATTTAAATTCTATATAAATGTATGTGCAGTAATGAAACGGCAAGGGGGGTTGAGGGGAGAGTCAGCCCCCCCCCCTCACACAAAACTACTTGTCATATAAAATTCTTCGGAAGCCTAATTTGAATTGTTTTAACATAGGTTTACATATCAGTTCTCGTTATCTTACCTCTTAATCTCCAACTTATATTTATAGTATTAAATTTCAGGGTAAGAGAAAGTCGTGTGAGTAACACACCATATTTTTTTTTTTTTTTTAAATACTCCCTTTGTTTCACATAGTTTTCAGTCATTATATAATATTAAATATAATACTTATATTTTAAACTAGCAGGTAGCAGGTCTACGCGGCACTGATATGAATTTGATTATTAAAAATTGGTTAAAATTATTAAACTGTGTATCGAAAGATTCTATTATTTATAAGCCAAAAATAAAAAAATAAATAAGATAATATCTTTCTTTTTATGTTGAAAAAAAAAAAAAAAAAAAAAAAAAAAAACGAGAAAATTCGTTCTAAAGAAATGGAACGGATGAAATATGAAATCTGGCACCGAATTAGCTCGGATGTTTCTCGCTAAGGTCTTTACTTGCGAATTTGCGAAAGCCATTTTAATTCATCGCCAAAATGACAATAAAAATTTATAAAATCTTTTTGTAAAAAAATAGAACCGACTCCAAAAAGCAACTACTATGCAAACAATTAAAAAAAAAAAAAAAAAAAATGGTATGAAATGAAACTGTAAATTGCGCCTAAAAGTAAAAAATAATTTCCTTCTCCAAACAACCTATAACACTGCAATTAATCATAGCTTTTGAAGTCGGCACAAAATTAAATAAAATTTAATTAGTTTTCCAAGGTTTGTTTTTAGATCGGTAGCAACAAATGCTGTTGTTTCGAATGATCCTTTTTCATGTTTCCTTTATTATTTTATCACTGTATACAATATACAATTGGTCCATTAGTAGCATCTGCATAGAACAGTGAACATTCTTCACAATGCAGTATTTATGTTTCTACAAAGTTAGAGTTTCCTTTGCAAATTTGGTATAATTTTGATAACTATGCAAGTAATAATGTTGCAAGTTTTCTTTCAACAAGGACGTCAGATACCAGCATCTTCGCCAACTTTTGCTGCTTACGAAATCTTATTTGTTTTCTTGAATCAAAGTAGTTTTCGGCTACGTTTTGCAGGTGACAATGTGAGATGTGTATTTTGAAAATGATTTGATTTTTGTATTAAATAAAGGTATCAATTTTTATTTAATTTTGCGCCGACTTCAAAAATTATGATTAATTGTAGTATTATAGGTTGTTTGGCGAAGGAAATTATTTTTTACTTTTAGGCGCAATTTACAGTTTCATTTCATAATATATATATATATTTTTTTTAGTTGTTTGCCTAGTAGTTGCTTTTTGGAGTCAGTTCTATTTTTTTACAAAAATATTTTATTTTTCTCTTTTCAGTGAAAACTTATTCATATAGCAGAACATCAGAAGACGTTCGACGGCAGTTTCACAAATCACAACTTCCAAGAAAAATGACATAACTCAAAAAATGGTTTATGTCACTGAAAAATACATGAAATGCAACCAATGTGAATAGAAAAGTTACATCTCCATGTAGAAGTTATCAACTCGAGAGACAGTTGTGCCAGTTTTATTCTAGTCAAGTTATTTTTAAGTTTGTTTTTCTTAAATGCTGCATTTTTAAGTTATGTCACTTTTTTTGCCTTTATCGGATATGAGCAAAAAACTATCTATTGAATGAACATACGTTAAATTAAAAAGTCTTTAGAAATGTAAAGAACGGATACGCTGTATTCGTAACCAAAAATTCTGTTAGCATATATATTGATCTTTACAGTGAATACGTGTCACCCGCTGCGCTGGAAAATGCGCATCGTAAAGTTTAAAGAAAGAGCAAAATATGCATTGCAGCAGACAGACAGAAGTTTCAACATCGATACTTACATACTGCTTTAACCAGTGTAGCTACATGTAGCCAGTGAAGCACATAATTTCATACAAATTGATATGCAATTGACATAAATTAGTGTCTATCAACTTCCGTCGAAAATCATATAAAAGGTGGCGTTGCCATTCCGTTTTTTCTAAATTTTAACATGGCAGCATACGACAAAATTTCGTATAAATGTGCAGAATGGGAGAATTATTTTTTAATAATCATTATGAAATTAAAAAGAATTATTTATAATAGTCAAAGTCAACTGTGAAAAATTTTGTATATGTAGGGTTGGGTTGAATTATGGTGATTAAGGCCGACTGACTACTCTAGGGTCCTAGGTGTGAGGGGGAGTGTCCTCCATGTGTGTTTTTTTATGGGATTCTAACCCGTATTTACGCAAGTTTAGGAGAAAACACGGAAAACTCCGAATGGCTAGGCCAGCGAGCACAACCTGTGATCGAACCCAGCACCTCACGTCTACCAGCTTTGAGCGCAGAACCGCTCGGCCGCTGGTGAGCCTCTGTATATGTAGGAGCATCCCCCTCCACTCCCCCGGGGTGGAAGTACCTCCACGAGGGAGACAAATTGTCATTATGGGTATCTTTTAAAAGAGCTCGCCAATACCTTTAAAACGAATGATTGAACCATCGATCTGTGATAATTTTAAAAAGTTATCAACTTTTTAACTTCTAAATTTTAACAAAAAAAAAAAAAAAAAAAAAAAACGCTTTTTTAAAAAATGTTATATAAAAAATAAAATGGACTTTTTTTTTGGATATTTAGTGTTATGCTTCCTTAGAATGAAAATCGTCTGCATTTATCATGAAAGATAATTTTAATAAAATATTTGTACGTATGAAAGAATTCGTATAGGAAAATATAGAAGAAAGTCATGATGTGGCCACAAAATACTAGTTTTGCTTTTGATTCTTTTTTTAATAGATCTTATGAAAAATAAGTAAGTACTGAATCAGGTTGATAGTTAACATAAAGATTCTCGTTTTCATCAAGTTAATATACCATGAATAATGATCATCCGGATTTCCAAGTATCGCTTTTAGCATGCTTTATCGTATAGTAACCATGGTATCATGTAATGTCTAAAAAATTATAGCTTACTCTTCGTCAGGATGAACTAACAACATCGTAGGTGGATAGTCGTTGACATAAGTTAAGGCAGCTGAGCCAATCACAGATGCCAAAAGTCCCAGAGTTGCGATGCTCAATCCAACTCGAGGCCACCTGTAAATAGGAAATGGAAAATGAAAAATATCATCATCTTTACTACTTTTTTTTAAATCAATGAAAAATAATTTTTACTTTTTGTATTTCTATAAATTTAAATTAATATATTGATTCAAAGAACCAGATATATATAACTGTTTTCTTTTGATACCCGACGAAACCCTAAAATTAATATGAAATTAAATAAAAAGTTAAACTATTAAACATAACTTATTATATCTCGTTTACTAATGTTCCTTTCCTATGAGCGGCTGGCGCCCCTGCAACACCTGTATGAGAACTACATAACATGGCATCTTAACCCAAATCACCCTATTTGTAAAACAGCATTTTTTTTTTTTTTTGTAGTGCGAATAGAAAACATTTTTAGTAGTCTTAGCATTCATGTTTCGTGAAGAGCCAGAGGGAGTTTCTCAAAATCGATAGGCATACAATTTTCTCCAATTATGTTCTATTATTACATTTTATAATTTTTTCTGTACATTATAACTGTAACAGTATGTTAAGAATCATCTTTTGAATTAGAATTAAATTTCTTTTTAACATTTACCAATAAAGTTGAAAAGTGTTTATAACTTCGGTTTGTCTGTCCGTCCCCACTCTAATTCTCGTAAATATTGATGGAATTCCTCGAAACGGATATATGTTAGTCAAGTTCAACACAGGTATACCTGATATTATGTCGAAGCATTGTGTTCTACGAGAGGTATTTCTATAAACCATATTTTAACAGTTTTTTTTTTTTTTTTTTTTTTTGTACAAATCTTAATGAAACTGACATTTATTATTTCTGTGCATACACACACACAAAAATAAATAAATAAATAAATAAATAAAATTAAATAAAAAATAAATTAAAAAATTAAAAAATA
Source organism: Salticus scenicus (assembly GCA_963930645.1). Taxonomy (NCBI): domain Eukaryota; kingdom Metazoa; phylum Arthropoda; class Arachnida; order Araneae; family Salticidae; genus Salticus; species Salticus scenicus. The sequence continues at coordinate 139,092,404 of OZ005649.1, forward strand.
AATAGATAAATAAATAAATAAAAATAAATATAAACGCTTTGTATAGTATATAGTTTAATTAGCATTAAGATTGACAAGGATACACAAAAATAATCAAATACATTAAGGGCATACATGAGAAAATGTATCGATAGTATTTCCCTTTTAATAAGCATTTTTAACACTATCTAGCAACGTTTAAGAATGATTACGATTTTAATTAGTCTACCTGTTTGTATTTCTGTCCGTCTGTTTTTCGCCTCTAGCATCCGGAAATGTTTTAAAAATTCCTTCAAATTTATTTATGTCATTCCGTTTTCATATGGAATGTTTCATATAAATGACATGGCATTAATAGCACAGCCAGTTTGTGCATGTGTACAGGAACATCTAAACGAATGCCTACGTATTACGTTTTAAGAGACGCATTTTTATGAATCATATTTAAATAACTTTCTACTGAAAAAATCACAATGAAATTGATATTTATTATTAATATGCTAAAAAATATTTTATATATAATATGGTATGTTTAGCGTTCTGATTTACAGAACTACACTAAAATATTCAGATACATTAAAGGCTACAATTAGATATTGCTAAAATATTTCCGTTCGTCTAAAGCGTTTTTAACACTTTCCGACAATGTTTAAGAGTGGTTTTGAATTCAATTAGTTCGTCTATCTGCTTTTCTTTCCTTCTGTCTCTCAGTTATGTAATATAGTAGGCAAAAAGCTTTGTTGGTTAAATGATGCAAAAAGTACGTACAGTTGAAAAGTGTTAATAATTAATGTGAACTTCAAATTTTTCGTTATTGTTTAGTTTTAAAACACCTTTTTAAATATTAAATTAATTAAGGTTAATTCAAGTGATGATGACAAGTTATTGAATATTAATGATAATAATAAAATTTTCTTTCAAATTTTAAGAAAGGCATACCAAACTAAATTTTAATTAATACTAATTCACCGATCTCTTCCTTTTACCAATAATAATTTTTTTTTTTTTCCCAAAATAATTAGAAATTTGAACTTACCAGCAGTAGAATAGAAAAATTTAATGGATTTTTTTTAGATTAACATGAATTCAACATTATTTTTATAGTCCGATAAAAGTCTTACACTAAATGAATAGTGTAAAGTACTTAAACCTGAACAGGAATTGGTCTCATTTAAAATTTTGTTTTCAAATGACGATGTCTTCGCACGACGAGCAACATCGTAACGAAAATTGTGTGTAATTCAAATGTAAAACTTACCAGCAGTAGAATAGAAAAATTTAATGGATTTTTTTTTAGATTAACATATGAATTTAACATTATTTTTATAGTCGGATAAAAGTCTTACACTAAATGAATAGTGTAAAGTACTTAAACCTGAACAGGAATTGGTCTCATTTAAAATTTTGTTTTCAAATGACGATGTCTTCGCACGACCAGCAACATCGTAACGAAAATTGTGATTGAATGGGCGATGACTTTATGCTCATTAAAATTCATAACAGTCTTTTGAAGGAATTGGAACCAAACACCCTTTCTTAGAGGCAAGAAATAGTTCTACCAATTGTTCTTCTTTAAATAATGCCCATGGTTTAAAGGAACGCTTTACCTATCATCGTAGGTTATCAGACTCCATGTTAATATATGGGAAAAAATTTATGATTTTTTTTTTTTTTTTTTTTTCTAGTTTTACATTTGAAAAATTTACAGCCATATTCAACTGATTGTAGTTTTCGAAAAAATAATTTTCTAAATTTTTAATATTTAGATTTAAAGCTCTAAAATGTAAAAAAATAACTAAGGATTTTTTTTTTTTCTAACTTAAAGATGAAGTATGAAAAAATTTTTTAAAAACCGATTTTTAAAAAACGAGAATCAATTTAACGATTTTTGGTTCTTCTAAATGTGAAAACGGAATAAAAATAAAATAAAAGTAAAAATTCTGTCAAAGACAGAATTTAGTTTAGTACGGAGGACTATTAATTTCAATCTGTAAAATTTTTATTTTTATTTTTTATTTTTTAATTTTATTTATTTATTTATTTATTTATTTTTTAATCTCATTTTTTGACCGTAAAACTGGGCCACGTACTTTTTAAAATGACTAGAATGAATTAAAAGGAAGTGCTTTTATCTAAATTTCACACTTTAGTTAATTCAAGAAAATCTAATTGTTTTGTCGAAAAACTGTTTGCACCCCTGGATTCAGAAAAATCGCCCCTTTCATTTGGTGTCCAATTTGTAATGACAGGACTGATATTTCTAATTCATTGTGGTGTTACACAAAACTGGTCTACAAAAAATCCAGATTGAAACTTATAGTCTTCCGTCCTAATAAAATGAAATAATTAGGTAATGAGTAATTTGCATAAATATTTTTTTTCATTGAATGTTGCCATTCCAATTCCAATTATACTTCTGGAGGTTACCGAAAAGTGGGAACCATCCTCTCTGTGCAGGATCAAAATTGTGATGGCATATCTCCCGACCACCCTTTTGGGGATGATTCCGAAATCGTCACCAATTGCCCTTATAGATGTAAACTCCACTGAATCTCAACCTGAACCCATAGAATTATATGGGTTTAGGCTGTCAGCCACGTTAGAAAAAAGCATCTCAAGGAGAATCCTACCGTTTTGGGAGGTTAAAGCAGAACGTCTTATTCTTCAACAGACAAAAAAAAAAAAAAAAAAAAAAAAAAAAGTAAGTATTTTACTTTGTTTACAACCTAAGATAAACATACTGCATTCCATTTTTATGATTCTATAGTTTCGAAATGCCTTGATCAGTGTACATTGCTACCAGAATTTACTTATACAAATTATTATATTACAGGTACTGTACTCGTGTTAGATTACCCAGTTTCATTATATATTTTGTTAAAGAAATTTATTTTTCTATAATGTCTTTAGTTATTCAGTACCATTAGGTAACTTAACATTAATCCGTTTTAAAGAAGAATTTAATTAACTTTTTCATATAAATATCACCAGGCACCAAGCATCAACTGATCTTCCATCTGCAAAGAACTTATGATATAAAGCAAATAACTTATTTACTTGTCATTTTAGTGTCTTACATAATCGTTCCTACGCTTCTCTAGAACAATATGTTTATTCTTTGGTCATTCAATTATCTCCACTTTCCTTCTTTCATTAGCAGCAATTCTAATAATGTAGTCATCCGCAGGTCCTTTTTTATTCCGTTATGAAAAATAATTGCTTTTACTTTAGTTAATAATCACACTTGAGAAAGAAAGGAAGTCGTTTTTCAACCTTGGAAAAAGAGTAAAATTAACTTTTTTTTCTATAATTTACGATTTTGTATAACTTACTGTATTATGAAGACGCCTCCACTCGTCAATTGCTAACATGTCATTTTAAATATAATACATTCATAAAGTTAGTTTATTATTGTCTTTTTTTCTCTAGTAACTATTCTTGGGCTGTTTTATGTTAAATTTTACGTCTATTGTTTTCATATACGGATACTCATGGTTATCCGTAGTTACACGTTTTGCGGGTCAGGTGCACAATAATTTTGAAGACCTGCAATAATTAATAATTTTTAATAAAATCCGCGGGTATAACCTCAAAATATTTCTCTTCGAAAAAATTTTCGTTCTTATATATATATATATACATACATGTGTATTTATTTATTTATTTAACTAGCCTAACCTTTTGAATGCAAAGATTGGACGATATTCCCTTTCTTCACAGTAATTTAAAGCAACATGACTCAAAACATGAGTTTAATTACAATTGTGTAAATATTAATTCTTAAAGTTAAAAACTTAATATGTGAAACTTTTTTGGTCTTCCTATTTGTTTTCTTGTTTTATTTTATTTTATTTTATCTTATTATTATTATTGTTATTATTATTTGTATGCTGTCAAAATATTTGGAACAGTGGACCTTTAAACAGTAAGTTTAATACGTTTGATATTTTATTACCTTACACACTGAAGTTTTGTTATAATTAGACTAGTAATTTTTAATATAATTATAATTATATATTAGTTTTAATAGAATTATATACCAATAATTCTTTATAAAACATTTAATTCTCTGAAAGATATGTTCAATAATATAATTGTATTTTCTGTAATAGTGTTTTTTTTTTTTTTTTTTTTTAATTTTCTTTTATGACATAAATTTAACAATATTTTATTCGGGTTACGGGTTCAAAGTTGCGGGTTCGGGTTCGACTGGAAGTTGAAAACCCTATTGTGGGTTGGGTGCGGTTCAAGTTTACCCGACTCGTGCAGTATGTGCTATACTTCTTTAATTTTCATTGCCTTTTTAATGCTATACTTCTTTAATTACCACTGCCTTTATAATGCTTTTAAGTCCCCCAGATTTTCTAATGTAACCTTTTCCATTATGACTTAGATGTTTCAATTTATTTAAATTACAGATCATAGGGGTGAATTCGAGACCGCTCCCAATTGCTCAGTGCGTAGCTCTATAGCGCGACTTTAAACTATTTACACTTCAACCTCAAACTTAATTAAATTGCATAATTGGGACAGCTGTTAAAAAACTTTTTCAAAATCTTGAATATGCTAGATGACCAAGCTATTAAAAATCTGTTAGGCATAGAGTCTTTCGTATATAACTTTTGTCTTCTGAAGAGAATTTATTCCTATCGTCTAACTAAGAAAATGTTGCGTTAATCGAAATTTGGACTAGCAACTGTTTTTTTCACTTTTTCGATATGTAACCTTGTTACTAATACTGATTGTCAATTTCCTGTTATACATCTTGACAATTATTACTTTCTTCTATATTCTATAGAAGAAAGTATTGGATTCGTAAAAATTTTCGACCTCGGGTTTTTGGTGGATTTACACGTTTTGAGAGCTGTAGAACACGATTTGACCATTTTTAGAAAATGTCTGTCTGTCTGTGTGTGTGACAAAATTTTGTGCCAACTGTATCTCAGGAACAACAGAATTTCATACAAATTGGTATGTAGTTACACCTTGACATAAATTAGGGCCTATCAACTTTTGGTAAAAATTGTCTTACAGGTTGCGTTGCCATCTCGCTTTTTCTAAATTTTTAACTTGATGGTATAGGACAAAATTTTGTATAAATGTGAATAAAGAGAATTATTTTTTAATAATCATTATGAAATTTACAAGAATTATTTATAACAGAGATAGTTAACTGGGGGAAAATATTGCATCAGTAGGAGCATCGCCTCCCCCACTGAGGGGGGGGGAAGTTCCCCCTCGAGGGGAATACATTTTCATGGTGGGCATCTTTGAAAAGAGTTCGCCAATTCCTGTAAGATGAATGGTTGAACCATCGATCTGCGATAATTTAAAATAAAGTTATCGATTTTTTTTTTTTTTTTTTTTCATTTTTAACAACAAAAAAAAAAAAAATGTAATATCGCGAATAAAATGAACTTTTTTTTGGATATTTAGTGTTATACTACTTCTCAAATATGGAAATTGTACTTCATTATCATGGAAGATAATTTTATTAAATAATGATTTTAATAAATTATTTTTACTGAGTGAATTTGCATAGGGAAATATGGAAGTATTTCATGCAAGTATTGTTAATATTTTTTCTTCGAAATTACACATATGTCTATCCATCTACCAAACGAGTAATATACTATAATATAATAATGATATATAAAAAATAATATAATAAATGATAATAATGTATATAATAAAAATTAATTGTTCATTAATGACGACACTGAGAAAAAAAAAAAAAAATAAAAAAAAAAAATAAAAATAAATAAGCATACCGCCTTCACATAAGAACGTATGAATAGTTAATTTCTGATTCCTAAACTAGAAATATAAATTTCGAAGTTATGCGTATAAGGTAAACAAATAACCTAGACAGATGAAATGATCAAGAATTTCTAGTCTGTACTTTTCTAGATGGTGAAAAAATATTATGAATGTTTTGAATATTATGAATCCTTTGTAATGAAAGAAATTCTCGCTTGTTTTCCTAGAATCGTGCCATAAACCAAAATTATAGTTACTGAAACTCACCTCTTGTGTTTACATTTATTTGCTAAGATTTTTAAATAAGTTTGACCACGACAATGTAGGAAAACGCTCTAGAATTCTAATAGGGTTTTATAGAACTCTCTAGAAAAGAAAACTAGAATTTATAAGGATGCTATGGAACTGTTTTTACTAGGATCACAATTTAGTTTCTAGATGTAAATTACAGAATTTTTTTTTTTTTTTTATTGTAATAAAAATGGATCAGTGAGGTTCCTGATCTGAAAATTTACTACACAGTTAGTTGATTAAAAAAGTGAGTATTATAGCGATGGTCAAGTATGAGCAAATACTAGAAAATTCTGCATAGGATTAAAGTATAATATCTAATTTTTAGTTTTATTACTACTTTATTTTTATTTAAGATCAAATTGAATGACTGCAATAAATTCTCAATGCCACTTGTAAGTTTTAGCTTGAGTTTGGTTTATTTTAAATCATTATTATTTAAACAGTTCATGATCGTTAGCATTCTTTCAGACAATCTTTTTTCAATTCACGGATGAATAAGCAAACACAATAATGAGTATTCATCATTAGATACAGATGCAGCTGAACATGCAGTAAATCTTTTAAAGATAGATAACGAACTATTTGAAAAGGAAATGGAGTTATCTAGAAAACAGCATATGCTAGTTTGTATTTTTAAAAGTCTTGTTCTTTATTTATTTTGATTTATGTTTTTTTTTTTTTTCCGTACAAACTAATGATGTTTGAATAATAAGAACAATCACAATAAAATGTTTAATTGTATATTTATTTTTGTAACAAAAACTGAAAGTTTTACAATTCTAAAAAATGTACGCTGTGGTATAAGGATTAAATAAAAATATGAATTAAGGCTAATTGTCGGCGCTAGACACCTAGGCCTGGGTGGACTGCTTTCCGTAGCGGATTTTCTAAAAACTCATAACTGTATTCACACGAGCTTTCGAAAAAACTATGGAAAACTCCGAACGGTAGGCCTATGAGTACGACTTGGGTTCAAAACCGATAACTTCAACCTACTAGCTTAGAAAGCAGAACCGGCCACTATTGAGACTACAGAATAGATAAGTTCAGACAAAATATATGAAAGAATGACCCCATAAGATAATAGGAGTTTGTGTTGTATGTAAATAGAATTTGTGTCACGCTAAAAAAATTTTAATGGTTGAGTATCAGCCAGTTTGAATTAAAGTGCCATGAATAATGTAATATTTAATGAGTACATTTTGGGCCTCATCTATGATGCTGGCATGAATATCACTGACTACGAATATTCTAGCATGGGAATTTAGTAGCTTATTCCAAATTTAGGATTTTTTTTTTTAATATAATAAAATAGAGCAATGTTTAACATAAATTTGTATTAATAGCATTATTACATTGAAAATAGTATGGAATACCATGAAAATTAAAATACAAAACTGACCCTAGTAAAATTTATTTACAAATCAGGATAAGATAAAATATGGGTATCCAGATTGATGCGGCGTTTCAATCTATTACCGTGTTGAGAGAATTTGTTTCTTTTAACATGTATATAGTATGCCTTGAGGCAGAAATTTATGAAAATATATATATGGTAGGGAAGTAAGTAGAGTCCACCTATACCAACTATTTTTCAATTGTTTGCGTTTTTAACGTAAAATTCTTTTGGTTAGCTTTTTCAGTTGAATGTTGTAACATTCAAGATTCTATCAAGCTAAACTCATAGATATAATAATAAAAGCTACACTTATTTTATGTTTCATTTTCTCAAATTTTATTCAATGGGCGCATTTTTTCAAATCAGTCGTCTATGTTTTTAGACAAATTTTTGCGGCTACTAATTTTTTTTGCGTTCTTTAACACATAATTCTTTCAATTAGACCAGTTAGACATTCAATTACTTTTTTTTTTTCCTTTTAACTTGTTTCAATTTTTTAAAATTTGAAACACATTATTGTAATCAATTTTTTAAAAATCTATCAAGGAGACTTTCATCAAACATAGCTAAAGAAGACTATTACGAATTAATCAACATTCAATAAATAAATAATTAAAACATTTATAAATGGGGTTATTCGTTTCGGAGCTACAGTACTACAGACACACACACATAAACAGGCTTTAAACTTATATATATATATTTATTTATTTTATTTATTTTATTTATTTATCTATTTATTTATTTATTTATTTTTGGTCGGGTGTTGAAAATACCAGTAACATAAAATTTCCCCTAGTTAAAAACATCTTTGCAAACAAATTTAAGTCTTTACTAAAGCGTATTTTATCTTAGAGAAACCGGTTTTAATTTGGCATGAGATGAAAGCGTCTTCCAAGAAATATCTTTTTGAGGATTCCTGGATATCTTCCAGAATCCGCTGATTCACCCTGAAAAATCCCAAGATTTTTTCCCCCATTTCCCATTTTCCTTTTATAAGTGAATGTAAAATTAATTTCTGCTATTTATCACGGAATTTATTCAATGAGATTCAAATTTAATGATTCATGTAAATTTAACAAGCTTTAGTTATACGTTTTTCATCAGTTTTTAAAAAAGCTGAAGATCCCAAAACTTTTATTGAAAGATAAGATTTTGCTTAAATTTTGAAGCAGAAAAGTACTAAAGGTTTTATAAGTTATTTTAAAATAGTTCCAGTAGATTTATAAATACTTTTCATTTATAAAATCGATTTTAAAGTACATATGCATATAAAATTTAAGCAGAATAATTTTGGGATAGATCATTTCAAACTCAAAAATAATTGAAATAAATAAATATTGTCAATATCACATCAATTTAAGTGCTCATAAAGAAAAGGTAAAACAATAATTTCCTTTTTAGGTTTGTAATAATTTAATAAGAATATTATAGAAATAATTTTTAAAAGCTTCAAGTTTAATCTATTATTGTTACGAGCAGTACTTACCTCAAAATAGGAAGGATTACTATCAGTGCTGCTAAGTACAACTGCATGTCACAAGACACGTACCAGCTTTGAGGTAAACACTAAAAATGATTTTATATACAATGACTTTTTATGATTATATGTATATATAATTTACACAGATTTATACACTGTATGGACAAATAATTTGAACCTTACGATTTTAGACACTTTTGTCGAAAACAAATAACTGGTGGACTAGCTCGAAACTTCAGGGATGTAAAAAATACATATATCTAATAAATTTGAGCGATTTTTTTGTGCCGAAGCAAAGGAGAACCAATAACAAATTAAAGAAAAAATGTTTAACATAAAAGAATTATACTAAAGTAAAAATATTTATTAGAAAATACAATGCTAAAAATTTTTTAGTAGCTATAGCATTCGATTATTATGTTTCTTTTAACTGTTCTTATTCATTTGAAATTAGCGCAGGGTGGACATAATTAAACTGACAGTGCTTACAGTGTTCTGTAAGCCCTAAAGGGCGATCTAATTGCGACTTAAAGGGTGATCTAATTCTGAGAATAACACCAAAGTTAGTAGAAAGATTAAACAAATCGGGGGACAATGGATTATGGGAAAAAAGAATCCACAATTTATTGACTAACAGATTTCACTGTCGCTCAACATTTGAAGCGATGACATTATCAGTCAATCTTTTTCACACACATGGCCTTTCAAATCTCCTAATCTGACACCACAGGACTTTTGATTGTGGGAACTTTTTAAGTGAACTGTATACTTTGACAAACCTCTATCATTGCCAACATTGAAAGATACCACTCAATAATGTCTGAAACACCGTAAAATATACTGCTTAATACTGTGAATGTTTTGTCTCATAAGAATCTCTGCTTTTCAATGAGTGGGCCGCGGTAGCCCAGTCGGTAGAGCGCCAACCTCGCAATTGGAAAATTGCGGGTTCGGTACTCGAGCCGGCCAAAGACCGTCTTGTACACTAATGGTGGCTGGTGCACGTAAAATCTGTCGTGGCCGCAATGTCCTCCATGTTCCCATCAAAAATTATACCTCTGGGAGTCACCGAAGCGGGAGAGCCATCCCTTCCGTGGAGGATCAAAATTGCGATGGCATGTCTCCGGACCACTTCTAGGGGTGATTCCGAGACCGTCGCCAATTGCCCATCTGCGCATTACTATACTCGGGGAACGCATAACTTGTCAGCATTGCAAAGGCTACAGAGACCTGTTTACGCACTTGCCGGTAATTAGGTTGCGATATCGGGCGATTTAGCGATGATTTCGGAAAGTTTTTTCTTTTTCTTTTTTTCGATTAAAGTAAAAATATTTTTTCAGAGTATATTTTTTAGTTTCTTTAGAAATGAATTTACACTAAATTCATTACTTACAATTTATTGTAAATCCATATTACTGCAAATTATGTAATATACTACATTTTACCTTGAGAGAAAAACAAAAACAAAAAGGTTAATACTTAAATATTTTGAAAAAGGAAAAAATTAAATAAAATATTATCTGTATGTACATTTTTTGCCTTTGTTTTCTTTAAAGAGAAACCGATTATTATATATATATATATATATATTTATAATTTAAAAATATACTTTTAAAATATTTCGAATATATTTTGGCAGAAAAATTATTTTATCATAAGATTTAAACTGTGATTTTTAAATGGCAGTATCTTCTGTGGAGAAAATGAATAAAAAGTTCTAAATGAACAAAACGTAATAGATTTTCAATTTGCATTATTATTTACCGGTTAATCAGTAAATGTTAAAAACAGTAAAAAAAATGAGAAAGTGGAAATAGTTTAAAGCTTTTATAAAAATATTTAAAAAATATTAATTTAAAATAAATAAATAAATATAGTGAATTTTTATATGCAGAGGCAATCTCTGTTTACAATTTGTTTATACATTCATTTTGTCTGTATCCCGATTTTTTATGCTAAATGTGAATATGAGAATTTTTATATATTTATTTCTGAATAAAATTAAGAAACTCACAATTTATATGAAAGGGAAGCGAATTTTAATTTACTTGTAAATATGATTTGTCTTGATGTATTTATTTAATACTGATAAACACACACCTTTACGACTGCTATTTTTAAAAACTGAGTTGAAACATTTATTTTCATAGCATTTTTAGGAGGTTGGAATGAGATTTTTATAGATGAGAAAGAGAGAAATGTTACGTTATTCGATTCTTTGGAATAAGAATGAAAGCATGTCATTTCACGCATTTTTCAATTTATTTTGATATATTGAATGGATAAGCATGCTTTGATATTAATGTGTGATATTAAATTTAAAAGCAATCTTAAAATTTTCAGAAACAATGTTTCCACACTTTTATTGAGGAGTATTTCTTTCCGACAGCATAGACTAAATAAAAACGATTTATCTTTTTATTTTGTGAATTTGTTTTCCGTTTGGCACAGTTAAAAAAATATTAAAGGTAAAATTGAGAGATGATGTTCGACAGAAATTTTCAGAATTTTATATAGTAACCGTTTCAAAGGGCTACAATTTATAAACAAAGTTAAGAACCCCCTCCCATTTTTTTAAGGATATTTGTCTATTTAAATCGAAAAATAACTATTGTAGTAAATTATGTATTGCAATTGCAGAAAATGAGTCAAAATTCCGTCATACTTGATACTGAAAAATTTAGCAATTGAATGAATACCAATTTTGTAGCAATTTGGAATTATTTTAGATATCTGAAAATAAGTTTTTGATTTTTGTGTAGCTTTTGGAAGAACTTCGAGGCATTTTTATGAATTTAGGAGGCTCTTGGCTCTAACTTCAAATCTCAAAAGATAGATTTATAAGGACGAGAGAACTATTTCTTTCAAAGAGCCAATAATAATAATTGTGTCGTTAAAATTTTGCGGTAGACTACCTTGATTAAAGCAGGCAGTGTCAGGAGTACATTTTCATGCATACACAATAAATAAATAGGCCACTTTCACAAAATTATACTATGTGTAGGACAGAATTTAAATTTCATTTCAATTCACTTGACCACTATCAGCCTTTATTTATTTATTTATTTTTAATTTACTTTAAATTAAATTAATTTATTATTTTTGTTAAATAATATAGTTTTTATTCACTTGATGAAATTATTTTACCAACTAAATCTACAGAATTATAAGTAATAATTCTATTCAATGTAAGCTTTTTCTAATCAAAATTTTTTATAACGATATCTTTAAAAGTAAATATTTTAAGCTGCAATATAGAAAATCCTACATAATTGCTCTACATATCTTTAAAATTTTGTAATTCCTCTCCAAGGTATCGATCAATTTGTTATAAAGTCTCAAACAGTATTTATTTCCCAATTAATTTTCTTTAAGTAAATATCCATTAAAATAAAATTTGTTTTACAATGTAATGCTTGCTAATTATGTAATTTCGGCTTTAAATAATTGATCTGTCTCCCATTTATATATAAATTTTACATATATAAGTCTGATATATATATATATATATATGATTATTATTATTATTATTATTATTAAAGATAATTATGTTTTTCTTTTATTGTTCTGTTCCAGAAAAAAAAAAAAAAAAAAAAAGTAAAATCTTTAGTATATAGTGCATAGTATAAATTAATGTTAACGCTATTAGTTGTTTGTATTGGAAATAAAAATATTTTATATAACAATGCGTAAACGAATTCAAATTATATTATCAATGTAATAATAATAACGAAAAAGAAAAAGTATTTGTCGAAAAATATTTTTCCTTATTCCTGTTAGCTTGAATATTTCATTGACATATTTGGTGTGAATCTGGTGTGAAAATTTCCCAAAAGTTCAAATCCGTCAAAATTTTTACTCTATTTTTAACAGTTGTGAAATTAAAGAAGCGGGCTGTGCATTAATTATCTTCAAATTTTCGAAAATAAAGTAATCTATTAGCCCCACCAAACTGTTTCGCACTCACAATAGGGGCTAAAAGGTTGCTTCCGGTATTCCCTCTTCCGCCAATATTTCGCCAACAGACTTTCTTCGCGAAACAATACATTGATATAAATTTTATGCTTATCTATTACAAAAAATTGCATGTGTTAACATAAATATGTTTAGTTTAAATAGTTAATCTTTTTTCAGTTTACCAGAATAAAGAAAAATCGAGAAAAAGTTTATTACACTTAAATATAGTAAAGAACTATTTTCTTTCGCGGATGTGTAATTTCTACAGGCTAATACACACTGTCAAGTTATCCTTTCCCCGAGTATAGTGCGACGTAAAACCCAAGCAAGCAAGCTTTTCAATGAGTAGTACACTGAACAATTGAAAGTTTCTTTAAAACATTGGGGCAACGACTTGTCACTTGTACGCCATATAGTAGTAAAATAAACAACTATTCAAGCAGTTTCTTTCTTTTGCTAGGAAAAATAAGGCTTTTGCCCCCTAGCTTAGTGCAAACCAGAACTTTTTATTTTTATTCGTATATGAATTATTAATTTTTAAGGTTTTTCCTGACCTTTGTATCAACCGATATATCTACAATGTTCTCATGAATAATGAATTGTGAATAAATATGATGCAGTTAATAAAATTAAAATTTTAAGATAAAGACATTGAATTTTTTTTTTTTTTTTGAATAAAGTAAAATTACTTACAATTTGTTCGGCGTTGATAAAGTTGTTTAAAAATACTAAATTCGTCCACCAGTTTTTGTAACATGCATCGATAAATCCATCCACTGTGTCATGCCATATGGGTCCGGATCCCATAATGGGAGCCAGGAATATGAAAAAGATAACCATGGCATATACAGGAAGCAACCTGGAAAGAAAAAGAAAGATTTTAATTAGGACATCATAATTAGATAATTAATTTTGATATTAATTTAGTTAATTGCCGTGCTAAAAGTTAAGGTATTTTGGGGACAGCTGTTAATATATAAGGTACATGCGAAGTTTTGATCATGTTTCTAAATCGATTTTTACTGATATGCATCTGTTGTCAGGGGTGGGCGCGATTACTTTTTTTAATACCACAATTCTTATAAAAGAATATCTGTATTATTCAGTCGAAGACATGCAGTAGTTTTCTTTAGTGGAATAATACAGATATTGCTTTATAAAAAAAGTGGCGCTAAAAAACTTGATCGCGCTGACCCTAACATTGTGCATGAGTTTTATATCTGTATGCAGTCTTTTCAGAATAGAATAATTGTTACATAATACTTTATTAAAAATGTGAATGTTATTAAATATTTGTGTATGAGCTGGTGCTTACTTTTAAACATAAAGATAAATGATGTGTAAATACTATTTATTAGACAACTAAGATAAAAAAAAAAAAAAAAAAAATCTCGAACTTAATTGAGCTTGTGATTTTGTGTTATTTATTTATTTATTATTTTTTAAGAACGTGATATCCATTGTAATATTACAAATTATTATTATATAAGGTAAAGTTAGGAGAGATTGCGCACATGTAGGATATGATGAGAGAAGTAGATTGCGAGAGATGCTAAGAATGCCAACTTGAATAAGCATGTTGATCATTTTGATCGTCTAAGATAAAAAGTGTTTATTTCATCTTATTTTAAAAAATAAATACGTGAATTTCCATATCACTTCCTAGGAATTTCTATAGAATGTTAGCGCTACAAAATATTTTTAAATTAAAAGATTTCTCGTAAGTTACTGGCCGAGATTAACGGAATGGACACATACAGTTCTATATAAAAGGCTACACATTCTCTCCAACCGAAATAGGAGAGTTTGTGCATTTGCTACGTAGGAGAGATTGCGCATTGATTTAATCAAATTCTATACTAGGAGAGATTACGTAGATTATTGGTAATGACAAGACGGTGAGGATGAATTTGTTGAATGTCTGGAGTTGTAACAGCAGACAACTTCGAAAAGTAACTAGACTAGTTTAATCCATTCGAGATCATTTTGAAAGATCGTTCCCAGATTCCGAAACTGGACATTATTCAAAAATGGCAACGTTTGACAAAAATCACACCTCTGATAGTATTTACCTCTTGAATGCCAATGTTAGCCTATGAGAAATGTATTACAAATTGTTTAATGTTACTGCATATCTGTTTAGATAATGCTCAAGTTTTATGCAGCTTTCGGATGCTTAAACATAAACGATAAAACTGAATGCAAACAATAAATATATGTTTGCTCGAATTTCTTTTTAAGGACTGTAATCTTCTAAATTTCAGTAAGATAAAATAAATTAACGTAAAGGTTTTTAAAGTTGACACGAGAAGATTACAAAGAAGGGAAATTTAGGTTTTGTGCAGAAAATTTTGAGAAAATAAATTTAATAAATAATTAACGATGGGTAGATCCTGGGCTTAAAAATGGGAAGAATGCATCATATATCATTGTGCACACGGTGTTCTTTCTTACCTTTTTTTTTTTTTTTTTTGGCTCGGAAATGCATTGCACACATAGTGGCGTGCAATGTTTCATGAATGGGTTACCTTGTGGCAGGTGGTAGCACAAAAGCTACACCATTTACAAAAATGTGTGCAATGGTTGTGGATAACGTAAGCGAACAAGAAAACATTCAAATTAAAAAGTAAATCTACTAATTTTTTTTAAGTTCAACTTATTATCTAGTAACTTAATGTTATTTTGTAACCCTATCAGATTTTTTTTTTTTTTTTCGATTCTTTAAACATATTTCTTTAAATAAAATTTTTAAAATTATTTTAAAATTATTAAATTGAAATATTCACACATAATGCAAAAAATATCTGATTACAAAAACTTTACAACAATGTCGTTAAAGAGCAATTATTATTGTTAACAATTTAATTGTAGTTATAATTAAGCGCAATATCTCCCACCTATGCGCACAATCACTCCTACCCTATACGAAGAGATTGCGCAAAATAGTTCTCTTGGTTTTATTACAGCTATTGCCTTAATTTATATCATAACAACAAAATAGTAACGAAAATGTTGACGAATAGTGACGAATGAATTAAAATTATTCAGCAATAGTTTAGCAAAAAGTTAATTTTTGGATTTTTACTTTCTCTTAACCATAAGGTAAAGAAAGTATTGTTTCTGGGTCAAATTTTCGAACGTGAGTATTTGTTATATTTACACGTTTTGAGGTCCCCTAAATACGAACATCAAGATTTTCGCGAATGGTCTGTTTGTCTGTTTGTGTGTGTGGTATCAGCATAGCTCAAGAACAAATAGTAACAGAAAGTCCAAACTTGGTATTCTAAATGTGTACGATATAAGGATGTAACACTAAGCTTTTCGTTGAGATGAAGCAAATAGTTCGTGTACAGGGACGCCCAAGAGAATTCAAATACATTATGTCTATGGGGGAAATTGCAGGTAAGTAGAATTTAACATCTATAGACTGCACTAAACCAAATGAAACGAATAAATATTTTTTATATGCATAAAAACATGTCTCATATAGAATAGGGTAGGGAAATCATTGACTGTTCGTTTACAGGGCTACACAAAAGAACTAGATAAAAGTGCGACAATCGTTGCAAATTGATGGAAGTATATTTCAGGCTGGGCCATGTATGATTACTGTAGGATTATATTTAGATTCACCATGTGCTCTGTATATTATCTTCGAAAGATATACAGGGCTGCAAATACTTAAGCAATATTATTTTTTTTTTTGTTGTTAGTGGATGTGCATTACTAATAATATTTTACCATTTCCAGGAAAGCTGTTCGGAAATTGAAATGAATTCCTCATAGAGATATGGTAAATAATGTATGTTTTTAAGCTAAATATTCATTGCTTGTTTTTTATATATTTACATGTTTTAGGCTTCCTGATTACCGTAGTCAAGATTTTAACGTTTGATCTTTGTCTGTGTCTCTTAGAGTGACTTAAAAACGAATAATTTTAGGATATCCAAAATTTGCATTTTGAAGTTAATATAAGTTTGTTGTTGAAAAAGTTTGATCAAGATTGATAAGTTTCAAGGAATGTTGCGTGTGAAAGTTGTCTGAATAATTTTAAGTGGACTTTAATTTTAATAACAGATTTCGTTTCTATATAAATATAGATGCAATAATGAAACGGGGGGTTGAGGGGGGCGGTGGATCCCCTCATACAGAACTAGCTACCATATAAAACTCTTCTGAAGTTTAATCTGAATTGTTTTAACATAGGTTTACATAACATTACTCCTTATGTTACCTTTTAATCTCCAACCTGTATTTATAGTATTAAATTTCATGGTAAGAGAAAGTCGTGTGAGTGACACACCAGATTATTTATGTTATTCTATTGAATTGTGCACATATGTTCTTAGCTTTACCTTAGTAATATTTGTTGTGAAACCGCCTGACTAGTACACTAGTATCTTGCGCGATAAACTGTATTACATCTCTGGATGTACAACTCAATTTCATAATATGAACGGTCGTTTATATGAATTCTTATTAATATGGAGTGTTTAAAAAGGTAAATTAATAACAAAACATAAATAAAAAATTATGAACTTGCCATTTTTCTAAAAATATTTTATAAATTTAACTCTTTTTTCTTCTGTCTTATCAGAAAGCATAATTAACGTAGCAAAAAAAAAAAAAAAAAAATAAAAATAAAAAATAAAAAAAATAAATAATAATAATAATAAATGTGTTCAATAAAAATAACTGAAATTTTCTTTTATTACTTTCTCTAACACATATGTGGTCGATAAAGTATTATTTTTGGGGTCAAACAACTATGTTTCTGCGGCAATTGCACGTTTTGAGTTTCCTTAACTTCGAAAATCAAGTGTTTAGTGATTGGTCTGTGTCACTGTGTCTGTGAGTAAAATCAGCATAACTCAAAAACAAGTGTTAGAAAGAAGTTTTAATAAGATAGTCGAAACCTATATTATATACATGATTGTTTGAAGATATAAGTCGGACGAATGGCTCGTGTGACTTTTTTTAATTAAGATCGGTTGAATGGTTCATATAAAGGAATATACACATAAAAATAAATAAATAAATAAATAAGAAAAAAGGAAAAAAAAAAGAGTGAAAATACTCTTTTGCGTGAAATTTCTTCTTATTACATTTTAACATCTATAAGCTTATACTAAACGTAATTCGATTAACTTTATATACACAATAGCATGCTCCATACTGAATATGAAAAGAAAAGTATTCATCTGTTTATAGTGTCACACAAAGACTTCTCATAAATAAAGTGCAACTTTTGCTAATCTATGTTTTGACAACTTTGCTGAAAAAATTATTCTGCAATGTAACAAGTTTATTATTATTATTATTATTATTATTATTTCTTTTTTACAGTGTAATATAGTACCTCTTATTTTACACCTTAATTTGTAATAATTTGTTTCTATTTAAACATAGGGTAAGAGAAAGTAGTGTGAACGCAAAATCAGAATATTATTATTATTATTATTACTATTATTTTTACTGAAATGTATAAGTAATATAGCTAAATTATTAAGGGGGAAAAATGTATCCAATACAAAATAAAAACTGGTATTATTTTTTGTATTTTTATTTGTTTTATTTTTTTTTTAATGTAAAGTGAAGAGACATAAATATTTAATTAAACTTCCGATAAAGCTGTGTATATACTAAGTCAGCTGCAGTGACAGCAGGTTTATCACTTTTCATCGCAAATAAATGAAGATATTTGAAGAATATTCACTTTTACAGGTGTAAAACGATTGCGAGAGTATAAGGATTTCTTCGATTTTTCTTCCTTGCGGCGTATATATCTTTCGAAATACCATTTTTCTGTCCTTTGCAGTTTTGGAATTAATTTTATTTAAATATAAAAATTATGGCTTTAAACAAACGTTCTTAAAAAAAGAAAAAAAAAGACAGTTTTAATATTTCTAATGAATTATAATTTTATAAAGATGACACGTGTGAGAGGATATTATTTGCATTAAAAACTTCGCTTTTATTAAGACTTACTTGCGCATTATAATAACAAAGTCAGAGTGCCCTACAGAAGAAATATATTGTATAATTGTGTAATATTTCCTGTATTTTTCCGTAACGGAAAAATTTCTGTCAACGTGTTTTTCCCATAGCACATGGATATTTATATGGCAACTTTGTTGCCACCATTTTCCGGAAATTGACAAGACTTTTTCACAGTGTAATATTCTAAAAAAATGTCATTAAAACTTTCTTAAGCTTCTAATGGTTGTTATTTTATGTTGCTCAGTCTCGGTATTCAGTAAATTAATTCTCTTTAATTCAATAAAGAGACGATGATATCCAATTTCACTCATCCTTATTAACGTGTATTCATTATTCAAAAAGACATACACTGTAAATAAAAAAGAAAGTTTCTGTACTTTTCCTAGCTAAAACAAAAGTTTCTGAAACCACAGATATTTAGTTTAAAATTACATCCCGATCTGTCAAAAGAAATATTTTTCTTTCTCTACACAGACAAAATTTGTAGCTGTGGATAAAGATTTTATCTGGTGTGTACCATGTTCAAAAACGATTGAGAAGTGCTAAGGAGCAACCAGAAATGTGGTTCTATGGCTGAATGATAAAATCATCGCTTACTATGTGGTGGATCCAGGTTCGATCTACGCAGCAATACTTTCTTCACTTCCATTTGTAATCGGTTATTGATTAATTCAAGTTTTCCTTCCTGGTGTTGGATCATTGTAAAGATGAAATATTATTAAAAATGATTCTCCTATTTTGTAATTAATTGGGATTAATCTTCCTTTGTTGCGTTATTTTTGTTTTATTTGATTGAATTTTGCCATTGTTTCGCATAGTTTTCAGTTTTATAAATGCAATGTTGCAAGATACATATTACAAGATACACGTTACAAGTACAAGATACATATATGTACAGTCACCCAAAAAAAAAACGCCACCCCCCCCCACCTAATTTCGCCGTAAATTATCGTAGAAACATGCGACTGGTACCGATCAGTTTGTAATAACGTCTAGTTTATAATGTTATAGTTAGATTTTACTTAGGGGTCGTCTACATATTAAAACTGACATCAGCTTCATTTTTTTCAATGGTAACCCCCATTTTTTATAATTTATTTGAATTCTTTGGATCAAATCATCACGGAAAATGGTATAGTTTATATATTTCGCTCAATTTTTCATAGAGTTATAAGCTGTCAAAATTTGGGGATGCTAATGTTAAATGAATGTGACAAACATTAAATCATATCTTCCGAAATAATTATGATATTTAAATTCTGTTTTTTTTATTCGTTAGAATGAAGTGACCCAAACATATTCCATGCAAATTTTTGCTAAAAAAACATTTTTTGAATTATGAAAATTATTAATAAATTCATATTTGAAAAAATTATGAATTATGACCTATGTTAATTTTTGCACGAATAGAACGGGCATCATCAAAAACATGGGTTTCCAAATTTACAGCACGTTCCTAACATTATTTTTTGAGTTACAGTGATATTTCACTTTTTATTCCTGTTAGGGGGCCGTCACTTGTTATAATCTGTATCCTCTATAAGTAAATCTTTGTATATAATTTGACGGAAAACTATTTTAATTTACCTTTATGCTATTTTTATTGTTTCCTAAGCAATATTTCGATGTTTATTATACAAATTGGCATATTTTTGTAAAGTTATCACAATGTAGGCGAAGGATTGTGAAGGAATTTCAAAAGAAAAGAAGCCCCGCCCCGCCTCTGATTCGCTGAAACACTATTAAAAAAAAAAAAGACTAATTTGCATATTCCTATTTGACTCTATATGTGACGCTGGTATGCATAAATCACAATGGTATTTACTACATCGATTATTGAAGACAAAACTTAAATGATTTAATTACAAATACGCAAAATTATTTTGTTTTATATTATAATGTTTTAGAAAATTTGTGAAAAGGCGTGGCTTACGGTACAAAAGATGAATAAATCCGTTTCTAATATGTTAAGTCTTTCTTCATAAGTATTAAATATATTTTTCTAGTTTTTCGCTGCTAAAATTCCATTTTAACCCTGTTACACTTTTTTTCGCATTTCAATATTCAAGAGTATGTACACCTCTAGTTAAATATTGTGTTTTAGAAAACACGGTACAGCGAAACTGATTGCATGAAACAGCAATTATGCATTCGACAATCGTTTTATTATTATTATTATGAATATTTAATAATTTTAAAAAGATTTTTTAGCATGAATTTTCTGTTTAAATTTTGTTGTGACATATTTACGGTTACAAACGGTTACTGTACCGTTTGTAAGATTTGTGTTATTTAAAATTTATCCCATAATGTAGCATAATGAAATATCAAATTTCTATTAAAAGTTTTTTAATACAGAATCAAATAGTGAAAAATTGCTTTTTTTTTTTTTTTTTTTTTTTTTTTAAGTTTATAAGATCTATTATTGGAACATAGCTCAATAGTATTTATTTTCAGTTTCCTAATCACGAAATCAAAGTCACAGTTATATAGAATAAAAATTTAAAGCAAAGGAATAGTCTTATTACTTTCAAATATATAGATATTGATCTTACAGATTCCTGAAATTTCATTTAAAAGACTTTAATCGTCTAAATTTAAAAATTCCAAATAAAATAAATTAATCTAAATGCTTTTAAAGTTGAAACGGGAAGATTTCAAAATATATGAAAATTGGCATTTGTGTTTTGAACATTTTGGTGCGGCAGATATTAAAAACAATATTTTAATGATGAGCTGAACCTGAGCTTAAGAGAGGGCGGATCCAGCTATTTAGCACGAGTGACATCACCTGACTAAAACCAGAATAAACAACATTTTAATTTATTCCGGGGTACTTTTAGCCCACTGTTATTCTTTTTTTTTTTTTTTTTTTTCAAACTTCAACACTAGCTACAGTACGCTTACGTCCTATTTACATTAAGGTTTGATATGGAAGCTATGTTGCTGTTTTTCGATGCTGCAAAATTTACAAAATATATTTGTGTTAATATACTATACAGATAGAAGAATAATTATATAATATCAACAAAACTTCTTTAATCAATATGTTTATATACATTACTGTATGGAAATATTTATATATGAATATTGTATTTATTTTTAATGAGACATATAATCACAAAATACTAAAAAAAAGAAGAAAATGTGTTATAATTTTTTATAATTCAAGCAAAATATATATGCATACTTGTCAACCTAATTTGTAACATTGTTAGTTCCCGCCCCTGTGTGTACACAATTTAATTTTTAGAGTAATTGACTTCAAATGCATTTACGATTAACTCATTGAGCGCCACGCGAATTCTTATGGAAATCCCATTCAGGTCACACATGCTGCTTAGAAGCGTGTTATGTTTATCGAGTTTCAATAAACCCCATTAGGCCTTAACGATATAATCCTATAAAAATCCTATTAAAAAAAAAAAGTAAATTTTAAATAAAGTGTCAGTAATTACTTAAAACTATGTAAGTTCTGTAGTTTTATATCACATTTTACACTGCCGGCTGACTTGGCCTAAATGGAAAGATCAGTGTCAGCCACCGATGGCTGACATGGCGCTAAAAAGACTGATGTGGAAAAAATGTACGGAAAGGGGCGGGACAAGTAATCTTCCGGGTTAGGTTGACAAGAATGTAATATACATAGAGGAATGTCAGAAAATGTTCTTTATTTTTCATGAACCAGATGAATGGTACTTTTTTTCTGAATAGTCTATGTATTAAACATAATGCTGCTTTAAATACCCTTTAAATGAAAAGTTTTATTACATAAAGTAATTTTCTGGCACTCTACAGCTCCCAAATGACACACAATACGAAACCCCGCCCTTTTCCAGTGTTTAAAGGGTATTAACGTTTAATATGCTTTCTATTCGTTTTGATCTTTCCTCCTCCTCCTTATCTTCTTTTTTCCTTAAGAAAAAAGAGTTATGTAACATTTTGACCTTTGAAAGTGAAGATTTAGATTAAGGGTAGTCAGCCTTTCTACACCCACCGTCCACTTCGGTATCTGTGTTAAAGAGTAGAATTTTAGAACATCCCATTAAGTAGTAGGATTTATTATTTTGCATTTTAATTTTTTACACATTATAAAATATAAAAGCAAAAGAATATCGTGGAGATTTATGTAAAAGTTTTTAATAATGTCATGAAAAAAATAAATAATTAATTAAAAAAATAAATAAATAAAAATAAAAAAATCTGTTTTAATATTTTTAAAAAGTCAATTAAATTAAAGAAAATGAAAGTACTGCAGTATCAGAACAAACTCCCATTGTCACTGTGAAACGGCCGTGGGAACCAGGTTGAGTGCCGCCGTTTCAGACAATTATACGGCAGCTTGAGTTAAAATAATTTTGAATTTTCAAACAAATTTAAAACCATTCACCTTTTTTTTTTTTTTTTTTTTTGATAGATATTTTAATATCTATTCAAGCTATTTAATTTTCTTCGTATGAAGTGAACTACCTGATGTTTAATCAATAGAAACCAATAAAAATCTTTTAATTCATAAACTAACTCAGAAAGTTCTGTGAATTAGTCACTTCTTTTTTTATTTTATAATTAACATTTCTTAATTTTTTTCCGGTGTGAAACTTAATAAATAATGTATAATGGGTGGTAGATCATGATTTATATATTCTAAATGTATAGACGGACCCCTAATACATTTTCACGTGTAACTCTATTTAAAATTGATTTAAGGTATATAAATAGGTATTTTTTCGAACCGCCCTGATCTCAGAAATCTGAATATGATGTCAAAAATAGGGGTTGCTATTGAAGAAAATGAAGTTAATGCCAGTTTTAATATGTAGACGACCCCATAGGCAAAATGTAACTATACCGTTATAAACTAGATGTTATTACAAATCGATCGGTACCAGTCAAATGTTTCTACGATAATTTACGGCAAATTAGGTGGGGGGGTGGCGTTTTTTTTTTGGGTGACTGTACAATGTTACAAGATTGTAGAATGCAAGAGAAACATAATATCAATAAATCAATAAGAAACAAAATAGATAAAACCAGGAATATTTAAAGGAAATATGAAAACATACAGTTTATCAAAATTAATAATTACTAATTATCAAATAATAATGATAATTATAATTTAATGACGTAAATCTTGTTTTTCAAAAATCATTTAAATATGAAACTGAAAGAAAAATTTCATTAATAATTATGTAAACGAATCCGATAAGTTTTTCGATTCTACTATTAGTTCACACTCTCCCTATATACATATATATCGTACAAATCTTACAATCGATTTTTAATTAACTTCCCGACTAGCTAGAAATTTGAAACTTTCAGGATTGCTCAGAACACGGTGACAACACAATACTTCGAAGCCCGATTTTCGAATTTTTTTTATTAGTTCTTTTTATAATTAATTAAAATATTAAAATAATAACATCCTAATAGCGTTAAAATAGCTATTAACATATTAGCTATAATTTAATTGTTGCCAAAAAATAAAAAAAATAAAAAATAAAATTACGAGTTCATTTTCTTTCGACATAAAAATAAATACATTTAATTAAACGTGAACATTAAAAATTTATAAACAGTAAAATGGACCATGTTCCCACTTTGGGTTCGAGGCTTCAAGAATATCAGCTGGTTCGGCAAACAATCCTCAACTCTACCATAGCAAAGCATTGTGGCTTGCAAATTTTTATCTTGCAATTTTACTTATAAGAGTTACAGATTATATGAAACTGAAGTAAGAGTGATATAGTGATACCTTTGTTTTGTTTTTAATCCAGTTTTAGTAATATACTTTAATATTAATCAACATATGTAATATTAAAAGTTGCCATGTGAACTGTGGCGATGCTAACAAATTTAAATGGATGTTCCATTTAATAAATTCCTTTATTAAAGTGATTGAAATTCTAATTATTTAAGCTTTGATGTCTATATATATATGTGTGTGTATAAAATGTTCTTATTAATCTTTCATTCATTGTGTGTGTGTGTGTGTGTGTGTGTGTGTGTGTATACATAAAATGTTCTGCAATTTTACGATATGGAATAGTCTTAACTTTATCATTCGATTCAGTTGTTTACATTTCTCTTTTGTTCTTGTTTGAACAGATATCTGATTATTAAGTTTCACTAGAGAGATATTTAGGAAAATGTTATGCGTAACAATAAAATGTCATCCTGAATCTAATTTGTTTACAAAATATCGGCCACGTGTTCGGCGATTTTACCTACTGTGACGTCACAGAAATATTGTCCATTATGCATCTCACAAAAATTGACGTCATTATCACTTTAAAAATTTTATGCACATTGATAAAAGCTCTACGATTCCACAGAAAATTTAAAACATGGTATATAAAAAGTTTTTTTTTTTTTTTTTTTTTTTTAAATGTTATAACTATTTTTATTTCATTTTGCACGCGCGCTTTTTCTTTCCTAATTCAAAATTATTAAAAAAAAAAAAAAAAAAAAAAAAACTTTCTCGATAGTGTTTGTAAGTAAGAATTGACTTTAAAAAATGTTCCTTTTTATTATTTGTTTTCTTTTTAATTCTCTCTAGGCAACACAGATCTTTAGGAAAATCATTTTCGAGAAATAAAATATTAGATGTTCTCGTTTATATACTAAATATTGCAACAGTGATATTTTTCTCTGTATATGTTTCAAATTTAAATTTAGTCGATCGATATGATTATAATTAAGCATTAGTGAACATGGTAGGGATATTTCTGTGCATGAGTTTTAACTTTAAGTCAATCGATGCATTTATATTCAAGTGCTAATGAATGCAACCGCCATTCTTTTTCTGTATGCATGTTTTTAATTTAATTTCAGTCGATCGATATATGCACTAATGAGGTACTAATGAGGTACTAATGAGAGTAACAACAATTTTTCATGTGTGTTTGTTTCTATTTAAATTGTTCCGTACCACGTGTTTAAATTTTTTAGTTATGGGATACTAAAATTTTGTGCTAACTTTGATTGAGCTTGGAATAATGTTTTACTTTTAGAGAAAAATTAATTTATATGTATACTGTTAAAAATTTCTGCAAATTTAATGGAAATATTTATCCAGAGTCTCTGTAAATTTACAGTAATTCTCAGTTAAAAGTGAATAATCGAGATTCTCAATCTTTATTCTGTATTTTTACCTAAATTTATTATTTAATTTTTTAATTGAAATTAAAAATGACTGTTTCTAATTTAGAAAAAATATTTTAAATCCGAAAAATATTCTTACCAATAATTAAATTAATATTAGTTATTAAAGTGAATAAAATAAGTTTTTTAACATCTCCGTTCATTTTTCTCTGCAATTTTACGTACGACTTAAAATAATACAGTACACAGAATTTTCTGTTGAAATTTTTAACAGTGCACAATATTTCGTAATTTGAGTAAAAATATCTGTATATTACATGAAAATAATTTTGAATTTGTGTATGGAAGTTGCCGGCTTGGATATGAAAATAAGCCACAAGTACAAGTATCTAAAAAATCGCTTGATAAGTGTGTGTAAAAGTATCTCAAAGTATTAAAAAAAACATTTTAACATAATAAAACACTTTAAACTAGTATGTTGTGGCCACCACAAGACTTTCTTCTATATTTTCCTATATACATATTCAATCAGTAACAATATTTAAAAAAAAAAAAAAAAAAAAAAAAATTACGATTTTTTTCTAATTTTTTTTTTTTTGTTAAAAGTAATACATATTCAACCAGTAACAATATTTAAAAAAAAAAAAAAAAAAAAAAAAATACGATTTTTTTTCTAAGTTTTTTTTTTGTTAAAAGTAAAAAAAATCGATAACTTTGTTTTAAATTATCACAGATTTATAGTTCAATCATTCGTTTTAAAGCTATTGACGAGATCTTTCGAAAGATACCCATCTTGAAAATTTGCCCCCCGGGGGGGGTAACCGGTGCCCCCACATGCACAAAATTTTTTTCGTAGTTAACTACTACTATTATCAATAATTGATATTAATTTTACAATCACAAGTTTAAATTAACGCTCATTATGTACATTTATACGAAATTTTGTCCTATATTGCCATGTTAAAAATTTAGAAAAAATGCGATCACAGCGCCACCTGTTGAGCTATTGATCTCTAAATGTAATCAGGACCAGTTTATGTCGGGGAACAACTAAATACCAAGTTTGGTTAAGTTTCGTTAAAAAAAAAAAAAAAAAAATACGATTTTTTTTTTGTTAAAAGTAAAAAAATCGATAACTTTGTTTCAAATTGTCACAGATTTATAGTTCAACCATTCGTTTTAAAGGTATTGACGAGATCTTTCGAAAGATACCCATCTTGAAAATTTACCCCCCCGGGGGGGTACTTCCCCCCCAGGGAGGGAACCGGTGCCCCCACATGCACAAAATTTTTTTCGTAGTTAACTACTACTATTATCAATAATTCATATTAATTTTACAATCACAAGTTTAAAATAACGCTCATTATGTACATTTATACGAAATTTTGTCCTATGCTGCCATGTTAAAAGTTTACATAAAATGCGATCACAGCGCCATCTGCCGGGCGATTGATCCCAAAATCTAATCAGACCCTTTCCATGTCAGGGTCCAACTATACACCAAGTTTGGTTCAATTTCATTCATCGGTTCGTGAGATACGGTGTGACATACAAAATTTTGCGATCATAGCGCCACCTGCTGGACGATTGATCCCCAAATCTAATCAGCACCATGCCCCGTCAGGTTCCAACTATATACTAAGTTTGGTTGAATTTCATTCATTAGTTCGTGAGATACGGTGAAAAATACGAAAATTTGTCCTATACTGCCATGTTAAAAATTTACATAAAATGCGATCACAGCGCCACCTGATGGGCTATTGATCCCAAAATCTAATCAGCACAATGCCCCGCCAGGGTCCAACTATATACCAAGTTTGGTTGAATTTCATTCATTGGTTCGTGAGATATGGTGAAAACACTAAACCACAGACAGACAGACAGACACACAGACAGACATTTTTTAAAAACTATGAATTCGTGTTCAGGACATCCCAAAACGTGTAGATCCGTCAAAAAACGGAGGTCGAAAATTTTCGCGAATCCAATACTTTCTCTATATTACATATAGAAGAAAGTAAAAAATCCCAAAAGCAAATAAATAAAATAATCAAATTAAAGAAATGGGATATATTGAAAAACTGATTCTGCTCAACTTTTAACTTCTTACTGCTTTTGTAATATTTGTAGTACACTTAAACTGACACAAATCCACAAAAATAATGTTGGCAAAATTTGATTTGATAATGTTAGCTAATACATATGCTTTTTGGTAGAGTGAATCGAAAATGAAGCCAGTTTTTTTTTCCATCACGTGTAGATTTGTTTCATTATAGAGACAAAATTTCGTCATTTTCGGAAGTTTCTAGTACGTTTCCATTATTAATTATAACTAATCATGGAAACATACTATAAAAGTTACCATATGATTATATTGGTGGAAGAGCCACAAAAGAAATTATGCAAGTAATATTGGCAAAAATCTACAAGTGACAGAGAAAAACTGGCTTCAATTTTGGTCAGTACGCCAAAAAAACTTTGAGATAATATAAAATTATCAAATCAAAATTTTTGATGTAGATCTGTGTTATTTTAAAATATTTGTTTCTTTATTATGTTTTCAATGTCTTCCTTTAGGTTATTCCTATCCCATTTACATAAACTTTTAAGACGCATACCCATTCAGAATTCATTAACATTGGATTTCACGCAACACTAAACAAAATGTGGAAACTGAATGTAACTTTGAAGAACTTATCCCTCATTTGTATTTAGTCACGTGCTCATCTTTAACACAGGATTAGCAATTTTTTTTATATATTTTTTTTATTGAACAGCATGTAATCCCGTCAAATAACAAAAGCGCGACAAGCTGGTTTTACTACAGGTAGATTATCGGTTTATTATGGAAATGATCTCGTGAAAGAATACTTATGCCTGTACCTCAAACAAAGAAGAGGGGGGAAAAAAGGAAAAGAAAAAAAGAACAAATCTGTTTTCACAAACGTATGCTGCGGCAAAAATGATTTTAAACTACAATAAAAGCGTTTTATAAAAGAAATTTCGAAATTTCTGTTTTAACTGGAGAAGAAGAAACTGTATCAGTTGAATTTATGCTTTAATTTACTAAATTTAAAACGATTAAACAATTAAGGAGTCAGGTACCGATGAACGATGGAAATGCAAGTAAAAAGTGACCACGATTCTTTTTACAATAACTTGAAAAATAATTACTTTAAAAACTTGTAATTTTTAATAAGTGTTAAGAAAGGTTTATCTCTCTATTACAGCTATTGGAATACTTGTGCATTTCTTAATTTAATTTATTTTTTCTTGAAAATGTCAGAGTAAATTTTTTGTCTCGATATAAAATTTTTACGCATGTTTTCCATTTGGAATCAAGTTTTAAAAAAATGTTAAAGTAAAATCGCGATAAAACCTGCAAAATGAAATTTTAAGTAATGAACATAGTGATCGTTACTAGGGAAAGCAGCTTCATATTTTAAGGTAAAAAATCAATTATTTATTTATTACACTTTTTGTATATTAAGACCAATTAAAAAATATTTTTTATCTTTTCCCTATACATCCAGTTAATAACAGCCTTAGTATAGGACCCCCTTGGCGAAATTTGAAGTTTATACCAAAGTAGCTTGGACCTTTCTCGCCAAGGTTTTTACTTACACAATTGCGATATTCATTTTAATTCATTGCCAAAATGGTAACAGAAATTTAAAAACTGCCAAGTAGGTCCTGCACTAAAGCTGAATCAAAGGAATTTTTAAAACTGAATATTGTAATCGTTGCTAAGGAACATAACAGTTAACGCATACATTTATATGGAAAAATAGACAAAAAAGTTTTTGTCGTACTAAATTAAATTCTGTTTTGTACAGAATTTTATATCTATTACTTAGAAAACAAAAATAACCTTTTTTCTTTTTTTGGGAGGGAGTGAGGGCGGGGAAGAACTTTGTTGTAAAGTATTAAAAATTTATAACATAACTGAAAATGTTCTTCCAGCTATTTCCACTTATATCCACTAATGTAAATGAAAATCTTTTTATGATCTTGTAAATTAAACTTTAAAGCTGATCAGACCATAATCTATCTATCTATCTCTCTATATATAGATAAACATTATTGAATCTAACTAAATATTATGTATTTTATTATATAATGCAGAGATAAAGATATTAAAATATGGTTAAAAAAACACTGCCTTTAGATCATAATGAATCTGAATTCTTTTGTGTACACAATCCACTTTTTTTTTTTTTTTTTTGTACCATTTTCAATAGAATACATGAGAAAATACTGTAGAAACATGCAACATGGATTCTAAAAATATGTTAGGGAAATGAGAACGCTGATAGACAGATGATACGACTGATGACAGATAAATAGATGAATTGAAGCCATAAACACTTTTTAATTTTCTAGAAAGGATAAAAACGCACAAAACAATGGAAATATTACTTTCAGAATTTTCGGTTTTTATCCGCTAATGCATCTAAATACTTTTACAAAGAGAGCTCTGTAAGCTAATAATTAATTCTAACTAATTAGCTACAGAAAACATGCTTGTGTGTAACTGAATAACGTATATTAATTTCGTTATGTTTTTATTAATATAAAAATATTACGATATGCTTAAGAAAGAAAGAAAAAAAAACACTTTTCGTAGACTGTAATGTATTAGAATTCTTATATTTTCCCCTGTACTCAAACTAGTAATGCTACGCATATAATTTTCAATGGGAACATTCCATAATATACCTAAATAACTGATATTTATTTTAGTGGCGGCATGTGCACCGAAAATAGGTGAAGAGGCACACTGTATTTTACACTATATTCATTTATAGAATATAAATTTACGTTTAAATAAGTATTTTTAGTTAATTTTAGCCAAGACCATGCTTAATAAAAGTCATACTGAAAATACTTAAATATTATTTTTGAGCTCGTCACCCATTTTCGGTTCGCGAGCTGCCACTGATTTACTTCAAAACATTCTAAAAATATTCACAAAAATTACAGCGTGAAACCATAGATAGACAAACTGAAGTTATAAATACTTTTAAACTTTTTTGAGAAGTGCTTAAAAAATAAAAATCAAATCAAATAAATAACAGTCGAAGAATTAGGGTCCAGCGGACAGGTTTCTCTAAAAGTTACTTTGATATCGTTTCCCACATAAAGTTACGATAAATTTTACCCTAATCTAATCTGCAATAAATATAGTTATTATGACTATTTTTTCAATCTATGTTATAGTTGCAATTTAAACCTTTTGTTAGATAAAATATAAAATTTGCAATAAGATCCGGTCTGCAATCAGTTCACAAATTCTAAGGCAACAAAAGAATTTAGCACAGATATTTTGAAAATTATATACTTTTCACATGTCTACGTTTGAGGAACTGTGATGTGACAGAACGAATCGCTTGAATACAATTGTCATGGGAAAATAAAAATTGTTTCTCTAACTGTTACAGGTCACCGACCTGCATGACTTTGCAACTAGGTTAAAATAGTTTTGCTCTGAGTAGTTATTCAGGGTTTTATTTACCCGTAGTTTTACGTAATAGTTATTTCTTCTATTGAATGACACCATAATTTATAATTCAGATTTTTTTTTTTTTTTTTTGTAAATATTAATAGTTTTACAAAATGTCTGGTGTGTAACAACCATATACTACATTCTTCACCTGCTACTCCACATATTATAAACTGTGTTTGGAGATAGAGTAGTCAGAAGACATAAAATTGACCTAAGATGACTATTAATTTTTCTGTTGTACTGAACTAAGACATATATCATTAGAGCCTTTTTTGAGATACATATTTCAGAGATCTAAAATTGACCTACCTGTGAGGGATGCCTATGAATTTTCCTATAGTAACCAAATAATAAATATGAAATTATTTCTAAAAGAGGTTTATGAAGAAAATCGATAGAGCCGTTTCTGAGATAATGACTTTTATTCCCATTTCCGATTTTTCTCAACGGCCCAACAGCGGCCAAGCGGTTCTGCGCTCAAAGCTGGTAGACGTGAGGCGCCGGGTTCGATCCTAGGTGACGTTCGTCGGCCTAGACATTTGGAGTTTTCCGTGGTTTTCTCCGAAACTTGCGAAAACATGGGCTAGGACCCCTTAGAAAGACTCCCATGGAAGGTACTCCCCCTCTGGCCTAGGACCCTAGAGTTGTCAGTCGGCCTTATTCCTAAACATCAAACATCATCCGATTTTTCTCAAAACTCCACACCGGACTAAAACTGCACAAATACACCGGAAACAAACTAATGAATACGAAGGGTCATTAAAAGAAAATTCGTAAAGCCGTTTTTTTTTTTTTTTTTTTTTTTTTTTTTCAGCCACCCATTGCCAAGACCTAATATCGATTGAACTAAGTCAGGAAGCCTATCAGTTTTTCTGCAGTAACCGACTGATATATTTGAAAATATATCTAAACAGGAGTTTATATAAAAAAATTGAAGAAAATCGTTAGGGCTTGAAGTACAGACTCAGTCTCACTTTTGGTTTTCTGATTTTCTCAAACTCATCTGTACATCAGACCTGCCTTAATTATAAAGTTTTATAATTGCATCTTTTCTATTTCGAAAAAAAAATAATAATAATAATAATAATAATAGACAGACGATTTCTTACACTTATACAAACATATATAAACGTACTGAACAATTCCACAAAACACTCTTTTAGATTCGGGAGACCTTAAAGCTTGTAAATCAGGTGTAAACTCGATATTGAAATTTTTGTTTGAAAACAATATTTGCATTACCCACGGTAGTTCAGTATGGGAAGTAATAAGATGACTATGATTAGAGAAAAAATTCAAAAGATATTGAAAATTTTCCTTTGAAGATACTATTTAAGATTTAAATAAGAAAACGAAAAATTTGAAAACAACAATGTAATTTTCGAGAGCAATGTATTTTTCGAGAGCAACTAAGAAATTTTTGAAAGAGGCAGACGATAGATGTTAAAAGAAAATTATTGATTATTATGTAAATATGAGTTTTTTTAATGACCGTAGATAATAATTTGTAGCAATAATTGCAATTTTACTGTTGTAGAATAAATTTTGAAAGAAAGGAAAATGGATTTGATGCGAGAGCATTATCGAAATATGACTTAAGCGGGGTTAAATAAAAAAAACTGTTTTCAACGGCTACAATATTCGTATGAAATTAAGCTATACTCCATGTCACTGTATTCAGATGGTTTACAGAATTTCGTACAGACCAAAGTTATCTTCTGAATGATGAACACACAGGGAAGTCATTTTCAGCTGTAGTCACAAAGTCGTCCATAAGAAAAATGTTAGTCGATAATAATCGTTGCACTTACTACAAGATACAGAAAGAACCTCAGCTGTACATAAAATTATTCATGAAGAATGAAAAAATTAGTTTGTTGTTGAGTCCCCTATGATTTAACGGAACACCAAAAGCGAAGCATGTCAGAATCTGTAAAGAAACCTTAAAATTCCTTAATAACACCACTTTATTTCTAAAACGGATGATGAAATGCACATACCGTTTTCTGACGCTCCCACACATCAAGTTAGTAAAGAATAGATCTTTGAAGATGACCCCAAACCAACAATGGTAAAAGTTAAGCGAGCAATGAAATAAGTAATGTAGCCGTTTTCTTCAGAAATACAGAATGGTCAAAGCCATCAAACTGGAGGGACATAAGACAGTTACAGTTAATTGGTACACCTCTAAGTGTCTTCTACAATATCTTCAAGAAGTGAATGTAAGAGGACTCATGCTTTACCATAGTAATTCATCTTCTCATACAGCAAGATTGGCAGTCGAATTTCTTGAACAAAACACATCAAAGTGATAGAACATCCACCCTATTCCTCTGATCTTAATAGTGTAAATTTCGGCTATTTTTTAGTCTAAAAAAATTACATGGTCGTCGTTTTCTTTCCGAAGACGAGACTGTTGAGGCTATACAAGCATCTTTTTCAAAAATGGATGGCTTACGAGTAAAAGATTAAGTTTTGGAAAATTCGCCTACAAAATAATGTTCATATTGAAGTGGACTACTTTGAGCACTCCTAAGATTTGGTAAGTTTAACTTTTATCATTTAGCCTTATCTCAAAAATTTCAGCGTGACCTTCGTATAAAAAATCCATTGCACATTACATTGTATTAAGACTTTATAAAAGTAATAACGAATCAGGTATTGGTCCCAAGCTCCTTATTTTGGGGCTCAAAGCTCTTTATCTAATCTTTTATAATAAGCATTTTCAGTTTTTGGATTTAAATTAAAAAAAATTCTTGTATGAACTTAAATCATGCCTAAGCGCATAATTACAAAGTATAATTATAACTGATACTTCAATACATAATTAATAAAATTTATTTAAAAGAAATAAAATGCCTTTTTCTTAATGCACTAAAAAGAACAAAATAACTTTTTCAGCTCAGTACCGCCGATCTGAATACTTGCATTTTACTACTATTCCAATAAAATTGCACCTCAAACGAAGAAAAAGGCGGCTCAAACCATTTTATACCAAAATTTCCAATCTGGCTAATTTCAGCTCATATTTTCATAAATCCATCTGAATACTTACATTTTACTATAAAAATTATTATGGATTTATGAAAATATGAGCTGAAATTTGCTAGATTGGAAATTTTGGTATAAAATGGTTTGAGCCGCCCTTTTCTTCGTTTGAGGTGCAATTTTATTGGAATAGTAGTAAAATGCAAGTATTCAGATCGGCGGTACTGAGCTGAAAAAGTTATTTTGTTCTTTTTAGTGTATTAAGAAAAGGACATTTTTTTATTTTTATTTTTATTTATTTTATTTTTTTATTTTTGTAATATTTCGTAATTTTTATATTTTTGATGCGCTACCTAGATTAAAAGCGCTGTTGTAAATTAAACTTCTTGGCGAAAAATGTTCGGAGTGCTTCAACGGAAAAATTTAAAAAATTGCCTAGGAGGATCTATAAATAAAACTGATTTTAGTACAACATATATTAGCATCGTAAACTATATTAGGATTTTATCAATGTGTAAAAAAAAAAAAAAATTAAAGTGATAATGACGTCAGTTTTTCTGAGATGCATAGTTTATTTTTTTATAATTTTTTTTATTGATTAAAAAAAAAAAAAAAAAAGAACTGGTAAAGTTTTTTGGCACAAATTAAACTGTGGATAAAATTTAAATGGCTAATATTTTGCTATTATTAGCTTATTATTTTCATATTTTTATTAATTAAATGAAAACTAATCAAAAATTCGAAAATCTGACTGTGTGAAATTGTAGTGTTAGACATGACTAATATTTTAGGGACAGCCTGAAGTCTTTAGGTGGTCTGATTGCTGAGATATAAGCAAAAAGATGTGACACATTCGGACAAACGCCGGTGACAGACAGACAGAGCGGGAATGAGAAAAGGTTTTAATAAAAAGGAAAGCATGTACACTGTAT
This sequence comes from Salticus scenicus, assembly GCA_963930645.1. Classification (NCBI taxonomy): domain Eukaryota; kingdom Metazoa; phylum Arthropoda; class Arachnida; order Araneae; family Salticidae; genus Salticus; species Salticus scenicus. Next base: position 139,127,803 of record OZ005649.1, read on the forward strand.
TACGTTGATTATTATCTGACTAATATATATTGAAATTATTTTTACTTTTACACTTTTGTCTCTGTTAAAAATTTATTAATTTATTACTACTAGTACTCACTTAATAGAATTAAATAATTTGGAGATAAAAATTAAAACAAGCATAATTTCTGTATTTTAACATATATAATTCCAGGGATAACTCATAAACAGTACAGTCTGACTGGGCGTATCTTTTAAAAAAGAGAGAAAAAAACGAACAAAGAAACAAACATTAACAGCAACAACAACAAAAAGACAGAATGAAACTCAATTTAAAAGAACAATAGGTGCATTTCATGGTTTGAAAGTGTCACAGATTTTTCATTCCTTTCCGAGAACAACAGAAAATCTCTTTTTCCTAAGAAAGCGTATACAAACGAGCTAGAAAATCAATGATTCACAGAAACGTATCGAACTTGATCTTAATTCTGTTTTACTCGGTTTTTCCAGTTTCACTTTCTTGTTTTCGGTTGAATTTTAAACTTGGTTTATCGACTACATCGTGAACACGATTATTCGTCCGTTTAACCACCACATCATGTTTAACTCCTCTCTCAGCGTCATGCACTGTTGAAACCATCTGAGCAAAAATAATAAAATAAATAAATATGTAAAAAATGATGAGAATGTTCGGTTGAAATGCACGGTTAAGCATAGGGGCATGGATGAATGGAAGTTGCCCTCTCGTTTTCACTATTCAATGCCATCATTATCTCAATAATGAGTACTTCGGCGACAAGAAAATATACTGACGTGTAAATCCTTTGTCTTGATAAACAGACTAGAATACTCAAGAAGGAAAAACGGATGCAGTTTTCAGCGAGCATAATTGTATTTATATGTCTGAAAGTTTAAAGCAGACAGCACCACTGTTACAACTGACTATTATAATTTGAGATCAAAGTAGTTTTAGAGATGTATGCGTGTTTTAAGCAGTAAATGTTTTGACTTTATGTAAGTAACAAATTTTTGGTTCCGGATTACTCAAACGATTACACTTCTGAAAAGCTATTTTAAATGTAATAAAAAAATAAATAAATTTTGCAAGCAAAGGCAGTAAACTGTAAAAGAAACACATTGAAAAACACATGAAACGATTGTTGCATGTTTTTTGCCCTTAGTATTTGTTTACAAAGTTTTACATAATTACATTGCAACACCAATCCTTTGGTGTATTTTTTATTGATATTTTTAATGTTTATGTAACTAAGTTTAAAACTTAGTGTACAAAATTTTTTTAATAAGTATAAACAATGCAAAGCAAAATATTAATTAAGAGTCTTTTTCTTTTTCTTTCCATAAATTATAAAAGAAAATTTCAATTTAAAAAAGATTATTAAATAAAATTACATCCCTATTACTGTAAATCTCTGTTCCAATATTGAAAATTAGCCGCCTTCAGTGACCAACTGATTTGCGGCCTATGAAAATTCTGAACGTAGACACCTGAGATGCTCTCAATACAGTATGTTTCTCTAAGCAAATCTGATCGTGGCAAACAGTATTAGGATATTTGTGCTCCATGAAAATCCTTATTACAGTAAATTTTGCCTGCTGATATTTACGGCTACCTCTCTTTGACACGTACCCTCAGGCTCCTTACATCGCCTGAAAAATCTGATCGTAAAAGCTTACATATGACGTCTGTTTCAAAAAAATTTTCTTACATCCATTTAAAAAATATAAATACAGGGTGCCCATTAAAGTTCGTTCCCGCTCGTTTAACAGCTCAAAGGCTGCAGCTACAGTAGAGCTTCCAACTATTAAATTTATTTCGTAGCATTGTTATTACTCTTTTAATAAAGTGCTATGAAAAAAAAAAGGCGGTAACAATACTATGCAATAAATTAAAATGTGCAGCTCTGCTATAGTCATAAAAGTGGTGTTTTTGTATATTAAAGTCGTTATGAGCTACTAGATGTTGTAGATTACAGTGCCACCTGGTGGAAAACGATGGATTTAGCGTTCTTATCTTGAAAAATGGCACGGGATAGAGAAAAATGTGAATTACAAAGATGTAGAGAATCATCGATTTAGTACAAAAAAAAAAAAAAAAAAAAAAAAAAAATGCAGACATACTTTTTTCTTATTTTCTCTTTTTTCTTTTCTTTTCTTCTTCTTTTTTTTTTTTTTTTTTTTTTTTTTTTTTGTAGTTGTTATAAAATTTTTGAATAATATATGTTTTTTAGGTTATTATGTATAGAGAGTGAATCATTCCTTAAGTAGATGCCCAGCGAGTCGCTCGAAAACTTGGCAACAGTACAAGAAGAACATAGCCAGTAGATGGCGCTTGATACCGAGTCGTAAAGTTCTGTTTATTTCCCGCGATTCAATTGAGTTTCAATTGAGTTCTTCATGGTTTACGTTTTATTAATTTAACAAATGTGGGAGTTTTTTTTTTTTTTTTTATATATAATATGGTGTATTGCGTCGTTCCATTTTGTAAATCGGAGTCGCCGTGAAAATATAAGTTTTCACGGTTTCATATTTCAAGACAAGGTATGTAAACTGCATAAGTAATTAATGCAAAATTACCAACCCTTCGGATTTTTTAATATCAATAATATTTTTCACAAAAAACATTATTTTTATTTATTATCGTAAATTCTGTGATTAAGACGAAGATAAATTTAAAAGAAATTATGATATAAAAATTCGAAGGGTTGACACCTCTGTTAGTAAGTTAGATTTAACAAATAAAATAGTTATGCTTATTACAAAATGAAATGAAATTTTTATTTATTGATGTAGGAATACAGAAAAATAACTTGTTCTTAGTTACTTTGAAGTAACTCTATATTGTAGTATTTTATAGTTTTATTCATAAATTACATTAGTAACTTATGAATAAAACTATAAAATACTCCAATATAGGAACAAGATTGATTTATATTTTTTTAATACCACTGTTTTTTAAAGACTTGTGTAAATGCGTATAAAAATTTGATTATTTCAGTTAAATCGATACAAAAGTGTTGGGAATATTGAAAAGAAAAAATAGAACATTTTTATTTCTACTTTTGTTCTTTTTAAAAATATTAAGTTTTAAGATTCATAACATTACTTTTATTAACCTTTTACCACACAAATGGAATATGGAATTAAAAATTCATGTAAAAATTAAATATCATGATTACTGATTTGAAAAATTATCAGGTATAACAGAAAGATGACTTGATTTTTTGAAATAGAAATTCTCCACATCCATACACTCACATATACACACACACACATATACTGGCTAATTGCCAAAAACTACTTTTTTTGGACTCATGAGACCTTAAAAATATAAATCAGGGGAAAAATCGATATCGAATTTTTGGACCGAACACAATACTTTCATTACCTACGGTAGTAGGGTAATGGAAGTAAAAATATTTCAAGGATGTTATTAATTTATCCTTAAATTTGCCAATCTTTATCAATTTTTTCAAATTGAAACCTAATACGAGTTTTAAAATACAATTGTGAATTTTCTGCATTTGTTTGTTTTTAAGTTATTCTGATAATAAATATGCATATAAATCAATCACTAAAAACAGAAAAAAAAATGCTTTTTGTATTCAGAGAACCCCAAAACGTGACTTTATTCAAAAACCTGAGTTGAAAATAGAACTTCAAAAAAATACTTTGTTTACATTATAGGTTCGAAAAATTAATTTTCCTTCTTCAACAATATTCGTCGACATAAAAAAAAGTGTAGCAAAGCACTTTCGTCAATTACATTCTACAGAAAAGAACGTTTAGCTTAATTTTGAATAGCCCTGTATGTTTTCAATAAACTATGTGCACATCAGATTGTGCATTTAAATTTAATCTTATATGAAAAACACCTAACACAAAATGAAATACACTTTCAGCATTTTCCAAGTATATCCGAGATAGACAAACCGACGCGCACAGACCAACCGCTAAAAACATTATTTTTCGTTTCAGGAGACCTCAAAACATGTAAACATAACACAACTTTATTTCGAAACTGTCTATCAGTTTCGAAAGCATACACTCTCGGAACTGGTAAAGCTAATAAAATCTTGAAAAAAAAAAAAAAAAAAACTTCGTGCGAGAGAAAACTTATACTCAAGAAATCCTTAATTTTAAAAATTTAAATCTTAATGGTTATTTATTTATTTTTTGAGACGGACTAGACAACAGATTGTTTTCTTCTCCAATTTTTATTACTGAATGTTAACTTATCTCATTAATGTGCTGGTCTATTTTTCTTATAAATAATATAAAAAATTCTCGATTTAAGAAAAATAATTCACACCTAATAAGGTAAAAATGTAACGTAAAGGACATGACCAAGAAAAAGAAAAAAGACATGATTTTAATAATTTATCATTATAAATTATTCATTCTAAACTGAAACTCATTTAAAGTTCAGAGATTTTAATTTATATAAACAAAACTTTCATCTGATATCTAAATTTAAAAAAAAATTGAAATTTTTATTGAATAAATATATAAAAAATAATTTAATCGCGTGATAGACATGCCATGTTTTTGCTTATTTAATTTTAAATTTCGTTTTTTAATTAATAATATATTTAAAAAAAAGGTGTTATTTATTAGATTCAATTAGTTGAAAAGCTAAAATAGGTCTTGTCCACTTCCGAAGAAAATTAAACCCTATACTTTTTTAAATATAAATATTTTAATATTTTTTTGAAAATATTTACGATAAAGCACTTTTACATCATTTTTTCAAATTAAAAGAAGAAAAAAAAAATACAATTTTGGACTTTAAATTGAAATTAATAGCTAGATTTTTATATGAAAAATAAAACTTATCTATAAAAGAGAAGAAAATTGTTGCTCTGCGTAGGTGCTGTCACCTAGCGTTAGTTTTGTTTTATAAATGTTGCCTAATTCAACATTGGGATTCGCTGCGCGTGGAAGGCATCTACTTAAGGAGGCTCTGATCATACATAACAAGCATAGAGTTGAAGCTGTACCATATTTATTAAATTTGCTTTATTTTATTTTATTTTTTAATAAGTAAAGATAAAGATTAAAACTCTGGATCGTGAACAAAGTTAAAAATAAGCTGACACTCGAAACAAGAGCATAGGTAAGTTGTTGACGATTCAGAAATAACAACAACAACAACAACAAAAATTCTAGAGTGACTCCCTTCGACTTTCCGAACATTAACTAATTAACGGTAGTATAAATAAATTCAAGTATGACAAGTCGTTAAATAAACAAAAGTAAAAATTATAGTAGGGTGTTTAAGTATTTTTCTCCATTGTTTAACCCTTAAATACCTGATTATTTTTTAATCAATTCAAATATGTTTTATTCTGACCTGTATTAAATAAATCACGGGAAAAATACTTTAAAAAATCATACTTTATTATAACTATGGTTTACTGCTAAAAGCAATTTGTTGCCCATCGGAAAACATGAGGCATTATAGTTTCAGTATTATTCTAATAATACTGAATGGGTATGTTGCCGAAAGGCAACACTCGGAATTTAAGGGTTAATTTTAAACTATTGCACTTCAAATAATTTGAGCCCATAGATCATAATGATAAAGAATTTTTCGTTGTGTACCTGTAAAAATCTATAAGGGCTATATTCACCAAAATATATACGTGTGAAGATGACCTATAGCATGTGTATAAATTTTCAGCTCAATCTAATAAGGCGTTTACACATTATCGCAGTTTAAAAAGTTTGGGCCTGTAAGCCATAATGATAGAATATTTCTTTGTGTCCCTGTAAAAAAAACTATGCCTGCTAGATTCACCAAAATCTATATAGTTTATACGACGGTGACCTAGATTATGCGTATTAATTTTCAGCTCAATCGAATAAGGCGTTTAGACGCTATTACGCTTTAAAATATTTGATTCCATAGACCACAATAGAATATTTCTTCGTGTCTCTGCAAAAAAAAAATAAAAAAAATAAAGAAAACTTTAAAAGCTAGATTCACCAAAATTTATGCAGTTTGTGCAACGGTGACTTATAATATGTGTATAAATTTACAGCTCAGGCGAATAAGGCGTTTAGACTTTATTGCACTTTAAAAAAATTGTGCCCCTAGGCAATAATGATAAAGAATTTTTCTTTGTGTCCCTGTAAAAGAACTAGATGTTCTAGATTTACCAAAATCAATAGGGTTTGTGCTATAGTGACCTATAACATACGTACCAAATTTCAGCTCATTCTAACAAAGTATTTAGGCGCTATCGTGGTCACTCACACACATACATGCACAGATACACACACACATATTTACATCATCATAAAAATAATAAAAATGTACTCAGGTGACCTCAAAGCGTATAGAAACACCAAAATCGCAAAGGTGGATTTTTGGCATAATCACTATACTTTCCTTACATATGTATTTTTAATCATGTCAAAAACACGACTTTGAGATTTTGGTGTTTCTATACTTTTTGAGGTCCGTTTAATTCATTTTTGCTATTTTTCTATTTGTACGATGATATATGTATGTATGTGTGTGTACGTGTGTGAGTGAACACGACAGTGTCTAAACGCATTATTTGATTGAGTTGAAAATCGATGCACGTGTTAAACGTCACCGTCATACAAACTGTATAGATTTTGGTAAATGTAGAACGTACATTTTTTTTTTTTTTTACAGGGATTCTGAGAAAAATTCTTTATCATTATGGCCTATGGGCCTAAATTTTTTAAAGTGCGAGAACGTATAAACGTCTTATTCGATTAAGCTGTAAATTTAAAATCATTTTATAGGTCACCGTCGCAAAAACTGTATAGATTTTGGTGAATCTAGCTTTTATAGAATTTTACAGGGACATAACGAAAAATTCTTTATTATATCATTCTTTATTATCTCAAATTATTCGAAGTGCAATAGTGTAAAATTAAGCAGAATACAATATGGAGAAAAATATTCAAACTCCCTATTATAGTTTTCACTTTCATTTATTTAAAGACTTCTCTCACTTTATTTATACAACCGTTAATTACTTAATGTTCGGAAAGTCGAGTGGTGTCACTCCAGATATTTTTATGTTGATGTCCTAAGAATTATTTAAACTTTAAAACTTCTTCGCACACCACAAAATTAAAGACAGCATAACCGGTTTCGAAATGACGTGGCCTTTCTTCTTCAGGTGCCAAAAACACGTGCTACTGATTTGGAGGCAAAAGCAAGACTTGTCTTTAATTTTATGGTGTGTGAAGAAGTTTTAAAGTTTAAATATTGAGTACACACCAGATTTTTATTTAATTTTGTCCTAAGAATTTTTAAGTTCTATATTGCTAATTTTAAAATGTTTATTCAACAGATTGATATTCATAAAAATAAAAATAAATAAATTTAAACTATAATATAATGAAAACAGACAAATATATCTATAAGTAGTACACTAAAATAAGTTGAAGCAATTACAAAGTAATATCTTCATGATTATATAACTATATATAACTATATAACTATATTGATATAACTATTTATATAACTATATTGATAATAAATTAAATATTTATCATGTGTGACTTGATTAATTTAAATATCCTTAAGTTCTATATATTTTTATTTCTCTCATTATATATATATGTGATCTTTCTCTCATTATATATATATGTACATATATGTAACAAGGGTATATACGTATATTTATATATACCCTTGTTACATAAATAGCTTCAACAAATAGAGTATATATTTTTTCTATTATAGGGTACATATTTTTTCTATTTTTATATATTTTTTCTATTTTCGAAAAAAAAGAAAAAAAAAAATTTACAAGAAAAAAACTGGACGAAATAGCTTGGAACTTCAGACACGTAAAGAGCATTTATAAACTCATATTTTCCGCTATGAATTTAGTCACGAGTTCTATTATTAGACCAACCACAAATTGAAGAAAAACACAATTACTTTGGATTACACTTTATTTTACTTACTATGTACGATATTTGTATTTTTTAAATTATTATTATTATTATTATTTTGGAATCGCACGATTATTTAGGCACGCATATATATATATATATATATATATATATATATATATATATATATAATATATATATATACACTAAGCGACAAAAAAAAAAAAAAAAAAAAAAAAAAAAAAAGCCGCACTGCAGAAAAATTGACTTATACCTATTGGGTTTGCAATAATTTAAAAACTAATGATTGCAACAAATAAAATTGTTATGTTTGTATAATACGGAAGTCATAACATGATACCTATGTACATTTTCGATTTAATAATTCGTTTTATTACACTCTACGAAGTATTAAATAAAAATCTACATAAAACTTTCTTTTTAAACGTAATATAATAAACATATACTTTGTATTCTATCATGATTTATTATGTGAAATAAACAAGTGCTATTTTAATGTATGAAATAAAACTATTTATTTGTTTGATCTAAACAATTATTTAATAAAAATATGTATTCTGGATTGGATAATTCCGCCTTTATATGGAATTACTGCTTTAATGCGCAATGGAATAGTATTTTATAGTTTTTTAACATGAAACTCAGAAATTTCACTTTGCTAAATGTCATAAATATTTTTTTCTAGTTCTATCAAAGTTTTAGGCTACAAATTTCTAATCCCCACCCTCTTTTATAAACTGAAAATTTTCGAGCGGATTGAGATTAGGACAATTTTCAGGTCTAATAAAGAAGAAATCCTGCGATATTCTTTGTGGGATTTAATTTTAAGAAAAAAAAATTATGATAACTTACAAAATTATAGATGCTCATGAGAATGGAAAAGTAATTTTAACAGCTTGAATCAAATAAATGTATCACAAGCGCTATAAAACAAGGTGCATTATCATCTTGAAATGTTGATTATGGAAGAGTCTGAAATACCCCGAAAGTAGTCGGTCAGGTATCCACTTTTTAATGGCCAAGTTTTATTTCGGGTTAATTGATCCCTTGAACATGAAAATTTGCCAGACTCACCGAAAAATTATGCATTATCGTTTCGTAATCTACGGGGAATATGTCATTGTTTTAAAAGTGCGATTTTCATTAAGTCAGTCACATTTTCGTGATTATATCTGCTTGTTTCCGTCAGTTCGAAATAAGTTAAACTTGACTCATCAGAGAGAACAACTTCAGCCCAGTAATTATGTTATCTTTTTTTAATTTTTTTAACCCTCTAATGTCTTGGTTTTCTAATTCTTTTCGTTAAGAATGAATTTTTTTTCAGATTATATGGCAATTAAATATACTCTGTTTAATTGTTATTTCACTGTATTTAAATAAATTATGTTACTAAACTCTTTTTCTGAATCCCTTCTATGTTCTAAATGTACTACAAACTGATTTTTTAAGCACTGGCTTTTTAACTTGCGGTCATCTCGATTGGATGAGTAACGTGGTCGCCTAAGGACAAATGGGCAGTTTAAACAGCCAAAAAATATTATATCTTGTTAAAAACCAGATCACTAATATTTTGTTAACATTCAATCATTTTAGCATCCCACATATTAAAATATTTTTTTGATTTTCGCTCTAAAATTAATATTTTTGTGGTATCGTTAATTGCCTTATTCTTGCCAATTTTGAAAAACTTTCTAAAATTACAATTTTCCGAACAATTGCATCTTGTTTTTTTAACACTTGGCTCAATCCTAAATTGCACGCGGCTCAACGTATTAAAATATGTTCGAAAATTTACTTTTAAAACAATAAAATTAGCGATTATAGAAAAAAAAAAAATGGAAAATATCCAAGTGCGGCTTTTATTTATTTATTTATTTATTTATTTTTTTTTTTGTCGCTTAGTGTATATTTATAGTGATCTATATGACAAAAGACAAGATTTTTGTTTCAAAGTAAATTTATTTACACATTTTCAATCTTGTCTTTATATCTCTGTATACATAAATATCATTCTCAATCACCTCTTTCGCATACATAATCTCTGTTAATTTAGGTATAAAAACAAAAATATCACCCACATAATTAATGTTGCTACAAAAATAGGTTATCCCAAGAAATTTACTTATTCAATAGTATATCATTAAATGTCTCTGTTTAACAACAACAAAAAAAAAAAAAAAAAAAAAAAAAATATTTAAGGTATATAAAAAAAAAAAAAAATGCGGTGGATGGGCGGGCAGATGTTTGATTAAGGAGGATGGTTGGTTGTTTGGTTGGGAGGGTTTGTCGTTGAATTAAATTATTAAAAAAAAAAAAAAAAAAAAAAAAAAAAGGAAGGGATTATTGCCATTGCAAGTTACATTATTATTATTATTATTAGGAATGAGGGCCTATTAGTCTCAATCTGGGATTTTTGCGTTGTCGATTTCGATAGTTGGACATTTGTCGAAATCTAAAATTTGTCGAAAATATAACTGAATAATTTGAAAACGATGTTATAATTTGAAAAGAAGAAGAGAAAAAAAAAAAAAAAAAAAAACTAATAGTCCTCCGTCCTAAACTAAATTCTGCTTTTGCCAGAATTTCATCAAAATCTTTTATTATTATTATCATTATTATTATTATTTCTGGTTGTTAGTGTGAATTATGAAATCTTTATTCCTCAAATTTAATTGAGTGCATTTGCCTATTAGTGGCTTCCTACGTTTAATTTGTACAAAATATCCAATTGAATAATATATATATATATATAATAATAATAATTATATATATATATATAATTATTATTATTATTATAATTAAAATTATCAAAACAAATAAAATAAACTTTAATCATTGAAGATTGCCTTGTACTGCTTCGCCTTACATGTGTACTTTTTGGGTGTATTGCTTGTGAATGTTTCTTTTTAAAACTTAACATTTAATTCTTATTAACAACTTTAGGATTAAGCTTTATTAATCTAGGTTTAACATTATTAAAATCAAAACTAATTAATTAAATGGTGCCACATAATCACTTATATCATTATGTTAAATATCTTGTATAAATAATACACCTTATAGCAATTGTTTGTTTAAACCTGAATTAATTTAACTGACTTATTATGTTTATCTAGCTACACGATAGATGGCGCTTGCTCACTGCTGAATTAATATTAGCTGTCATTAATTTTCTTTTCCATGAAGGTTTTAAAGTTCACTGATTTAACCAAAATTAAAAATTAAAATTTAACTAACTTAATCAACAATTACACTGTGAATTTTATCGTTAATAAAAATGCTCAGTTGTTATTTCTTTATCGACTAATCAAAGTTAGCAAAGAATTTAATTTTAATTTCCTTAACATGATGACAACTTCCTTTTCTCCATGTTGGGTTGATAGCTTTATATGTGGTTACTCCGATTTTTTTCTATTTTTCTCACTGGTTTCCTTGATGATTTTATTTAACAATTTAATTTTATTTCTCATTAAAAAGGGTTTTACTGCTCGATTGGGGCCTGAACAATATAAATTTGCTATTGTTAGCTATATTGTTTTAGGAAATCATTGCAGCTTTCACAGCTTTATGAAGTACTTGTCCCCTGATGTGTTAATACATCTACTTTTAAGCATTTTTTATTCCAATTTTTAATCCATAAGTTAAATGAGGTTTATAGATGAGGTTTAAGATTTATGTCTGTAATTGGGTAATAATTCATGAAAATTACAGTTTGATTACTTACGTCAGATGTAATATTTATAAATACTTGTTGTTTATGACTTGGCGACTTGGCGAGTGTAAGCGTCACCTTGTCTAGTCGCGCGAAATCATTGGCCAATAGGACACAATGAAGCATTCCCTCATTAGATAATATAACCAATAAAGAAATGGGGAGGAGATTAAAATTATGCCAGAAATATGCCAAAATTATGACTATAAAAGAGGAAACACGCCAAAATTAATATCCACTGTTAGGAATTATTTAACAAAGTTACGTCAACCACCGGATCCGAAAATGAAGTAACGGCAAATTCGTTCAACATCACAATGTGAAGTCTCGGCCTATTTCCGTACCCGTGCTCCGGGCCCGCAGAAGAATTCCGTTACCGAACCTGTTTACAAAATATGAACTGTCCATTGCCTTTTACCATCTCCATCTATCATAGGGATTAAAATAAAGTTTATGTATCGCAAGCCTACTTGTGTTTCTTGAGCCTTGACTGCAATTTATTGACTACAGAAGCTGTGACATAAATTTATTATATATATATACTCTATAAAAAAAAAAAAAAAAAAAAAAAAAAAACGACGCACCAAGAAGGAGTAATACAAACTGGACACAAATTGATATACATACAGGTTTCGATTCAAAATGCAAAATTTTAAAGTTTGGCTGCCATCGAATGAGCATGTGACGCTACAGCGCATCTTAACTGCGCAATTGGTGGGATATTAAAAATGAGAAATTTTGATTCCAGGTCATAAATTCTTCGAGAATTTTACTCCGTCTACTCAGAAAGACAGTAACTATACATCGAATACAGGTGCACAAACAACATGCGCAGATGTCAGCATTTGAGTGTGGTGTGTAGTTGGGCTCAAAGAAGTCGGATCGTCTAATCTGCGAATTTTTTGACGTTTGGATAGGAGCGGTACCACTATTAGATGATACTGACAAGAACTGATGGAACATGGCCGAACACAGCGTCAGGGAGGAAGCGCCCATAAGAAGTATTATGAGTAAATTCTTTCAGGTTTCTCTGTAAAGAACTATAATCAATACGCATATTATTTTCCATGAGGATCATACTTTACCAAACTAATGTAACATGTATCAGTTTTTTTCTGCTTCCAACAATTTAACATTAATAAAACAATTTCTAAGGCATTTGAGTCTGTAAAACGTAATGTAGAAGAATTCTACTTCGTATCTCAGTTAAAAAAAAAAAAAAAAGCATTTATGCAAATTAATGTAGTTTTGTGACAATGATCCCAATTTGATCTTAATCGAATGTAAAGTTTAACTGCTAACTTCCTTGAAATAATTTGAGGCTATAAATCTTAAGAAGATACGTCGCCTATCGTATACGGCAACATAACTCCTCGTTATTCTATGGAGAAATTTGTTTTCAAAATAGCTCTACATTCCGCATTTACATTTAGAAAAACCATAGCCGTTAAACTGATTCTCGTCTTTTTTTTTCCAATATTTCACTCTGAAGCCATAAAATGCAAAAAATGCTCTTAGCTAACATTTTGTACTTTAGAGCTTTAAAATGAAGCATTAAAAACAATTTTTTTCTTTTTCTTTTTTCGAAAAACGGGAATCAATGTAATGATAGCGAATTTTCTAAATGTGAAAACAGAATATGAAAAATACATTAGTTGATTAGTAATTTTAAAAGGAAATTTCTCTACAGAATAACATGTGGTTAAGCTGCTGTCCCCACAATTAAAATAATTCTTTACGATTCTGCTTACATTTATAAAAATTTACAGTTCGTGCGACAGTGACCTTTAACACAGTTTCCAATTTGGAACTCAACTGAATAAAACGTTTTGGTGTTATTGTGTTAATTCATACATATACACCCTATACCTATACACATTTACAAACTTTACCGTAAAAAAAAAAAAAAAAAAAAAAAAAAAAACTGGGGAAATCTATGGATACACCTAAATTTCATCAGTCGAAATCTTTCATGATTGCAATATTTTCTTTACATAGAATACATTCGGAAAGTAAAAAGACTAATAAAAAACGCACGATGAAATAAACCCAAGACCAAATATTTTCCTTATAATGAAACATTGATGTTCAATATTGCAGCATATGAATTATTTAAGGAATTAAACAAGCTAAACTGACACATATAATTTGCACAAATAAATGTAATACAGCCGAACCTCGTTAACATGAATCACAAGGGGGATACAAAAATTTTTCATGTTATCAGTAATTCATGCTATCTGTAACTAACCTTCCCATAACTAATCTTCATTTTGACGGGGATTGTGGAAACAGTTCATGTTAAAAGTAATTCACGTTCCAATTTTTAGCAATAAAATAAATTTATTATTTTAGCTAAGTAAAGACTTAGAAGACAAAACAAGCATCTAATGTAAAAAAGTATAAGAAATAATTAAAACGCATTTTAAAAGATATGCGATATATATTTTATCTATAGTAATATAATAATAATAATAATAATAATAATAATATATATATATATATATATATATATATATATATATATATATATAAATATGTATATTATATACTAGTATATAACCCCGTCAAAAATGACGGAATGTGAAACCAATTAAGGTAGTGAATCAACGAATACTTTGCCTGCTTCGCTGGACACTATATTTAAAGGGGACTAATGTGCAAGTTGCACCTGACGGGACTAATATGCAAGTTGTACCTGATGGGACTAATGTGCAAGTTGCACCGAACGAACAAACTATTTCTTTTAACGAAAATACCTACTAACCCAGGACGATAAGTCTAATATAACGTATCATATTATATATCGTATTTATCGTAATACAACTCAGTACTTATTTCGCTTCCTTTTTCGACTCGTTTTAATAAGTATTTTTTATATGCATGGGCAAATTTAATGTTTTTTAATTTTTCGCGTGAAAACATTATTTCATCTTATGCCCCCCCCCCCTCCCCCCCAAAAAAAAGTTATATATATATATATATTTATATATATAACATTAACTGATAATTTTTTTGGCAACAATCATAAATTTAAATTTCCAATTTTGAAATTATTTACATATTTTAATTAATTCTAAAATATCTAATCATAACTTCGTTACAAATAATGTACCAAATGAAAGGTACCATATTTGTAACGAAGTATTCTTAGGTATCTTATTTGTAACCTTATTTATTTTAACTAATTTGATAAATATGACGTCACAATCAACTGTTTGTTTATATCAGATAAGTACATTATTATGACTGCAAGAAAATGATGTAATAATTATTAGTCCATAATATTTATGATTGAATTTTATATTACATTTTAATTTTATCCTCCATGGGTATTTTAGAATTGCAATGGTAGTTATAAACTTTCGTTGAAATCTTTTTACATATTGAGATTAAGGGAAAAGTGCAAGCACAAAAAATGTTCAGTTTTGAAAGATCTTTCTAATGATGTAACATTTATGCAGATTAATAACAGGAATAAATGAATAAAAATAAAAATACATAGCATTTCTAAGGGGAAAAAAATGGCTACCAAAAGTCTCTGTTTTGAAGCGGTCTAAACCGGAATCGTTCCTGACAGAAGATGGTCATTATTATTAATAATAATAATGTTATTATGTTCATATCATATCATATGTATCATATCATATGTATCATATCATAATGTTATTATATATATAATATATATATATAATATATATATATATTATATATATATATAATTATATAATTTTTATTGCATCAAATTGAAATATTTTTTGTCCTTAAAAAATTGTAGTCGATAACATTGCGTTAGACTTTTTAAAATATGATTGTATGATAGGCAAATTTGTCTTAAAAATAACTGCCAAATATGGCCATTCTAAATTGATATGACGTGAATAAAGCTGCAAGAAATTTAACTCGTTATCATGTGAATGCCTTAAAAAAAAAAAAATGCATGTTGACAATGTGATTTTGCTCTGCCATTGCCAAGAACTTCTGAAATATACATCTATCAAATTACCGGGAGCTGTGAATAAAAATATGGATTAAATTCACAGAAATGTCAAACTATATCACGAGTACTTGGATCTAATCCAACAGCATAGGAAAAATTTTGTTGGGTGATTATGCTGAATTACGCATCTCCATTAATAGTGTAGTTTTGAAAAACGATATTTTTATCACCAAGTGCTTGTAATATGATTTTAATTAAAACCTTCTGTATTTTTGAAAGAAATCAGTATGTTTTTCTTAATAAGAGTAATAATTTTATGTTGCAATAATTTTCCTTATAACTATTAGGTTATAGTTTAAGGGGGTCCGGGACACCAAATTTTTGTTTTTATTATTTATTGTTGAATTACTGTAATTATTTTTTCTGATATTGAAGCTTTTTTGACGATGAAGTTGAGCAAGTGAGAATCTTAAAATAAATAAATAAATAAATAAATAAATAAATAAATAAATAAATTAAAATAAATTAAAAATTAAAATAAAATGTTAAAAATTAAAAATTAAAAAATTTTGATAAATTTCAAATTTGTTATATCACATGAACTAATGGTTCAATTTACAAACTTTTTTCACCTTTATATACAGAAAGGATTTATCTTCAATTTATCTTCAGGATTTCTGATTAAAATAATAAACTTTTTAAATACTAATTTTCATTTGAAAAAAGTACTTATTTCATGCATAACTTTTGGATTGCCAAAAAAGTTTTGCTCCCAATTAAAAATCCCGAAGACAAATTGAAGATAAATCTTTTCTGTATATAACAGTGAAAAAAGTTTGTAAATTGAACCATTAGGTCAAGAGACATAACAAATTTTTAATTTATCAAAAAATTTTAATTTTTAATTTTTAAAATTTTATTTAAATGTTTAAAATTTTATTTAAATGTTTAAAATTTTATTAAATTTTTCTTTTAAGATTCTTTCTTGCTCAACTTCATCGTCAAAAGCTCCAATTAAAAAAAAAAAATAATTACAGCAATTCATCAATAAATAATAAAAACAAAAATTTGGTGTCACAGACCCCCTTAAGTTCTAAATAATAATAATAATAATAATAATAATAAACAAATTTGTTTATTTTTTCTAATAAAAACTAGTATGCTGTGGCCACCACAAGACTTTCTTCTATATTTTCCTATACAAATTCACGCAGTAACAATATATATATATATATAAAAAAAAAAAACGATTTTTTTTTTAAAGTTTTCTTCCGTTAAAAAAAAAAATCGATAACTTTGTTTTAAATTATCACATATTTATAGTTCAACCATTCGTTTTAAAGATATTGACGAGACCTTTCGAAAGATACCCGTCTTGAAAATTTACTCCCAATTTTGTCCCATACTGCCATGTTAAAAATTTACAAAAAATACGATCACAGCACCACCTGTTGAGTGATTGATCCCCAAATCTAATCAGCCCCAGTTTATGTCAGGGGCCAACTAAATACCAAGTCTGGTTAAATTTCGTTAAAAAAAAAAAAAAAAAAAAAAAAAAAACGATTTTTTTTTCTAAGTTACTTTTTGTTAAAAGTAAAAAAAATCGATAACTTTGTTTTAAATTATCACAGATTTATAGTTCAACCATTCGTTTTAAAGGTATTGACGAGACCTTTCGAAAGATACCCATCTTGAAAATTTACTCCCCTCGAGGGGGGACTTCCCCCCCAGGCTCCTTCACGAGGCTCCTACGCATACAAAATTTTTTCCCCAGTTGACTACCTCTATTATAAATAATTCTTGTAAATTTCATAATGATTACTAAAAAATAATTCTCTTTATGCACATTTATAGAAAATTTTGTCCTATATCACCATGTTGAAAATTTAGAAAAAGCGGAATGGCAACGCAACCTGTAAGACAATTTTTACCAAAAGTTGATAGGCACTAATTTATGTCAAGGTGCAACTACATACTAATTTGTATGAAATTCTGTGCAGTAGTTCCTGAGATACAGTTGCCACAAAATTTTGTCACACACACACACACACACAGACAGACTGACAGACAGACAGACAGACAGACAGACAGACATTTTCTAAAAAGGGTCAAATCGTGTTCTACAGCTCTCAAAACGTGTAAATCCATCAAAAACCCGAGGTCGAAAATTTTTACGAATCCAATACTTTCTCTATATTACATATAGAAGAAAGTAATAAATTATGTACATGAAATGCAATTTCTTGCCATACATTATATTTCATATTTCTTAACTGAAATATCAATATAACTGACCAATAAACTTGTAATAACATTAAAACTATGGGAGATAGATACATAAACAATGTTGGACTTAAAAAAACATTAACTATCACAGAACTAGACTGATCTAGAGCTTGTCATCATCGGTAAATTATGAATATAAGTCAAAATTTAGTTACAAAAATTGGTTTGATGATTAGCATTTAACCTTTTTTCGTTGTGTTAGAAGGACATATGATATATTATTTTTGTTATTTTTTGTGTTTTATGAAATAATATATATATAAAAGCACGATTATTAATATTTCCCACTATTTGTTTTAAAAACATTCAATATGTGAAATCAAATCCTTTAATATGTATTTATAAAGTTACTTTCTATTTTTCATGTAGACATATGGACATCTTTTAATGATATAAAACAAATGATTATGATTATATGTATGGTTAACGCAAGTAGTGGAAATTTAGTGGAACAGAAATATAAAGGGTGTCTCAAAATTAACGCAAGATTTGAATTTTCCTCCATTCGTGCAGTAAGGTGTTGGCCACCCTATTAAAAAAAACTTTGACAGCTGATAGTTTAGGGTTAGTAAAAATAGAGCGTTATATGATAGAACAACATGTTTTCATTGTTGAACAATATTTTAACAATAATGAAAAATTTAACTATTTGTCTAACTATCGTCGACAAAAAAATTAACTATATTTTTTTCTTTACAAAAAAAAAAAAAAAAAAAAATCCTTCATGAGAATGATTTTTTTCGCAAACCGCGTTCAATTCTATCAATTCATTCAATAGTTATGAATGTTTAAAATGTCTACAGACTTATGGGACCTGTATATATATATATATATATAAGATTGGTTTATGAAAATATTTTAGGTGACATAATTGTCGTAAATATCTAAGATTTTGACTTTTTTTTTTCTTTATTATTAATGAATTACTGGCAATTGTCGTTATGTGACCACGATGACGGGAACCCTTATTATATGGTATTGTCATAGACCCATTTAATTTATGAAGCTTTTCTTTTGTGAGATTTGCTTTATAATATTTTAAAATAAATCTGCAACTAACGGGTGATCAATAAAAATCCGCAATAAATTTAACAGCATTCAAATTGTGAATAAATGATATAAATTGCTAACATTTTAATGTGAATTATTTCTTAACCTTACTAGTTACTGTAGACGTATTCACATTTGCAATTTTTTTTTTTTTCCAGGTAATATGACTTCGAATGAATACAATCTGCGATCTCGTGTGTACGAGTTCTATTCAGAAAATCTTTCGTCAGGTAAATCTTTTACTGTGAAGCATTTTATGAAAGAAAAAATACCACAACGAACTATTTATGACATTTTGAAATGTTATGAAAGGGGTTTGAGTGCTTTTCGCCAATCTGGCTCTGGAAGAGTTGCAAAAACCTTCACACGTAAAAAAATTGGAAATTTGAAAAAGAATTTTGATCACAAGGACCGAATTTCTCATCGTGAAGCAGTAAAAAAGTACAAATGTTCACAATCAATGATTAATTCTGTCCTTAAGAAAGCAAAGATAAGTTGCCGAAAGAAGAAAACCATTCCACATAGAAATGAAAAGCAACAAATTTCAGCAAAAACAAAGTGTGGACGTCTCTATCGAAAATTTTCAAAAAGATCTTGGATTCTTGATGATGAATCATATTTTACTCTTTCAAATTCCTCAATAAATGGCAATAATCGTTTCTATTCTTCCAATATATCAGATGCACCACCAGATGTTAAATATTCAACGAAAAAAAAGTTTGAAAGCAAAGTTCTTGTATGGATTGCCATTAGTCCAAAAGGAATGAGCAAGCCCTTCATTCGAAATTCAAATATGGTGATCAATCAAGATGTTTATCTTGAGGAATGTAACAAAAAGCGTTTAATTCCCTATATTCGAGCTAATTACCAAATAAGTTATATATTTTGGCCAGACTTGGCCAGTTCTCATTATGCAAAAAAAGTGACCAATTACCTCCTTCAAGAATCAATTGACTTTGTGGCTAAAGAAGATAATCCCGCTAATGTTCCAGAGGCATGATCAATTGAGGACTTTTGGTCAATTTTAAAAGGGAAAGTTTATGCAAAGGCTTGGCTGGCAGAAAATATCGATCAACTTGTAAATCGCATCAGATATTGCATAAAACAAATTAATTTAGACCTTGTACAGAAGCTCGCAGTCGATACAAAGAAAGGAATTGATTATATCCGCAGAAATGGTGTAATAGAACAGAGATAAAAATATCAGTATTTAGTATTTATCCAGTCTTATAATTTGCATATGTTTATTTGTATCATAATTGCGTTTAATAAAAAATATAATAAAGTTAACATATTGCAGATTTTTATTGATCACCCGTTATAGCTGTTTTTTCCCTTTGTTTTTCCTTAATTGTACAGTCGGTAAAAATTCCTATGTAAACAAAGTACACTTAATACAGTTTTGTTAAATAAATCTGTTGAATCCTGTTCTTAGTCAGTCTAAAAACAGAATTCGACAAGGATTTATTTAACAAAACTGTATTAAGTGTACTTTTTTATATAGGAATTTTTGCTAGTGTTTGAGACGTTTGTTACCGACTGTATTAAACCTGAAAAACTTATTTCATTTAAGAATATTTCAATAAGCAATTGTAATCGTTCCTAAAATATGCTTATCTTCGAGGTTTTATTACATTTCTCTTATTTAAAATGGAAACAGCAAAGATAAAAAGTATAGTGTAGTTTGTTTCTTTCTTGTGTTGAATAGTTTCTTTTTAAAATAAAAGAATGACTTATTGTGTTTCTCATTTTTAACTATCTGAAATTTCATCGGTCTCTTGATATCAAAAATTTTTAGTTCATCGAACTTAAAAACTATGGAAAACAAGTAAGATAACAAATGCAAAGCATCATCATGAAAATGAAAATGAAAATAAACGATTAACACATTTATATGAAGATGTTTTGTGAAATGAAAATGTAGATAAGATAAATAAGTAATTCTTTTACTTTTCTTTTAAAGATAAGAAGGTTTATCTAATAGAAAAATTTTCAGACTAATTTAACAATCACAAACATTTTTTAAAATTAGTATATAACCTTTCGAAATTCCTTTATATAAATTATCACGTTGCTTACTAAAATTAAAGTACGTTATTTTTTATTTTATTCCTTTTAAAGGTAATAAAAATAAAAAGTTAGTTAACCAGATTGTATTTTAACAAAAATGCATTCCTTATTGAGATAAAAAAACATATTGAACAGAAATATCGTTTTTGAGGAATTCAATGATTCTTAATACGAAAACAAAGAACCTTTAAATGCATTTATTGCCAAATAGTGCAGCTGTTAAATATTTTTATAAACTTATAGGGGGGAAAAAAGTAAAAAATATTTTTAAATGATTTAGAATCGAAAGTTTTACAGCAGTGATTACAAAATTTGAAATATAATAATAATAATAATAATTAATATATATAATGATCCTCATCTGTCATGAACGAATCCGGTTAGTACCGCTTCAAAACAGAAACTTTTGGCAGCCATTTTTTATTTTTCCGTTTGTTTAATTCAACTTAGGAAACATACATATCATTTTCCTACATGTTTTGTATCGCACATATTCTTATTTCCTATAAAACCTTGAAAAACTATTCAATTGTAATGTTTAAACCTCTAAATTAAGTATAACGGATCACTGGCTATTATAAACATGAACCTATAAATAGAATTATGTAACTTCATGATTATAAACAAAGCAAGACCAAATAAAAACAAACCAAAACTGTTGCCATTCAGAAAATACAAATTCCAAATGGACAACTTTTTAATTCCGAATGAACGACTCTTTGACTGTTTCATTAAAAAAAACACTTAAAATATTTCTAAAACATATTAAAGCCTTAAAAATCTTAAAATATTTGTAAAAACGCATTAAAGCCTTTAAATATTTTTATCAAACTTTATTGTTTGTTTACATTGTAAGGTATGATTGGCGCCGAGTTCAGTACGTAAATGCCGCCAGTTGATTTTAGTTTTGAAATTAGTGTAAAATGATAGTTGGGATAGAATGTTTGGTTGGGCAAGTAAAAGTCACCAGTTGAAATGAGTATTGAAATTAGAGTAGTCTAATGTGATAATGTCGAGTCAAGGTAAAATGTTCGGTTGAGAATGAGAAAGTCCCTAGCTGGATCCTGGATATTTTGGCGATGTTGAGGGTGAGATAGCTGGTTGGAGGTATCGAGCAGAGGTGAATTTGGGTTAGCATGGAGTGTCTGTAGTTATTGGATAATTAGTTAGAAAATTTGAAAACAGGATCTACGATAGTCTTAAAAAAAAGTATTTTGGTAAAATGAAGTGAATCGTTTTTTCTTATTATGAGGACTTTAAATAGGCAAGCGAAGTGATGACGTCACTGGCAGGTTCGTGGATACAAGAAAAATATTTCCTATATTAAACGCCCAATGGATTTTTCGTAAAAAATTATTAAAAATCGAGGGAAATTATTTCCCGAATTTAATCCCCATATTTAGGTTTAGATATGTATTAGTTATCATGTGCATGCATTAGATTAAGTTGTTTTTGTTCTAAAATTGATAAAATTTGAATTTTAAATTTCAAAACATTTCATTTCAAAGGATGATATTACACAATAAATATCCAACTAATATACTAATTAAAAGGAAAATGATAAATGTTCTATTATAATTTGAAGTGAAATTTGTTTTCAAATGTCTAAATAAAGTATCTGATATAAAATACTAATATGTTGCAGCGGAATAGATTTGATATCGGTCATTTTTGGCAGCAAAAACAAATATATATATATATCGCCAAATTATCTGGCGAATATAATTTAATTCCTTTCAAAAATCATGGTTATTTTAAAAATTTATATTAAGAGAGTAAGGAATAATATGAAACAATATTTCGCACAACACAAATTACGAAAATATACATCTGGCATGTATATTTTCGTAGTACGTTTTTGATCGCCAAATACAAAAACGCCAAGGACAACAGAGTTTTGAAATTTAAAATGAAAATTTTGTCAAATTGACAGCAAAATAACTCAATCTAACATATGCACATGATAACTAATACATATATATACCCAAATATGGGGATTAAAATCGGGAAATAATTTTCCTCGATTTTTAATAATTTTTTACAAAAAATCCAATGGGCGATTAACATAGGAAATCATTTTCTTACATACATGGACGGTCAGTGACGTCACACTTCGCTTGCGTATAAAGCACTTAATGGAACACTGGGATGTGTTGTTGCTGTTGTGTTGTCGGGCCTATATTTTTTGTCAACCAGCAGTTTTTTTATTGTCATTCATATTTGTTGATCGGGTAAAATTTTTGAAGTGAAAACTTCTTTAGGCGCGTTGAGCACTTTTGGGTTAATAAAAATCATTGAACTCCCATCATCGTCAGCTAACGCTTTCCATTTGAAGTGAAATCTTTTGGGTGAAGAAAAATCATTGAATTCGCGTCATCGTCAGCAAACGCTTTCCATCCTTGTATGATACAAATAATGTATCACACAATTAACTTGCTAATGTGATGTGTTAATAATTATATACTGTATATTGTTTTAAAATCTGGTGCGGCGTTATACGACTTCTCTCATCTCCGGGCACTGTCTCTATTGCAGTTAGACCTCACAAAACAGTGAGAAAGCCCAAAGCTGCCATTTTTCTCACGTTTTTACAATCTGGTGCGGCTCTACACGACTTCTCTCATCTCCGGACACTGTCTCTTAAAGATTGCAGCCGGAAACGTTGGAGTTAGGCCTCACAGAACCGTGAGAAAGACCAAAGCCTCCATTTTTCTCACGTTTTTACAATCTGGTGCGGCTCTACACGACTTCTCTCATCTCCGGACACTGTCTCTATTGCAGTTAGACCTCACAAAACCGTGAGGAAGGCCAAAGCCGCCATTTTTCTCACGTTTTTACAATCTGGTGCGGCTCAACACGACTTCACTTAACTCCGGACACTGTCTCTTAACGATTGCATCCGGAATCGTTGCAATTAGACTTCATAGAACCATGAGAAAGACCAAAGCCGCCATTTTTCTCACGTTTTTAAAATCTGGTGCGGTTCTACACGACTTCTCCAGAGCTTCCAACCTAATCCGGCAAATTGTTAGTACCGCCCCTTTTTCTTCACCACTTAATTTTTAGAGTATTTTTCTTCTTAATTCATTGTAGATACATTTGAAGAGAATTTCTCTAAAAATTAAGTGGTGTAGAAAAAGAGGCGGTACTAACAATTTGCCGGATTAGGTTGGCAGCTCTGCTTCTCTCATCTCCGGACACTGTCTCTTAAAGATTGCAGCCAAAAACGTTGCAATTAGACCTCACAGAACCGTGATAAAGGCCAAAGCCTCCATTTTTCTCACGTTTTTACAATCTGGTGCGGCTCTACACGACTTCTCTCATCTCCGGACACTGTCTCTTAAAGATTGCAGCCGGAAACGTTCCAGTTAGACCTCACAAAACCATGATAAAGGCCAAAGTTGCAATTTTTCTCACGTTTTTACGATCTGGTGTGGCTCTACACGACTTCTCTCATCTCTGGACACTGTCTCTATTACAGTTAGACCTCACAAAAAACGAAAATTATAAAATATCGAAACACATTTGATTTATAAACAAAAAATTGAAAATACATTTAAATGATCACGTGGTAACCATCATGATCTAAACATCGTTTTGAAGATTTATCGTTCACATTCCGTCATTTTTGACGGGTTATATACTAGTAATAAATAATGATAATAATAAAGGTACTTTATACAGCATTAAAATTTTTTTAATGTATAACATTTAATAAGATAACACAGTTTTTATTCTTAAAATAATGTCTTTCACATGAATGATTCTTTCCAGCATTCCCTAAAGTATTTTTTTTTCAGTATTTTAATCAGAATATATATATATATACACATACATAATCCTCTTTTATATTATAAACACAATTATATAAGGCATTTCAGAAAATATTGATATTAACTCTTTAAAAATGTATTTAACAGTTAGTAAATAACTGCTTAATAACGCTTTCTAATGTTTAAATGTCCAAATTAAAAAAAAAAAAAGCCGAAAAATTAAACCCATTCATGTATGTATACATAATCAGGAAACAGTTCATCAATATTGTTGATCAACAGCATAATAGTTCATCAACCTGTTAACATTACAGTTTACGTTCTGAGTTTTCGTAAAAACAACTTTTTAAAATATTTTCTCACTGTCTTATTTTGATTTTACTCATGCACTAATCACATTTTTGCAATAAATGCTTAAAATGAAACTCATTTTCCTGTATTCATGTTCTAATACATTTTAACAAATATGGGTCCACTATTCACATTACTTGAGTGCTCATTTGTTAAATCTCGCGTTCAGTGTTTGCTTTCAAGTCATTGGTACAGTGTAAATTGTTCATGTAAAGCACATGCTTTTAGTAAACTCATAGAAAGATGACAAACTGGGGAACAATGAGGACGTAGTTCTTTGGCAATGAGCCACTGTCAGTTCCTGGATAACACAATCACAATATTTATGCAAATTCAACTTTTTCAATACCTCATGTGCATTTCTACCGGGTGATCCAAAAGTAATTGGAAAAAAAAAAGTTATTCAAAAAGTACTGACTGTAGTAGCTCTATGCAGTTTTCACTGAAATGTACAGAAAGGCATGCAATTTTTTATATATGTAATATAAGAAAAAATATTAGTTGCATTTTTCACCAACATATTGTATTGTATTTGCAGTATCCTCTCTCATTTTAAACAGACCTGCCTGATCAAATGACGCCATATGGCGAATACTGAAGCTTTTTTTTAGGAGAATTTTCAATGCGCAATATCTGACAGACATTCTAATGAATAACGGCCATCACATTCAACATGTATAGTACTAGATATGTTATTGAATGTACTGCACCACTGTAAAAATGTAATTTTAGAATTAAAATAGGGCTACTTTAATATTTTTTGAATAATATAATTTTTATTTTTTTCTGTGACTTTTAGATCATCTGATTTATTATAAACCGAATTGAGAAGAAAACAGTCTTTGTCGGTGACTGCAAAATTTTCTTCTATATACACGAAAAAAAAAAGTTTTTGATTCATGAAAATTTTTACTTTATTCTATATGCATTAAATATGTATATATGTATATATTGAATACCTGAAGTCTTTTGACCTGCGGTTTCTGGTGAATTTAGACGTTTTGAAGAGGCTCTGAACATGATTTGATAATTTAAAAAAAATTCTCTGTTTTATCTATGTTTACTGACTCAGCATGTTAACATAATTTTGTCATATCACACAAACAAATGGATGAAATTTAACATAATTTTATGTTTGGATGGACCCTTACTTAAGTTAGTACTGATTGGCTTTTGAGATATGTCGCCCAATAGGTGGCTGCCCCCATTTAATATAAAGCTATACCTGAGCTCCTATGTTGTATAAAAGCACAAAAATTAATATGTGTAAGGGCCATGATGAAAGACATTTTTGATTTAATTTTGGTGCATATAGGCTGATTGGTGGAGCTTCCATGTAGCAATTTAACCTTGTTTATCTGAAGGCAATATTTCAGCTTCTTTGATATATAAATACACGAAACTTAATATGTGAAATTTAAATAACAAAAAATGTGTTAGTATAATTTATGTGCGTATCGTAGGACAGGCAGCGCTGCTATGGAGCAATTTAAACCCGTTTACGGGAAGGCAATATCTCAGCTTCTATAATATATAGAAATTCACAAAACTTGGTATGTGATATGGATAGTATGTAAAGCTATGTTGATCCAATTTGAATGGATGTCGGACGAGAGGAATTGCGGCTAGGCAGTAATATTTCCCGTTCACGCGAAAGCTGGATTTCAACTTCTATGATATATTTATGCACCAAACTTGATATATCAGGTACATATTATGAAAAATATGGGGATTCAAACAGGGTGTATATAGGACAGCATGCAGCGTTGCTGTTATTCACTTTCTGTGATTATTCACGTGGCTATATATTTCAGCATCCATTGGTTATAATTGCCCAATAGTGAATATTGTGAGTGGTTAATTTGATTAAATGTTTGTGCATGTTAAATGGTAGATTTCAAAGATTTCAATTCTGAAAAAAATAAATCAAAAACCATAAAAATTGTTGCATGAATAAATATTTTATTGAACAAATCTAATTTAAATCAATTTATAAATATTAAATGGAAATATAAGCTTCGATATGAAACCTACTTTACTGGTGCTATCCAAGGTGCAAAGTCCACTTAACGCATAGAAAATGTACTCGTACAATACCTTTCCTCAGTATGAAATTAATATGAAATAATAGTTTAAGCTAGCCTGCTAAAGGTAACTAAACAACAAAGGTATAGTTTTCAAGCGATGAATTACATACTTTGTTTTAAGAAAAAATAAAGTGGGAAGACTGCCAAAGAGGTTAGGTTAATAGCTATTGTTAAGTATAGATTTTCAGAATGCTTACCACATATCTAAATTAATTTAGTTTAAAAGATTATATTTCATACTGTGTTCGTTTAACTATTCGCAATTAATTTTTATTTATTAAAGAAACTGTACTTTTATATGTAATTTATCTTTTCCCTAAAAGACCGTTAAATAATTTTTTTAAACACGTTTCTAAATAACATAGTTATACAAATTATTATTATTATTTTTTAAGCACAACATGTTTAAACGTTGCATAACAGACCCGAAAAATTTTACTGTCTAGCTATGTGGCGAATAAACAAAATAAAGTAGCGACTTAAAAAAAAAAGTAATAACTCGTCATTTTCTTTTTTCTTTCGTGAACTTCATATTTTATTAACTTAATGTGTAAAAATCGAGTATTTCGGCAATTAAAGGTAAATTTACTCAAACAAAATTACTTATCAACACGCATTTCGGTAATCACTTTTGAAAAAAACGAAAATTCTGTAGATTAGCAATAAAATAAATCCTTAATTCAGCATTTATTGGCGAGATAATAATAATAATAATAACATATGTATTTCAGCAATTACTTGCAATTAAACATAATTTATTTGAATCAACAGCAAAATAGTTATGCCTTTCGGTAATAGGTCGCGAAAAAATATGTCACACAGTCTTATTCGTTAATCAGTAGTTGAAATTTAGTCTTCCTATTCACGAGGTAAGTTGCAGCGCAGTAGCATCACCTGTTGGCGAGTATGGTACATTTAAGACATGATTGTTTTACAGGGTCACACAAAAGGATTCAGCTACATTGTGGGATATAAGTAAAACGGTTCGGTGCATTTTGAGCTAGATTATGCATTTTTAACACTTTCTAACACAATTGAAAGATGTTCATGACATCGTTTCCTCTGTCTGTTAACACGGCTCTGCATGAAAATCGGACCCAACAACATTTTTTAAAATTCTTATGTAAAATGACCTCCTGAAATATGAATATGACGTCCATTTTGCCCTATCACCCACTGTTTTTTAGGGAAGCTCCACTATTTTTATCCCTTGTCAGTAATTTTATGTCTATAATTTTGATTTGTAGGGGAGGAAAGGATTATTTTAACTGTTAAATACCTTCTGAGGTCTACGGAGTTGGAAAATTCTAAAACATGAACATTTGGAGCAAGGGAAAAATTTAAGGGGGAGGGGGATTTGCCACTGAAATTTTATATTACAATTATTATATTTTATTGATCAATTATTATTATTGTTTATTGTACGTTACATTTTTTGTTTTTAATTGTTAAAATAATTCTTTTCCATTCTCCAAGTCAAACTCATGGCCATTAAATTACCGAATAGTGATAAAAATTGGGGGAGGGGATGGCGTCCCAAGAAAACGGTGGGTGATTGGGCAAAATGGGGGTCATATTCGGATTCAAAAGGTCATTTTGCATAAGAATCAACAAGAATGGTATCAAGATTCGAAAAAAAAAAAATCAGTGCAGTGTAATCTGTACGTCCGCTCTTGCTTTTGTAAACACTTTCAGAATGCATTGTTGGTAAGTACTTGTAAGCTAACAGGTACTCATAAATCTTTTTATTAGTAGCCGAAAACTATTTCATAATCTATAAGAATCACATAATTTTTCTTTCTCGTAAAATTACCACGAGTTTTACTGACGATAGATAAATTTTTAGATAAATTCTGTACGAGAATAGTAAGGAACAAGTATAAAGCAAGCTTTACATATAATAATAATAATAATAATAATAACTAGTGGTCGCCCAGTGGTCGAAATTCGACCATAATTAATTAAAATTATAAGTTTAAACATTATTAAGGTTCTATGTATTGTCAAAGACTATACTTCTATAATCACAGATTTTGCCAAGGCTACACTGTTAATTTACCTACAGGTATTTTTATTTAGATCATTAGATCTAAGGATCTAATGATGAATCCAAAACTGAGATATTTTTAATGATACCATTAACTTTTGAAAATGAAATCATATTTCGTTCAAAAGGTGGCTCACCATCAACTGTACTAAATATTACTGCTACATCAGTTTGAACTGCATCATTGAAACGGCGTAGATCTAAATCATCATTTACTTTAATGAGCATACAAATTTCTTTATTTTGATTTTCAACTCTTTGACAATGATGTTTCATTGCAATGAATGACCGAACAAAAGGATTACTGCGTTCCAATTCGAGAGAAATTTCGCGCATTATGTTGTTGTTACATGTTTGATTAAAACGTTCTTGTAATCTATAATTGATAGCAGTGTCAACATCATAAAAATATAATTGCGCATAACATGGTGAACGACCATGTGCAGCAGTCATTGGACCCGATCTGTGATAAAAAACATCATGTATTTTGAAATGATACACTCCACTTGTAACTGCCTCGGATACTTGAGCTTCTGAGCTAACCATAGCAAATGATGAATTGTATTTGCGAATATTTTCAAAATAATTTTTTGACTTACTTTTTATTGAAGGTTCATTTGAAATAAGTCCATCATACAATGATTTAAAATATTCATTTTGACTTAAGGGCGGTAATATTGCTTTACCCTTATGACAACATGAAGTGAATGCAGTTCTGTCACCTAAAGTGACTTCAGATTCAAAATGTTTCGCATTGCAAAACCTGCATTCCAAATCCATTAATCCACAATCATAACTATAAAAAACTTTTGGAATGACATTTCGTGCACATTTAAATTTATCTGTCAAATTCACTTCTTCATTCTGTATAATATTAACACTATTTGTATTTTCATTACTATTATTATTATGTGTCCGCAAATATAGATTCCTTCTTCTTTGTCTCTCACTCCGACCCGTTAATATTCTATGTCGAGGCATAATAAAAGTAGAAAAAAACTTTCATCGTCAGTAGAAAAAATCGTTATTTTTTTTTTTATTTTAGGTTGATTTCTTTAGAAACTGATCTATACAAATTGAATGAGTTGAGTTGAGTTGAGTTGATTAATTAGTATATATATAATGCAAAACTTGTGTGTTTTTAAAAAATATTAGCATTCTGCGATAACTCTTTCAGATGAAACTGGCTATTTAAAAAATAACTCATTGTTATTAGCTTTTATTATTGTTATTAACATATTAACTTTTTATTATTAATTGAAATTTCAAAATTTTGGCAACAGTATAAAAAAATGAAAATGCTAATTTTAATCTGGAAATAAAACCCGATAATATAGGCTTTGAATTGCACCTTTGTCGTTTCACAAATGTTCCAATTTCTCGTCTTTGTCGTTGTATTTTTAAAAAATATTAGCATTCTGCACTTCTTCTCTATATAAACTATAAGTGTGCGAAATTTCATAATCCTCCGTCCGCGCAATTTTCGTAAAAAGGGGTACAAAGTTTTTGCTTCACGTATTAATATATAGATAATAATAATAATAATAATAATAATAAATTAATTTAAATATTATAATTATTATTAAATCTATAACTTTCAATTGGAAGACTGTTACGTAGCAAATAATAAAATATCAACGCAGGACTAGCCTTGAAGTTAGTTAAATATTGTTTATTTTTAAAGTCTTCTAATGTTCAACTAAATTTAGCGATTTTGGATTGTGAACTAACTCATAATCACTATTTATTTTTAATTTTTCTCAAGGTCAGTTAAAAATTCGTGATTTAAAAAAAAAAAAAGGTGGGGAGGGTATACTCTTATTCAAAAAACCTACATGATCTACCAACTAATACATATTGGAATTTGGAAGATTGACGACGAACCAATTTTGAAACATTAATGAAAAATGGCCCCAAAAAATCACATTTTAATTTAAATAAAAAAATCTCTAATTTTCAATCGAATTTAGATATTTTTGGATGGTAAATTCATAATCCTTTCTTATAGCCCATTTTGAACTTTTGTGATATCGTTATAAATTTTGCGATTATTAAAAAAAAAAAAAAAAAAAAAAAAAAAAGCGTTTTAACACTTCAATCCGAAAAACCACGCTATTTACCACCAATATGCGAGTTAGAAGGTAGATTGCTCACAAAATTTAAAATATTAATGCAAAGTATACTGAAGAAAATTATATTTTAATTAATTTTTGAAAATCTATCACACAGATTTTCGTCAAACATAGCTAAGAACAAGCTCAATTACATCAGCGTTCTAATAAAAAATGCTGTATTGTAATCTGTCTATTTGTTAGGGAACTACAGTGCCACAGACTGGTTGAGAACTAATACAAATTTCACATATTAAGGCTCTATTTTACGCATCCACACCTACACTCGTAAATGGTATATCATTTATATTTATTTCGATTCCATATTTTACCGAAATTTTCGCTCTTTTCTTCTATCTATACTATTTTTTTTAATTAAAAATAAATAAATAAAATAAAAAGTTGTCATCGACAAGAATGTTTCTAAATGATGAAATTATTAAATAATAAACATTTTGTTCTAAATTTGAATGATTCGGAATCTAAATAATGCATAATGACATTGTAATACCCTTGACAACAACCAGAACGCAGAATTTACACATGGAACTACACAGAAAAATCTACTGGATAAAAAAATATTCTGAAACTAAGTTAACAGTAAAATGTAAAAAATGCTTTTTGCAATGTCCACCTTGTTTTCCGCTTGATAAGGTGTGTGTATATGCATTAAGGCTGATTGTCTATACTGGAGACCTAGGTCTGGGTGAGATATCCTACATAGGGGGGGGGGGTCTTTCTAAGGGATCAGAGCTCTTATTTAGGTGAGTTTTGCAGAAAGTCGTAGAAAACTCGCAATGGCTTGGACGACGAACGTAACCTGGGATTGAACCCTGCAATGTAATATCATTTATGGTCGATTATTTTTTTTTTTTAACCTCTGACTGCTCATCTGCAATTTCTATACTCAATAAAGAAGGGGGAGACTTAACCTCTAGAAACGGGCTGTTTTAAAATTTCACATTGTTATGTGATATTTGTCGTCAGAGCCCCTCTTTGGAGGTTAAAATCGCTCATAACTGCTGCATAGTGGTGAGCGGCCTCCTTCCGTCTTTGAATCTTTGAATTTCTATATGCAAGATAAATGTAGCAAAATTTGCTCATCCTATGATATTCGCGGCTATGCAACAGTACGTTACAAAAGACTTACTTGAACAAAAAGCACTTTATATAGTGCACCGTTCCCCACAGTGAGATTAAAGTAAAGTACGATACATGTAATACGTATATACGTTGTATATACATATGTACGTTCATTCCTTATAAATATCTTTGATATCCTTTCCGTAAGTTTAATTTCATATGCTTTTCAATGGAATGGGATTTTAACGACTTGTCGGTTGGGTTAAAAAAAAAAAAAGGTGTTACAAAATGTGCTATATATTT
Organism: Salticus scenicus; assembly: GCA_963930645.1. NCBI lineage: Eukaryota > Metazoa > Arthropoda > Arachnida > Araneae > Salticidae > Salticus > Salticus scenicus. The sequence continues at coordinate 139,160,503 of OZ005649.1, forward strand.
AAAATCTAAAACTAATGTAGATCCCAAACATGTAACAATACATTATAATTCTTAAAACAATTTTATTGAAAAAAAAAAAAAAAAAAAAAAAAAAGAGCATTCAACGTTAACGAGCATTTAAAATGGTAATTCAGTATATTATAGTGGTTTAACATAAGTTATCTTTTATGCAATATTGTTTAAAAAAAAAATCTTTCTTCCATTTGACAAGAAATTTTTTTCCAGTTTAAGCGCAATTAATTGGGGAGACTAAAGTTAGTTGGCATAAGAGGTTAGATGGCGCACATTTTCTACTTTTTACCATCGTGGAGCTAGAACGCTCTCCTTTTAATAATAAAGAGTGAATGTATAGGTTAACTTCCCCTATAACTTCGATCTGCTTCGAAGTGTAACGAAGGCAAATTTTCTGTTTCATCATTTTTCTGACTAAAAAATATTATTTTATTTTATTTTATTTTATTTTATTTTTTATTTATTTATTTATTATTATTATTATTATTATTATTATTATTAAGTTTGGGATTCTCAGGGTATCCATTTTATGTCGAATACCACTGTGGGGCTAGTTAACATAGTTAGATATGGGGTCAATTGACACAGCTATGATGTAGCTTGGTCTTCTTTAACAATTATTGAAAGGTTTAAGAATCTCATGGTAAAGAAATTTCACACTCATCAAGAGAATTGTGAGGGATTTCGTTCAACAGTTCTCACAAACAAAGCAGAACCTTATAAAGATGCCAATAGATGACATGAAACAAGGCCATTAATGAATCATCCATAATATAAAGAGATTCTACATCACCCAAATACAAAATAAATTATTTTACTTTTGTGAATTACCAAGTCCGCCAGCACTTCGGAAAATTAGTGAAACCGATGGCAATGAGATTCTTGTGTCTACCATAGTTAAAAAGGAGAAAAAAAAAAAAAAAAAATGGAGATGGCCAGATGAGGGTGATTCATTTTTTTTTCACGACCAAAATAAAATTTGACAAAAATTAAACCAACCTATTCAAATAAACGAACGCGCAATTCCTATATTCGAGGTTATTTTCAAACATCGAACTATTTCTATTTGAACATCTATAAATAGCTATAACAATAATTAGAATGTATTTTTCTTAGAGAATTCATTATTCATTCCCACATTTCAGCAGAAAGTTTTGGTAAAATAATAATAAAATAAAATATTTTCCTCAAGAATTGCTGTGTTCTGTCTAAGCTTCCTTGTCCATATCACGTTATGCCAACTAGTCCGAACGGGTATGCCAACTAGCACCGCATCCGGGGTTAGTTATCCATAGCCCCCACTACTGCTTTCCATAGCCTAGTATTCTTAAAAAATGAACATATTTTTTTAACATGTATGCTTTTTTATAACAAAAATTTCTATTAGTGGTATACAAAATTAAGGGCCATGGAAACCTTGTATACCTTGTATGTACGTGTATACATACAAATATATACGCACATATAGGTGCCGACTTTTCAAATTGTCAGGGGGGGGGGGTGGGACACCGGTCTTTCGCTGCTTTTAAGCAGCAAATACTTTGGCCCCTCACTTTTTGAATTACACTCAGGATTTTCAGTCATCTAATTTAAAGTTCTTTATTTATTTATTTATTTATTTATTTATTTATTTATATCAGAAGTAAGGAACCACTTTTCTTGCTCTGGTACTCTGTTGTGTTTCTTGTGTCACAAAAATAGTGGTGGAAAAAACACGGGCGATGGCAACCCTGCATATTCGCAAACAAAAGCACGAACGAAGACACGCAAACTATGCATTGATAAATATTTTTCAACTGTGTTAAGAAGAGTAAAAAGTAAATTTTCATTCAATACATCATAAAAATAGAAGAAATTTTCAGTGAAGTTTTATTTATAGAAAAGAAAAAGAGAGAAAATTTTGGAGGGGGCGACGCCCCTCTGAAAAATTCAGAGGGGGCACGTGCCCTAATGCCCACCCGTAGTCGGCGCCTATGCACGCACACGCAGTTCAGGCGGCACGAGTGAAATGCATTTGCAATACCACCTTCTACGTCTTTTGGTTTCAACAGGCTCATATTAGACGAATGTTTAATTATCTAGAGTTAAATAAAGATATATCTCATATTTAGAGTAACAGACTAAAAATAAGTTATATAACATGATTGAGAAAAAAATCTTATTGTATTACAGACACGTGAAGTGTTCGATGGCTATGATTAAACCATCGTAAAGGAAGTCTTACGAGTGTCACAGTTGTTAAATATTTTTTCATTTGCTTTTTTACTGCTTTTCTTGTAATCTTGAACACGAATACTGTCTTAGGAATCCAAAAAAAGAAAACAGCGCATCACGCATCACTCGATATGAGATCATCTGTTAAATTACAAGAAAGAAAAGAGAGAGAGGGATGAAAATTATTTCTTTTAATTGACAGCTAGTTCATTATCATATACTTCATTTTATTTTTACTTTCTCTTACCCATAAGGTAGAGAAAGTATTGTTTTAGGGTCAAATTTTCGAAAGCGAGTTTTTGTTATATTTACATGTTCTGAGGACACCTGAATACGAAAATCATGTTTTTAGCGAATGGTCTGTGTGTCTGTATGTCTGTTATCAGTATATCTCAAGAACAAGTTGTAGCAGAAATTCCAAACTCGGTAATCTAAATGTGTATGATATAGGAATGCTACACTAAGATTTTCGTTGAGATGAAGTAAATGGTTCGTGTACAAGGACGCCCAAGAGAATTCAAATACATTATGTATATGGTGGAAGTTGCAGATAAGTAGAATTTAACATCTATAGACTGCACTAAACCGAATGAAACGAATATATATTTTTTATATGCGTGAAAACATGTCTCATGTAGAATATGGCAGGGAAATCATTGACTTCGTTTACAGGGATACAGAAAAGAACTGGATAAAAGTGCGACAATCGTTGATAATTGATGGACGTATATTTCAAGCTGGGCGATGTATGATTACTATAGGATTATATTTAGATACATCATGCGGTCTGAATATAATCTTCGAAAGATATACCGAACTGCAAGTATTTAAGCGATAGCATTCTTTTTTGTTGTTAGTGGATGTGCTTTACTAATAATATTTTACCATTTCCAGGAAAGCTGTTCGGGAATTGAAATAAATTCCTCATAGAGATATGGTAAATAATGTATGTTTTAAGCTAAATATTCATCGTTTGTTTTTTGTATATTTACACGTTTTGAGGCTTCCTGATTACCGTAATCAAGTTTTTTAACGTTTGATCTTTGTTTGTGTCTCTTAGAGTAACTTAAAAACGAATAATTTTAGGATATCCAAATGTTGTATTTTGAAATTAATATAAGTTTGTTGCTGGAAAAGTTTGGTGAAGATTGATAAGTTTCAATGAATGTTGCGTGTGAAAATTGTCGGTATAATTTTAAGTTAATTTTTAATTTTAATAGCCGAATTAAATTCTATATAAATGTAGGTGCATTAATAAAACGGGGCTTGAGGGGGGGGGGGGGGTTAGCCTCCCTCACACAGAACTAATTATCATATAAAACTCTTCCTAAGCCTAATTTGAGTTGTTTAACATAGGTTTACATAACAGTACTCGTTATCTTACCTCTTAATCTGCAACCTGTATTTATAGTTTTAAATTTCAGGGTAAGAGAAAGTCGTGTGAGTGACACACCGGATTATTTATCTTATAATGGCAACAGTGTAAATTTAGGATTGAAAGTCTGAATGAAGTACTAAAAAGATATACTTAAGATTTAAATTTTGATTATAACTAGTTTTTTTAGGTATTTTGAAGTACAACCAAATCTCTAATAGGTACTTAAACAATCTAATATCCAATTTGTAAATATTAATACAAATAATTCCTGATTTATGAAATAAAAAGTTTTTCTGAAAGTTCTACGTAATTTAAAATTATTTACTTTAAATTCGTACTGACATAAATCGTTAAATAATAATAATAATAGCAATGGTTTATGACAAATTTTAATATAGTGCTAGAGATCTACAGCATTTGATGTTACGATAGGGGCTTTTGCCAATTCTTAAAAAAGGAGTTTTAAGGCATTTTATCGAAATAATCAAAGACGATTTCTTTACATAATGATTTTAGTAAATTGCAATAACAATCTGTCAGATGCATTTCTAGGATGATCTTTGATTTCTCTTTGAAATACTTAACGCCATTTATTTATTGTAAATTTTGCTTTGAGATAAGTGTGAGTTACCAGGGAAAATTAATTTTTCCGAAGAATTAAAAGGTGTCCGATAAATTTGCAATTCTGCAAAATCATTCTTTCTAGGTTTTAATCAAAAAGGTCAAAACCGTTGACTTTTTGTAATTTTTACTTTCTTCTTTTTACATATAAGAGGAAAGTATTGGTTTCGTGAACATTTTTGACCTTCGGTTTTCTATGGATTTAAACGTTTTGAGATATCATGAATACGACTCGACCACTTAAGAAAATGTTTGTGTGTCTATCTGTGTAGAGAGCTACGAAAATTTTGTAGACAATGTACCTCTCAAACTAATGAACAGAATTTAATCAAACTATTTAATTGTACCTTGATTTAAATAGGTGCTTATTAAATTTTGGGATATATCGCTCAACATGTGGCGCTGTTGTCCTTTGTCATAATTTTTAATTTAGCAATATAGGACAAAATTTGTAATAAATATTTCAATGAGAATTACTTTTAACCAATCATTATAGATAAAATATATATGTATTTATAATAGTGATAATCAATCAGAAATTTTTTTGTATATGCAAGAGGATCGCTCCCCCCCCCCCCCCCCCATCCCTTCAGAGGATGTGCAAATTTTAAGTATCGGTATTTTTCAAAAGAACTCGTCAAACCTTTGAAACGAATGGTTGAAAAATAGATCTGTAAAAATTTTAAATAAAGTTATCGATATTATTTTTTTTCAGTTTTAAGAAGTATATATATATACATCTGAAAAATGCAAAGGTGCCGTCTGGAGAACATAAAATCGACTTTGTTTCAACAATTTGCGTTATACTTCTCTGTGATGAAAATCGTCTGCATTCATCATGGAAAATAAATTTAAATATATAATAATTTTAATGAATAATTTTTACTGTGGGATTTAGCATAGGAAAATATAAAAGAAAGTTACAATGCACATTTTTTTTTTTTTTTTTTTTAAACTAAGATCAGATTATCAATATAAACAAATTTTCCACCAATGAAAACTTTTATTTTATTTATTTACTTTTATTTTTTTATTGATGTGTAAGAAAATTCTCTCTCTTTTGTATGTTAAAGAAATAAATAAAACAAAAAGTTTTAAGCTTTTTATTTTTGGTGACATCTGCTTGAAATTACAACTCAAAGAAAAATGTTGGAAAAATTTAAAAAATCGCATAAAATAAAAAAAATCAAAATAAATATAAAAATTTGTCAAAAAATTGACATTTCTAATTTATTTTCCCCTTTTTCTGTTTTTAACCCGGATTCGGCAGAAGGTTTATGACAGAGAATGTAAGCTAAAAAAATAATAATAAAAGAAAAATTAATCTTACATTGCCTATTGGTCACGTGTGTTAGAAATTCCCAATAAAATTTTAACTTTTTTGTTGCCACCTATATTTCACACTTTAGTTAATTTTAAAAAATCTAATTCAGAAAAATCGTCCCTTTCATTTGGTACCGCATTTGTAACGCTAGGATAGGACTGATATTTCTAATTTATTTTATGTATTACACAAAAGTTGTTGGCAGCTAAATTTCATACTTTAGTTATTTTTAAAAAATCTAATTATCGTGTCGAAAAATTGTTCGCAACCCTGGATTCAGAAAAATCGCCTTTTCATTTGGTACCAAATTTATAACGATAAGTCTGATATTTAATTTATTTTCCCCTTTTTCGTTTTTAACCCGGATTCGGCAGAAGGTTTATGACAGAGAAAGTAAGCTGTAAAAAAGTCTTTAAAAACAGAAAAGACACGATCATTTCATAAACGGCAGGGATAATATATATATAATTAAATCATCTTTAAATTTCAAATTTTTGCACTGATAATATTGTATTACTATATATATATATATATATATATATATATATTTATTTAATAGATAAGAGATATATCAATGCATTTTAGTGTTATGTAAGTATTGTATCTTCTTTTTTAATTTCTTTCATTTTTCACATCTTTTTACTTTCGTCATTGTGGTTTGAGCATAAAAAGGTAAGAATCTATTAGCAATATGCACTCAATTTTACAGAAAATTACAATTTGGTTACACTATTCGTATTATGCTCCCGATGACGTTATGATTTCTGTAAATTTAGATTAGTTTGATTTCGTGTAATTTTGGTCCTTTTCAATCTCTTCACATTTTATAATTTCGTCTGTTTTGATCTTTTAGGTTGATTTCTTTAGAAATCGACCTATTGCAATCACTTCGTTTATCTATCTATCTATCTATCTATCTATCTATCTATCTATCCATCTATAATGAAAATATTGTCATCACGGTAACTCCCGAAATAATACTCCAAATCAAACCAAATTTGGACAGCGAACTTATCTTATAAATATCTTGGATGAGTTCGTTAACCAAGTTGCTTCACCCTTTTGTTTTCAAGTGGCGGTCACTTGAAAATTTCAAATACACATTGTAAAAACGTATTTAAAGCCGGATTTGCTTGAATTTGATTGTAAATATAGGCCACATAAGAGTTAATTAAGTTTATTAATGAACTTTATCCTCCATTTTTAATAAAGTGATGGATATCTTAAGTTAAACGGCGCCACTGAAATCAGGCTACCACTTGAAAATTTAAAATCCCGCGATAACTTCTGAAATAATACTTTAAATCGAACCAAATTTGGACAGTGAACTTATCTTATAAATATCTTCGATGAGTTTGTTAACCAAGTTGCTCGGCCATTTTATTGTTAAATGGAGACCACTTGGTAAAATTCACATTGTAAAAAGCGTATTCCGAATTTGTTTCAATTTTGACACTGAAAAAAAAAAAAAAAAAAAAAAAAAACTGTTAAAAGTACAGAAAAAAACTGGCAGTATTTCTCCGTTAAATATACAATTTAAAACCGTAAAATTGTATCACTGACATATATTTTACACAGGAATCCTGTAAATCAAACAGGATTTTTGTTAAAAGTACAGTTTTGTCCTGTAAAATTGACGGAGAAATACTGGCACCCCAGCTGCCAGATTTTTCCTGTACATTTAACAGTTTTTTTTTTTTTTTTTTTTTTTTTTTACATTGCATAGACCATATAAGGATCTCGATCAAGTTTTTAAATTAACTTTATCTGCCCTTTTTAACAAAGTGGCGGATATCTTAAACTAAGCGGGGCCACTTGAAATCATGCTACCACTTGAAAATTTAAAATCACGATAACTTTCGAAATAATACTCCAAATCGAACCAAATTTTCACAGTGAACTTATCTTATAAATATCTTGGATGAATTTGTTCACGAAGTTGCTCCGCCATTTTGTTTTAAAGTGGAGGCCACTTAAAAATTTCAAATTCACATTGTAAAAAGCGTATTCCGAATTTATTTGAATTTTGATGTATACATAGACCATATAAGGGCCTCAAGTTTATTAATGAACTTCATCCGCCATTTTTAACAAAGTGGAGGATATCTTATACTAACCGAGACCATTTGAAAATTTAAAATCACAATAACTTCCGAAATAATACTCCAAATCAAACCAAATTTGGACAGTAAACTTATCTTTTAAATATATTGGATGATTTTGTCAACCAAATTGCTCCGCCATTTGTTTTCAAGTGGAGGCCACTTAAAAATTTCAAATTCAAACTGTAAAAAGCGTATTTAAGACCGGATTTGCTTGAATTCCGATGTATACATAGACTATATAAAGGTCACAACTAAGTTTTTTAATGAACTTTATCCGCCATTTTTAACAAAGTGCGGATGTTATAAACTAAGTGGGACAACTTGAAATTAGGCTATCACTTGTAAATTTATAAACATGATAACTTTTTAAAATTTTGATTCAATTCGAACCAAAGTTGGACAGTGGTGTTATCCTATAATTATCTTGAATGAGTTTACTGGGCAACTTGTTCTGACATTTTGTTTCCAAGTTGCGGCCACTTGAAATCACGCTGCCACTTGAAAATATGCCACCACGATAACTTTTAAAATACTAAACTGATTCAAACAAAAGTTGGATAGTGAACTTATGATTATAATATCTTGGATCATGTCACCTGGTAACTTGATCGGCAATTTTATTTCCAAGTGACTGCCACTTCAAAATTTGTCATTATGATAACTTTTGTAACACTAAATCAATTCGCATCAAATTTGGGGAGTGGATTTATCATTCAAATATCTCTGATAAGTTCGCTGAGCATCTCACTTCGTTTTTTTGTTTCCAAGTGGTAGCCACTTGAAAGCACGGTGCCACCTGAAAATTTTTATCACGATAATTTTTGAAATACTTAATTAGTTTAACTGAAGTTGGACAGGGAACTTATCATACAAATATCCTGGATGATTTCGCTGGGCAAGCTGCTTCGCCATTTTGTTTCCAAGTTGCAGCCATTTAGACTGCCACTTGAAAATTTGTCATAACAATAACTTTTGAAACACTGCACTGATTCGAACCGAAGTTGAACAATGAGCCTATGCTTCCAATATCTTGGATGAGTTTGCTGGGCCACTTGCTCCGTTATATTGTTTCCAAGTGGCGGCCACTTGAAAATTTGTTATCACGATGACTTTTGAAATGCATAATCAATTCAAACCAAAGTTAAAAAATGGATTTATCATTCAAATATCTATGATTTCGGTGGGCAATTTTCTCTGCAATTTTGTTTCCAAGTTGCGTCCTCTTGAACACTTCCACTTGAGACTTTGTTATTGCGATAACTTTTGAAATACTGAATTTATTCAAACAAAAGTTGGACAGTCGACTTATCTTATAAATATCTTGGATTACTTCATTGAGCTACTTGTTCCGCTTTTTTGATCCAAGGGGCGGCCACTTAATTTTTCAACACTATGAATTTTGAGATTCTGAATTAATTCGAACAAAATTTGTACAGCAGACCTATCTCACGAGTAAATTTAATATATTTGTTTGCCAACTTGGCCTGCTATTTTGTTTCCAAGTGCCGGCCACAGGAAAATTTTAAATTCACATAAAAGGTATTTATGAACCGATTTGCTTAAAACTCCATATGTACATAGCCTACACCAATATTTTTATCAAGTCCATTAATAATTTTTAGCCCTTTTCCTTATCAAGTAGCCGCCATTTTGGAACAAAATGGCGGCTACATGATAAGGAAAAAGAAATCAACCTACCTTTCCGAATGAGCCGGAAGGTCTTGTTTTTATTTGTTCATATTTTGGTAATTTTCCTATAAGCATTCATGTATGTATATATATATCGCATGTTTTATAAATATTTTGATACTGTATGTGCAATGATTATAATTTTTTTTGTGATATTTAGGTTTTACTGCATGTCGGATATTGTTTGTTAACATAGATATTTTCTGATTGAGATACTTTTTAAATCGTTCTATCGCTTTAGAGCACATTTTATAAAAAAAGATTTTTACCTTTATATATATATATATATATATAAGTGAGCATCATTTTAATGCTTGGCATCTGAATCAGAAAGTTTTTTTAAATTTTGCACGTTTATTTATTTATTTTAAATTCTTACCTTTAAAACTGTATATTATAAAATCGATTCTAACAAAAATCTGTTGAATTAATAAGTTCGACACAAATTCAAAATTATTCTGCTTTTATTGAAAAAATGATTAGGTCTGAATTATCTTTTGTCTCTCTATGGTCACCTTTCGCGCATACTACAGTGGGTGATCAAATTATTAGAATTTTTTTTCTATTGAGATTTTTTTCGATTATCTAAAAAAATGCTGGACGAAATGGCATGAAACTTCATACATGAAAAGAACCTTTAAAAGTTTATATTTTCCACTATCGATTTTGTTCAGAGTGTAATTAGGGGACCAATCACAAATTGAAAAAAGCGAAAGTACTTTGGATCACCCTGTATCACAAAAAGCTAGAAATGACTTGTAACATTAGTACATTGTTGCACATACTATGTACAATATTTATATGTTTTGGTGAGGGAATTGCGCCATTATTTAGGTAGATATATATATATATATACATTTTTTTTTTTTCAAAATTTACTAATTTTTTTACTAGTTTTTTGCTTATAACTAGAATGAATGTCCATAAAATTTTACAAAAATTGCTGAAAAATTGACAAAACATTAGAGAAGCATTATTGTGAAACATAAAATTGGTAAGTGCGATATTCGTAGAGATACAAGCATTTGCAGTAAATATGTTACTGCGGATGCGCGAAAGATAGATTTTTTTTTTTCTTTTACATATGCTGAAAGCTAAATATACTGAGCAACTTTTGTTAAAAGATCATTTGAATAGAGTAAAAATTAAGCAAATTGTCGGCAAAGGAACGACCTAGTTTTTAGGTATTTTCCAGAATTGAAATTTCATAAGGAATTGAAAATCCAGATACTTCCATCTCGTTATAAAAGTTCTTTTTTGTAAAAAGCCCTTTATGAACTCACAAATCTTAGTAAATAAATAAAAATATGCTAAAGTTACAAGCCTATAAGGTGTTTTTCACAAAAAAGTACTTTTGCAATGAGATTGAAATAATTGGATCTTCAAATTAAGTTCGCGGCATGTGTAAAACCCCTTATGAAATTTCAATTCTGGAAAATATCTAAAAACTAGGTCGTACTTTTACCGATAATTTGCTTAATTTTTACTCTATTCAAGTGAGCTTTTGGCAAAAGTTGCTCAATATATCTAGCTTTCAACCTTGCAATAAAAATTTTTCTATTTTTTGCCCATGCACAGTAAAATAATATTTACTAAAAATGCTCCTATCTCAACGAACATTACACGTGTGGATTTTATGTTTTAGAATAATATTTCTCAAATGCTTTGTATATTTTCCAGCAAATTTTGTAAAATTTTATGAAAATCCGTCCTAGTTATAAGCAAAAAACTTCAAAAAATTAATATTTTTTGAAATATATACATATATACATATATATATATATATATATCTGCCTAAATAATTGCGCAATTCCCGCACCAAAACATACAAATATTGTACATAATATGTGCAACAATGTATTAAAGTTACAAGTCATTTGTAGCTTTTTATGATACAGGGTGATTCAAAGTATTTTCGCTATTCTTCAATTTGTGCTTTGTCCCCTAATTGCCGTCTGGACTAAATCGATAGTGGAAAATATGAGTTTTTAAATGTTCTTTGCATATATGAAGTTTCAGGCCATTGCATCTAGTATTTTTTTTAGATAATCGAAAAAAGAAATGTAAATATTTAAAAAAAAAAAAAAAATCTTATAATTTAATCATCCACTGTAAGGCTAATTAGACCGCGGAAAAGAGAAAAATACTAAGTACTTGATTTTCTAGCAATATTTGAACTCGAGTACTTTTTAATTGATGCGTTTCTAAAACAACAAAATTATTAAAAAGTGTCAAATAAATAAATAAATATAAATAAATAAATAAATAAGAAGTAAAATAAAATAAAATAAATAAAAGTTAAGATTTAAAACTTTTTTTCTTTTAATATATAGCAAATACAATGTTTTTCTCTATTTTCAGCACGTTTCTTAATTCCTTATTGTTGTTAATTAATACTGAAATCAGTATTCAATCAGCCGAAATTTACATATTTTATTTTAAATTTTTTTCTATGTTGCTCATTATAAATAAATAAAAAATTTTATTAATAATTATTAAAATATTTTTAGTTACACAGTTAATAAATAGTCAGAAATTTGCATAATGGGATGAGATTAGATTATAGTGACCATATGTTCTCGAATTTCGAGGACAGTCCATATTTTGAAATCGTTTTTCTGAATTTTGAAAAACTGTAGAATGGAAATTATTTATCATAATTATTATCGTTTGCATCCTCATTTATTTAGCATAAACTATACCTCTGTAAGTGGATAATTGTAACAGTTATTAATGCTAATATATTATGAAGGTACTTTAATATAGTCACTATAGATTAGATCCAAATGAATGAGAAATTTTAATACTTCAACCGCTTTTTCTTCGCATCATAAGATGTATCTACAGTTATTATTGACACTAGAAATACGAAATGTTGTAATAAGTAAAAGAATAAATTAAAATAAACAAAAATAGAGAGTGAGACAGACTTTAATTTCTAAAATTTTGCTTTCAAAAATGTAATAAAAGCTCCGTAACTAATGTAATTACGGGCGATTTTTGTTATAATGGTGATAGACATAAAATCGTTATAATTATGATTAAAGAAAGTCTTTGTAGTTAAAAAATAAATAAATAAAATACGATAAAGCATTATATAACTTCAAAGAGCTTAGTTTTTAAAATCATTTTGTTATACACGCATATAAAATCAAATAAAAAAGTTTTTTTTTTTTTTTAATATTTCCCTAAAAAATTCTTTCATTTTTTCCCCTTTGATTTTGGAGAAAGTTGGGATTACAAAGCGTTGTGTGAATTTAACTAATATAATTACAAGCTATTTTTACTTTCCGAACACTATAGTGAGGAAAGTATTGTAATCATGTCAAAAATCCGAATTCGAGATTTTGATGTTTCTATACGTTTCGAGGTCCCCTGAGTCCGTTTTCACTATTTTTGCGATGACGTATGTATGTGTGTGTGTATGTATGTATGCATGTGTGTATGTATGTGTGTATGTATATGTGTATGTCTGTGAGTGAACACGCTAGCGTCTAAACGCTTTGTTCGAATAAGCTGAAAGTTGGTGCGTATATTGTAAGTCACTGTAGTACGAACCCTATAGATTTTGGTGAATCTAGCACTTATAGTTTTTTTACAGGGACACAAAGAAAAATTCTTTATAATTATGGTCTATGGGACCAAAATCTGAAAAGTGCAATAGCATCTAAACGCCTTCTTCAATTGAGCAAAAAATTTATACACATATTATAGGTCACAGTTACTCAATCTGTATAGAGTTTGGAGAATCTGGCACTTACAGGGGCACAAATTTTTACAGGGGCACAAAGAAAAATTCTTTATCATTATGGCCTATGGGGCCAAATTTTTAAAAGTGCGATAGCGTCTAAACGCTTATTTAATCTGAACAAAAAATTTGTACACATGTTATAGGTCACAGTTTCACGAACTGTATAGATTTTGGTGAATTTAGCACTTACAGATTTTTTACAGGGACACAAAGAAAAATTCTTTATCATTATGGCCTAGGACCAAATCTTTACTTTCTTCTATATTCAATAGAAGAAAGTATTGGATTCGTAAAAATTTTCGACCTCGGGTTTTTGATGGATTTACACGTTTTGAGAGCTGTAGAACACGATTTGACCATTTTTAGAAAATGTCTGTCTGTTTCTCTGTCAGTCTCTGCGTGGGCGTGAGAAACTTTTGTGGCAACTGTATCTCAGGAACTACTTCACAGAATTTCATACAAATTGGTATGCAGTTGCACCTTGACATACATTAGTGCCTATCAACTTTTGGTAAAAATTGTCTTACAGGTTGCGTTGCCATCCCGCTTTTTCTAAATTTTTAACATGGTGGTATAGTACAAAATTTTGTATAAATGTGCATAAAGAAAATTATTTTTTGATAATCATTATGAAATTTACCAGAATTATTTATAATAGAGATAGTCAACTGGGAAAAAAATTTTGTATGTGTAGGAGCCTCGTCTCCCCCCCCCCTGGGAGGGGGAATAAATTTTCATGATGGTTATCTTTCAAAAGGGCTCGCCAGTACCTTTAAAACGAATGGTTGAACCATAGATCTGCGATAATTTAAAATGAAGTTATCGATTTTTTTTAATGTAATATTGACAATAAAATTGACTTTTTTTGGATATTTAGTGTTATACTACTTCTCTAATATGGAAATCATCTACATTATCATGGAAGATAATTTTTTTAAATAATAATTTTAATAAATTATTTTTACTGAGTGAATTTGTATAGGAAAATATAGAAGAAAGTCATGTGGTGGCCACAACATACTAGTTAAAAGTGAGATAGCATCTAAACGCCTTATTCAATTGAGCTGAAAATTTATATGAATATTATAAATCACTGTTGCACTAACTATAAGCATTTTAGTGAATCTAGCATTTATAGTTTTTTTACAGGGACACAACGAAAATTCTTTATCGTTATGATCTATGGGCTCAAAGTTCAGTAGCGTTAAATAAAACATCGTGTAATATATGGAGAAAAATACGCACTTTATTATGGTCTTATCTCTTTTGTTTTTTAACAACTCCTCTTTCTTTACTTTATCTACAAAACTGTTAATTACTCAATGTTCGGAAAGTCGAGTGGAGTCACACCAGATTTTTTTAGGTAGATTCTTATAGGAGCAATGGTTCTCATGACACGACTTCTGGAAAATTTCTTCATATCTTCACCGATCATGACCCCTAGAACCCAAAACCACCCTCCGTTCAAAAGTTTATATATATATATAGGTATATATATATGTGTGTGTGTGTGTGTATAACGCTTTTTCTCATGTTAAGTTGTGAACACGATAACTGGAGTAATTTCTATTTAAATTTAATCAGCTCGGGATATGTTGTCAGGAGAGTAAAAATCTCGGTCGAATTCGTGGATGGGGCATCCAGCTCAAAGGGGGTGGAAATGGTGGGGGGCGGAAATTTTCATTTGCCCATAATTTCTTTAATATTGAAAATAGGAAAATACTTTAAATCAGGCGAATTACTGCCTTAAACTAAAGAACAACTTTTGTATTTAAACTTTTTCGATAGCTTCATTTGCTTAAAAGTTACAAGTTAAAAAGTGATTTTTCGTCAATTGCGATGAAGCCGACTTTTTCTATAGCTTTAATTGCTTAAATTTATAATCTGATGCTTACGTCACGTGCAAACGATAATAAAAAAGATCGCTGAAAATATAAAAACCATGGTAACAGCTTTAATTAATCATTTAGAAATATAAAATTAAAATAATACGTTAGTCTTGGTAAAAATATCGCTTGTGGTGAATAGTTTAGAACGTCAGTTTACGCAAGAATTTAAAATTTACTATTAAAATACGTTACAGCTTCCTTTGATTTTTTATCTTGTGGAAACAAAATATTAGTCTGTGAAGAGGGGAAGGTTTTCGTGTGGGAAGAAAATATAATGACGCCAAAGCTGCCATTCTCCATCGCCAAGCTCGCCAAATTTTGTCATCAAATAACGAATTTCGTCGTCAACTATCAAATTTGGAGTGGGGCGACTTTCTAAGTTATTAAGCTTTTTATATTAAATATAAGTCTCCTTTGTGTCATGTAAGTCAAATACAAAATCTTATGAACATGAACAGAAAACATTTTTAATTAAGAACTTCTAAAATTAAAACATCTTAAATTAAGAGCTTTTTTAAGAACTTCTAAAAGAATGTTTTTCATTTAAAATTTCCAGTGTAAACTTTGCGTCTCAATAATTAAACATTGATTTGATTTTATATATAAAGATGTATATAATTTTTACCCCGAAGCGTGTATTTCTTTGTAAAAATTCATTAACATTTAATATATATATTACATATATATATATAGTATGTATGTATGTATTTGTATATACACTACGGCTTAAGAGGCGTAGAGCGGGTTAAACTATATATATTTGATATAAAAACTAGAAACTATGCGAAACAAGGGCAAAATCTGAACAAATAAAAAGAAATAACAATAAGAAGGAGCATAGGGGCCACCACGGCTTAAGACATGTGGGGGAGCGAGTTAAACTTATATTGACTTTTAATTCAAGCTGAAACTTTTGGAAGCATTAAGCATTTCTTTATTTTTGTATAAAGTGTCTGAAAAACACTTTTACAAGAATGAGAAAAGAATATAAATAAATAATTAAAAAAATAAGTAATAATAAACCTTACCTCAGTATGCGATGAAAAATATATAAAAACAAATTAAATGGCTTTTGGGTTTCTCGGGTGACTTTTACAGTCACGTAACAAACCAGCAGTCCTCTAAGGAAGAAAAAAAAATATTATTGTAAACTTTTTATATTATATTTGCATCATATAGCTTTTAGATTTTATTTTGAACTGTTCTCTAATTGATAGAGCAAGAATTTTTTCTGTTCCATAATAGTAATAATAAATTAAAAACTATAAAATGTAAATTTTGGTTGATTTTGTTGCAGAATTTAAAAGTTTCTATTTAATTATTAAAATTGTTCTGATTTTAAAGCGATCTGATTCAATTTAATCAATTTATATGCTTTACTGTTATCATAATAATTTATCATTATTATCACATGTTTGTAATATTACCCAAAAGTTTAATTTCGTAAAATATACAGGAACATAACGAGTTACGTCGCTTTGTATCCGGGAAAGAAAAAAAAAAATGCAAAAGAAAATAAATAAAACTCAAAATATATCAAAGGATATATAAAATAATTGTTACAGTAACTGTTTCAGGTAACAGATGGCAGCACTAAAAATTACTTCCTTCAATTAGAGACAATTAGTTTTCAACGGATGTGAATCCAAGGGTAAGTTTCTAAATGAAGGAAGAACTTATTTGTAGCCGCTGGGTTAACTTTAACAACAAATATACTTAATATAATTTTTTTTTCTTCCACAGTTCATAACCATATAAAAATATTATTTTTCAATAAAACAAAAAAAAAAAAAAAAATATTATAAATATTTATTTATTTATTTTCAAACTGTGCAGTCATCTCATGTTTACATTTAGCAAACTTTTCTATATAGATTTAACAGGGTGCAGCCCCCGCTCACCGCTCGAAGAATTTTTTTTTTTCTATACAGATTATAATTTATACAATAATTCATACAAGTATATAAAATAAATGTACAGTATTCTGTACAAATTACTTTAAATTTATTATGTGATTTCGCCCAGGCACAGGATGTTCTTTCCAATAAATTAACAACTGTCCCGTACATCAATATTTAAAACGTTGTATAACAAAAATATTTTAATTTGTAGATTATCATAGCTTTATAAAGCGAACTCTTATTGTTATTGTTATCATGCGTGAATAACATAAGAGTTCTTCATGCAGCAACTAAATGCATTAAAGTAAATAAGAATCTAAGAACTGTGAATGCATATTGTTTACATTATATACTATTTATGCAATTAATCAAGCAATTTTGAACTAATGAACCAATTGATAAATAATGAACAAAAAGTTTTTAAGCTGTGTAGTATGAGGGTTCCTGTGTCTGTGTCCTGTTTTCTAGCCAATAAGAAAGCCGGGCACTTCTAAACACAGTTTAGTCAAAGTAAAGTGAAGTTCAGATTTCGTTAAAACTCAGAGACTACCCTACCACCACCTTCTATAGATAAACCTACCTTTATGTGAAGTTATGACCTTACTCGCTAATAAAAGTTTAATAATTTTGACTCTTAGAAACTGTGAATGTTTTTTTTTTTTTTTTTTTTATTATTATTATTATTATGGCGCGGCACTTGCAACTTTACGGTATTGGCCGGGGGGGTCGCCGAATTGATCACCATTTGTGAAGGGGCACCCAATGTGAATGTTATTGCATAGCGAAAAATAGTCGAACCCAACTTGGATTATATCAGTGGTGTTATTAATGCTAATGGAGTTTGCACATTTAACATAGGTATGACCGGAACAGTCATTTTGACCTCAAAGCTAAGTAGCTCTTCCCAGAAAAATATTTAACTTTGAGGTCAAAATGACCGTGCCAGTCGTTCTATTGCTAGTTTGATTAATCTCCAACAAAGATTTTAACAAATGCTCTTAAATTTTGAAATATATATATATATATATACATGAAACAGTATGTGAGTTTGAGACTAAGGCCGATTGACTAGTCCAGGATGCTAAGTGTAGGGTGGTGTGCCCTCCGTGGGGATCTTTCTAAGGGGTTCTAGCTTGTTAACAGATCGTTTTATTTAGGAAACGAAAAGTTTTAATTTACAGCACATTTGGTTTCAGATTTGCAACGAAAGCAACCTTTTGGTAATGAAAGATTGAACGTTCCGTTTTCAGAATTTTTAAAATAGTAAACACAATAGTTAGAATCATCAAGCTATTTTTAGAATATTCAGGGAATAAAAGTTTCGATACAATATATTCTTCTTCATCAGGGTTATGTGCTGTCACAGTCTGTCTTCTACTTTTACAATGGCTGAACATAATCATTTTTTGTGTACCCGGGGAAGAAAGTTATACTATTTCGAGAAGTGTTACAGTTGATTTATTGATCATGTTTTCCAGAAGAGTCAAATGATATTTATTAATTATTAGTTGACTTTTTCAATAATTTTTATATTTCTGTCACATGCTGGTTTAAAAGGTACAATAAAATTACAGATTTGCTGCTGAATTAAATTATATTATTTTTTAATATGTAATATTTAAGTACATTCACTAGAAAAATGGACCTAATGTCGCAGAGACCACTCGGTTTGAGATTTTGATGCCATAGCTACAACAATATAGTAAAATAAATAAAACTTATTAATGGCTTTGAACGAATAAAATAGTTCAAATAATCTGGTAAGTCATTCACACGACTTTCCTGCACCCGGCATTTCAATACCATAAAGATAGGATGCATATTAGGTCTTAAGATCAATAAGGTAAGATAATAAAGTTCAAGGTACTTTAAAAATAAATCTAAAATAGTTTTATTTGACATAGAATTTATGTGAGGGGGGGCTACCGACCCCTCAATCCCCCATTCAATTATAAAGCCTACATTTATTATTAAAAAAAGTCTGTTATTAATTTGTTTTCAAACTTGCCAATCTTGATCAAATTTTTCAAGTGCTAACCTACAGCGAACTTCAAAATACCAAATTTGAATTTCCTGTACTTATTTGTTTTTAAGTTATGCTGATAACAGATATACATACAGATCAACCGCTAAACACTGTACTTTCGTAATCAGGGCACCTCAAAACGTTACATTATACAAAAAAAGTTGAAAATAGAGCTTCAAAAAACACTTTGTTTGCAGTATGGGTATGAAAAATTAATTTTCCTACCTGAACAGTGTTCGTCGACATAGTAAAATGTAGCAAAGCACTTCCCTCATTTGCATTCAATAGAAAAGAACGTTTAGCTCAACTTTGGGTAGCCCTGTATATTGTCTGTAAACCATATGCACAATAAATATTGTCTACTTAAAATTATTCTTGTATGAAAAATACCTAACACAAAATGAATTACATTTTCAGCAATTTCCAAATACAAACCCAACATATCCAAATTCTTTGGGTAGCCCTGTAAACGAATGATGAATGATCTCCATACCACAATCTACACAAAACATGCTTTTATGCATAGTAAAATGTTTGTGCATTTCGTTTTGTTTAAGGCAACCTATAGACGGTACGCTGTACTTACCAGAAATTTCCATATAAACATTATGCATTTGAATTCTCTTGGATGTCCCTGTACATGAACCATTTTCTTGATCTGAACGAAAAGTTTAGTGTAGCATCCTTATATGATACACATTTAGAATACTAAGTTTGGACTTCTGCTATTATTTGTTTTTGAAGTATGCTGATAGCAGACTCATAGACAAACAGACCAGCCGCTAAATACATGATTTTTGGATTCAGGGGACCTCAAAGAGTGTAAATATAACGAAAACTCAATTTCGAAAAAATTTGATCCAAAACCAACACTTTCTCTATTATATATATGAGTAAAGAAAGTAAAAATTATAACTAACAGTAAGAAAAAAAAAAAAAAAAAAAAAAAAAAAATATGGCGTTATAGCTTAAACAATGTACCAAGAAAGATGCTCCTACATATACAAAATTTTTCCCAAGTGACTATCTCTATTATAAATAATTCTTGTAAATTTCATAATGATTATTAAAAAATAATTCTCTTTATGCACATTTTTATAAAATTTTGTCCTATATCTCCATATTAAAAATTTAGAAAAAGCGGGATGACAACGCAACCTGTAATACAATTTTTACTAAAGTTGATAGGCACTAATTTATGTCAAGGTGTAACTACATACCAATTTGTATGAAATACTGTGCAGTAGTTCCTAAGATACAGTTGCCACAAAATTTTGTCTCTCACACACACAGACAGACATTTTCTAAAAATAGTGAAATCGTGTTCTACAGTTCTCAAAACGTGTAAATCCATCAAAAACCCGAGGTCGAAAATTTTTACGAATCCAATACTTTCTTCTATTGAATATAGAATAAAGTAAAAATAATGATTACATCCTAATATAAAAATATCGTTTTTGTTACTTAGGAATCAGCAAATATCATTTAACCCTTAAATGCTGTGTTTTGCCTTTCGGCAACATACCCAATGTTGTCTTCTAAAGTATTATTAGAATAATATTGAAGCTCTAATACCTTATTTTTGCCAATGGACAACAAATTGCTTTTTAGCTGTAAACCATAGTTAAAATAAAGTATGATTTTTTAAAGTATTTTTCCCGTGATTTATTCAATAGAGGTAAGAATAAAACATTTTTGAATTGATTTAAAAAATAATCAAGCATTTAAGGGTTAAAACAGGAAAAATTTCTAAACATTAACGAAATTCCTAATTCCGTTAACTGTTTTCACTGGTTACAATTCGTTAAATAAACAAAGGCAACAGGTCATAGCATAATTGATCAATTATGATGTGGTAGAGAATTAAAAGGTTATCATGCTTTTTAATTTTTTGAAGTCTTTAATATTTTTAAAACATTATGATGTAGATGTTGTAAAAAAATAATGCCATTATTTTTTAAATATCATGGAAACTTATGCTAAATTATATAAACTGGTAGGAGAGCTAAACAAGCAAAAAATAATACTTTTAGAAATACGTTAATTTATAAAGATCGGCTGCTAGGCTGGCAAAATCCTAATTTTCCTGTAGCAACCATCTAATAGATGCGTGGTAAGTCATTTAAAAGATAATTAATATAACGAGTTTGAAGAAAATCCTTTAAATCGTTTTTTAAGAAACTCGCTTGCGAAACTTAAAATTTATCTACCTATTCAAGACGCCTATCAATTTTCCTGACGTAACCAGCTAATATATAGAAAAATATAGCCAAAATTGGGGTTTATGTGGCAACGTTGAAGAAATTCTTTAGAGCCATTTTGGACATATCAAATTAAGTCCTACTACTTGTCCTTTCCGGCTAAAAGTTGGCAAACTCACCATGAAACTGTATTGTTAAACACCGGATCTGTCTTAATTATAAAAATTTGTTGCTCTATTTATTTATTTATTCGTATTGGAGATATGATAGTCAGAACATCCCCTCTCAAAGAGATAAATAAAGTAGAGTGATAAATGGTAGCTCTGACATGGTACAACATGAGTCATATGACATGAACCCTCTATGTGTTGGTTTCCTTGGTAACAGCTTATTTTCAATAAATTTCTATGGCAACGGTTTGGAGATTGTTCTTGGCAAAAGTCATAACCGCCAATGTTTTTGTTTACTTATGTAGTTTAATATTCTTTTGTTTTAAATCATTTCGATTTTTATTTTAGTTCTTTTTTATTTCGAAATTTAACCGACAAAATGCTTAAAAATAGTTGAAAAATTATTCTTTGTTGTTAAATTTAGCTCTTTAAAAGTTCACCTTTCCTTTTATAAACACTTTTAAACTTTGTTAGGAAACGATGAAAATAAAAGTATTTTATTATTTATTAAAACGTGAAATATGGGAAAAATTATTTTTAAAAAATTTATATCGCTCATAGGACTGTCATGTTACCTAATAATGATGATAATTTGCAGTAATTCATCTTGAACCACGGAAAGCTAATCCTTCATCCATTGAATCAGCACTCTAATTTATTTAGCTCGTTGTTCCCTCTACACGCACATCCACTCACCGATTTATATATATATATAAAAGAAAAACGTTTGATGGATGCAGAAGTTTTTAAAACATGCAAATAAGTTCAACACTTAATTTTTAAAATCTTGAGAGAATGCAATACTTGTATTTTCTATGGCGGTCGGGAAATGGATGCAAAAAATTTATATATTATGTTACCTCTAAAGTGCAGAAATCAGTTAATCTGCAGCTTAGCTAGGTAATCTGCACATTAACTAGGGAGATCCGTTAAAGTGAGGAAAATTGTTTTATTTCTCAAATTACCTAGGTAATCTGCGAATTACCTAGATAATCTGCACATTACCTACTAGGCACTCGTTAAAGTGAAAATGAGATCTCTGGTGTTGTAATTTTACAGCACGCTGTGTTGTATTTGTTTTTTTCATTTGGAAAATTATTTTTTTTTTCTTTCTTTCTTTACTTATTTTAATCTGTATATGTTTTAATTTTTATGTCTTTTAAAGTTATACTTGTTTTATTTGTTTTATTTATTTCGTCTTTTTTATTCTGTCAATATAAGTTTGAAGATGTTATACATTTTTAATATGAAATATAATAACTTAGCTTTTAGTAAATTCTATTTTATAAATGAAAGTTAGAATTGCAATACAGCAACGATTTCCTTTCAAAATAAAAATATTTAAACATTTAAATAAATAAAAAAAAAAAAAAAAAAAAGAATGTTTTATTAACAACTTATATTATTACTTTTTTTTTTTAAGTTATGCACCAATTTTTAATTCGCTAAAGAAATATTAAATTAGACAAATCAGAAGCATTTTATGAAGTACTTCAAATAATTAAAACTGCTTTAATACTTTTTAGAACGCATGAAAATTAAAATGACAGTTTTCTAATGCTTTATTAAACTATATTTTGCAGCATACATATATCTGTACAAGTTTAGCAAATATATTATTTTTACAATAAAAAAAAACTTTATTAACAAAAACAACTTTATGTAGTTTACACATTTTATGTGATAAACTAAAACAAAAGTATCTGAAAGAGCGAACAAAATTAAAATTAAAAATATAATCATGATATTTAAAATATATAAAGGAAACTTGAAATTGAAAGAAAAAAAAATTGTAATGAAATGCTAAAAAATGCATAAAAATTTCATATTAAGTATTTATTAAATAATGCCATAATATTGAATGCCATATTTTCTAGTATTAAAAATTAATACATCTGTTTTTTTTTTTTTTTTTCCCAGCAAGTAATAGTAATTTAAATCAATTTTAAAATAAATTAGTTTTAAAAAAGTTGTGGTTTAATAGTTTTATTTCGGGAGAAAATAAGTACTCTGCTATAAATTTAATATTCATAATTCAAAATGAAGTTTCACGAGAGAGAGCTTTTAACTAAGATAAGATTTCATTAATAAAATGCGGACCCTTATCAAACTTATACTGACAGAATTAAAAAAGAGAAGAAATAAAATCAAAACAATTATAACTCACTTGTTACTTTAAATTTTGTGTTGGTCATAATAAGAAACCTAATATCTTAGCTTCGATGCTCCACGTTTTGCGTTTACTGTTATGAATCATAGCGGAGCGGAAGGGATAAAAGTTTTAGTTTGTGTTTGAAGGTCAATCGCGTCACAGACTAATCTGTAATTCGCGTATCTGTATCACATGACTGTTTGACGTCATAGTGAATGTAAGATAACTAAGGCTTGAAACAAACATTTGAACTTTAACGACACAGAAGCCACTAATGTGCAGATTACCTAGTTAAAATGCGGAAAACTCTTGATTCCGCACTTTAACGGGTCATTTTAGTTAATCTGCAGATCAGCTAGGTAATCTGCACATTAACGGATTTCGAGGTTTAACGGTAACATATATATAAAAGGCAATGTCTGTGTGTCTGTGGACTGCGTAGTGCAAAGACGGTAGTTCAGACAGTCACGTAATTCGTCACAAAAATGCACTGCGAGAGGTCCTAGTGTACCTCGAAGCCCGATTTTTGAAATTTTGAATAGTTTTATTTTAATTAATTAAAATGTGAAAATAATAACCTCATAATAGCTTTAAAATTAGTTATTTAAATTTTAGGTATAATTTAATTGTTACCATAAAATAAATAAATAAATAATAAATAAAATAAAATAAAAAATACTTGTTCATTTTTATCGACATAAAAATAAATACATTTGATTAAACCTGAAGAATTAAAAATTATAAAAAATTAAATTAAGTATCTCACAAAAATTGACGTCATTATCACTTTAAAAATTATATACATATTGATAAAGTGTTAATATAGTTTATGATGTTAATATATGCTGTTATAAAATGATTTTTTATTTTTAAAGCTATAACTTTTTACATTTTTCTGCCAAGTTGTTGTGGGGGAAAAAAAAATCTGCCCATGACGTCACATTTAACTGCACAGCCTTTATTTACTACTCTAAACTCTATGATCATAAATTTATTTTAATTTTATCAGCTTTATCTATAAATCCTGAAAGGCGAATTTTTAAATTTTGGTGCTGAAGTACACTGAACATTTTTCGCCAAGAGCTTTAATTTAGCAATAACTATTTTAAGCCAAGTAGCGCATCAAAATCATAAATAAATTATAAAATATTGCAGAAAAAATATTGAAACAGAAATAATAGCCATATATGTAATTGATCTATTTTTATCTGAGTAGATAATTTTAAGGGAAAAAATGCAATTTTAGAAATAGAAAATTTATTTCAACAAGTACCATTTTAAACTTAAAAACCATTAAAAATATAAACAGAATATGAAGGATTTTTTATAAATTAACGAAAAGTTGCAATCTATAAAAGTGTTAGGTACTGAAAAATTTCTCCTTTTTTATACAAAAAAGTATACAATAACCAAAAAAAAAAAAAAAAAAAAAAAAAAAAAAAATCATGGGCATTATTTATTTACTTTTATATATCAATGGCTACGCAAATTTAACATAGAAATAAATGAGTTGCTATGTGTGACTGTACTTGCACGCTGTCGGACACAAATATTTGATTAATTCAAATTAATATTTAAATATATAAATAAAAATATGCTTAATGGGAAATATATATAACCACAGACAAAATATAACAACATATTTTGCTGAGATGAAAAATATTTTGGAAACGTAACTTACCCGATAAAAAAGAAAGTATCCACTGCAACAGAGGCATTAACAATGGCTTGGAAAAAGATATCTTCTTGGAACTCTAAAGCTTTTTTTAATCCCTCTATAAAAACAAATAAACAGTGAATTCCGTTTAGTAAAACTTTCTTGAAAAAGAAAAAAAAAAAAGTAGTAGAATAATAAAAGTACAAGCATATACGAAATATAGTGTAGTAATTAAGGATTAAGTTGTAATTATTTAATAAATATATTATAATAATTTTTTGAAATAACTGTGAACCCCTGTGGCAGAAATTTATTATGCTTTCTGCGACAAGCTTCATCAACACCAAAATCTTTCTGCAGGAATAGTTTGTGAAGTTAACATTTACAAATTCAAAGTTCAAAATACATTATTTTTAAATAGTAAAAAATATTCAGTATAACCAATATATTTATACTTTAACTAGGCACAAATGCATATATCTGCACTATTGCAAGAATATACTTTTTTTTTTTTTTTTTTTCTTTTTTTAAGAAAGGTGAAAATAAATCTATTGATCTTAATTGCTTCAGTTTTTTGTTGATATTAATATACAATGTTGTTTATAAAATATTCAATGAATTCAAACCATAAAATGTAGTAACTCATTATAAATAATTTACAACATTTATAGATTTTGAGATTATTAGAAAGATGCAAGATAACATTCTAATACACAAGATTCATTTTTTATATTATCCTATACAAAAAGCATAAAGATGTGTATTTGAAATCTAAAAAATATGATTTGACATTAAAAAATTCAAAATGTATAATTATACCATCATTTAAATACATAAAATAAAACAGAATACAAGATCTAAGTAACACAATTATAGACAAAGCATAGTCAAAATATTTTCATAAAGATTGAGGCAAGTGAAATATTTAATTTTTAAGGAAATGTTGAAATGGAAAATGTAACAAATTTCATGGATAAAATCCATAATAGAAAATAATGATTACAGATGAATGAAATAAATAGAAATCAATTAATAATAATATTTGATATTGATGTCTAAACGAATAAGTAAATAAAAATAAATAAGTAAAAGCATTTGCTCTTTAATTAGTATTTATTCAAAACAACTACTATACTACTGGCCATTAAAATTGCTACACCAAGAAGGAATAATAATAACGGAACGAAATTTGTTGGACACATACATTATAGTAGGAAAAACAATTGATTAAAATTTCAGGAAATTTGGAGTAATATGTACTGAGAAAACAGTACATAAAGCAGCGACCTCTGTGAGCAATAACAGCAAATATCTGCCTAGGCATTGAATCGAACAGCGATTGGATGACATGTACGGGTAGCACTTCATGAAGTTTTAACACGATGCCACAATTTATCGATTGAAGTTACTGGTGAGTGGTGGGGGCCAGTCGCTTTTCAACGATTAAACAGTCATTTTCATTGGTGCGAGATCAGGAGAACGCGCTGGCCAGAGCAACAGTCGAACACATTCTGTATCAAAGAAGGTCCAGACAATACAAACAACTTGCAGTCGTGCATTATCTTGCTTAAATTTTGCGCTACGGAGGCCTCGAATACAGGGCAGAGAGGCGGGCCTTAACTCATCAGAAATTTAATGGCCGCTGTTCAGAGTGCCAGGAATACGAACATGAAGTAATCGAGACGTGTATTCAATGGGAACCCATAACATCATTGCGAATGATGGACAGTATGATGATGTCGAATCCCAGCTGGCAATGTGCATTATTCATAATGCCGTTAAATACTGATAAGGCAATCTTGATGCTGTAAACAGGATTGTGATTTGTCTGAAAAGTGACTTCACGCCATTCCTGCGTCCAGGATCATCGTTGATCACACATTAATGGCGCCCATATCAGTGATGCAGTTTTGAGGGTAATCAAATTTGTTAGCCGCATACTGAGTCACCACCTGGTTTGATGATATGCGGTATCAACGGATACACGTCCCGGTCACCTCTTGTTTTCATTCCCGCCACTCTGAATACCAGCCATTACATTTCTCACGAGTTAAGGCCCATCGTTCTGCCCTATGTTCAAGGCCTCCGAATCGCAACATTTAAGCAGGACAATGCACGACCGCAAGTTGTTTGTATTGTCCGGACCCTCTTTGATACAGAATGTGTTCGACTGTTGCTCTGGCCAGCGCGTTCTCCTGATCTCGCACCAATTAAAATGACTGTTTAATCGTTGAAAAGCGACTGGCCCCCCAACCACTCACCAGAACTTCAATCGGTGAATTGTGGCATCGTACTAAAACTTCATGAAGTGCTCTACCCGTACATGTCATCCAATCGCTGTTCGATTTAATGCCTAGGCAGATATGTGCTGTTATTGCTCACAGAGGTCGCTGCTTTATGTACTGTTTTCTCAGTACATATTACTCCAAATTTCCTGAAATTTTAATCAATTGTTCTTCGTACTATATTGTATGTGTCCAACAAACTTCGTTCCGTTATTATTATTCCTTCTTGGTGTAAGCAATTTTAATGGCCAGTAGTGTATTAGATAAAGTTCCTTTTGCTTACAAAAAAAAAAAAAGATATTCAACAAAACATTTGGTTTGATTTTTATTCAAAATAACTATTTAATTTATTATAAAATGAAATGAACAAGCTGTAGAAACTAATGATAACAGTATTTTTGTAAAATAAATTAATAATTTTTTTAACGACTTCATATTCTTAAACAACAAAATTTGAAGCTAAAATTTTAATCACAATTAAAATAATTAATGATTAGTAAAGAAAAAAATTAGAAAAGTTACCAGTTTTATAACTTAAGATACCCTTTAATATTTATTACTAAGATCTTTTACTACATATAAAATGCTAAAAATCAAAGTATTTTTAAGATTAATTTCTTAATTTTATATTTTTTGAAGCAAGTTAAGCATTCAGCTTCATTTTTTATTTTGCGTATAATTACAGACGTTACAAATTTCCCCATAGTCTTATTTCTGTATATATTTGTGAAATGTATTGCATAGTTTGAACCAAACATTAAAATTAATGCAGCTTTTAAAAATTTACGTATATTTACTACTACACACGTATGCTCGCTTCGCATACATTAAAGAAAAAAAATCACTAGATAAAACTAATTTGTCGTGTGTAAATCAGAAAATGTGTAAAAATCGGTACAGCAGCAATCACGCACTTATTAAAAAAAAAAAAAAAAACACTGGATGCAGCTATTTTGTTATGCATGACTCTGAAAATGCATAAAATATGAAATTCGGAAAATGGTCGCAAAGCCACATTCTTTCGAAAAGACAACTTTTTGCACTACAATAAATACACACGACACGAGCGGCAGGCGCGGCGCGAAAACAAAGTTTCGAGACACGAAAAGGAAGTTCGATATGAAGAGGTTACCAGTGAAAAGAATCGATACACCGAATCATAACACCGCATCACGAATCGCTAATGCATGCCGTATCAAAGCTACCCCAAGTGAGTTACATCCGCTTTATCTCCTCTCCTTATTCAGGATTGAGGCGATCGTAACTGCAGAAACGAAAATTTGTTCTGCAGAACAGTTTATAAACTATTCTTTGAGTTTCTTTCTTTCTCTCTCTCCTTCTCTCTCTCTCTCTTTTTTTTTTTTTTGTAACACAATGTCAAAATTTATTTGACTTTAGTAAAATCTTTCTGCAAAAGCATTTCTGTTTCTGCGACATTGTCGCCGTGTCGCCGTGTTTCTGCCACGGGGCTGTGAACAAACATGAAAAATTGTGTATTTGTTACCATATGTATATCTCTCATTGCATTTTAGTTATTTTTCTTTTTTCTTTTATTTATTACGTTTTATTTTTTTATTTGTTAATTAGCGTTATATCAAACGGAATTTGTAAGAATAATTAAAAAAAAAAAAAAAAAAAAAAAAAAAGAAAGAAAGAAAAGAAATGCAAAACAATTTTTTTAAGAAATAACCAAGAAATTCCGAAGACAAACCAATATGTATTTCATCGAACTCGATTGGTTGATTGGTTGAATGCGTGTTACTTTTTAAGTCGCACTAGTTCTATTTATGGGCAATTGAGACGATTTGCGACTGAAATATCATCACAATTTTGATCCTCCACGGAGGGGATGGCTCCCTCTCTTCGGTGACCCACAAGGTGTACACGACGGAATTTAAGTGCACTGGCCGCACCACGTTCTTTGACCGACTCGAGTATGGAACCTGCAATCTTCCAATTATGAGTTCTGTGCTCTACCGACCAGGCTACCGTGGCCTTTATCGAACTCGGAACTTTCTGAAGTGCTGATTTCTGATTGGCTTGAAAAAATTACAGAAAGTTAGTTTACATTTTGCTTAATTTACTGATAAATGTTTTAGCTGCAGAGTCTGCAAACTTGACTTCGGTATTCAGAAAACCTCAAAACGTGTAAATATACAAAAAACAAGCGATGAATATTTAGCTTAGAAAATACTTTATTTGTATATGGGTATGAGGAATTAATTTCAATTCCTGAGCACTTTTCCTGGGCATGGTAAAATATTATAGTAAAGTACTTCCACAAGTTACATTCAATAAAAAATAATGTTATTGCTTAACTATTGGCAGTCCTGAATATCTTTTACAAATTAATGAACTCAGGGAACCTCAAAATGTATAGATACACCAAAATCTCAAAGCCGAATTTTTGTCATAATTATAATACTTTCCTTACATATGTTCGGAAAGGGCTACTATGTGCTAATTACTATGCAGTGTTTTGGTACAGACCTGTGTTATTTATAAGAATAGATATACTCACTTGCTATGCCATAGTTTACGTTCAGATATGTGTGCGCCACAATTATCCACGAAATCGACAAGAAACGGAGACCATGAAGACAGCTCATTGTTTCACTGGCACTTTTTACATTGACTAGCTTTTTGAAGTTAGTGACAAAAGAGAAGCACACCAAAATTTCAAGAAACAAATCTGCAAGAAATACAGTATGAGTTTAATTCAAAAAATGTAACAGTGTTAGGCGATTAAATTCACAAATACTTGATATTTTATAAAATATCACATTTTGAAAATGATGATACATGCAATTTTAAATCGTATACTGATGATATTTGTTGAAAACCCAAGGAAAATGAAATATGAAAAATTAACTAAAAAATTCTCGATATTTATCTGAGTCTTTATACATGTACGATGGTGAATTATATATGAACCAGATTTTTTGTTTTTAATTTTATTGATACAAGACACAAACATAAAAGTTGCATACTATTTTTTGACTTAATCTCCTGATTTTATCCTGATATATATATATATATAAACCGAGGGCACGTTCCTGCGATAGTCAGATGGGAAGATATACGTTTACTGTGCATATAAGAAGGGAACTCCAATGTTGTCCATTAAAGTTTCAAATTTGCAGTGGGTTGTGTCTGTGTAGTGTGTGGGGACAGACATTGTTCGAAAATCGAATCACATTTCTGATTGGAAATCTGACTGGATTTTCCGCTGATATGCCAAAATTTGTCTCATCCAATAACTACCAATAGCAGATAACATTAACTGTACGGCATTTGTGGAGAAAATCGATATGTAAAACGTCTTTCAAGTTCCGAGACGTCATCGCAAGGACCTTTCCAGTTGAGAAATTGGCTATGTTCTCAGATGAAATTTTTTATGCTATTCGTACATTTTTTTTTTTTTCGGCTAGTCTCCCTAAATTGTCTTCAAGTCTTCGATTAATTTTGGTAAGTTTGATGCCTGCAGGTGGGAAAAAATGTATAATAATGCGTTGCGCAACATGAGGGTGAACCTCATTCTCACTCATTGTGACGCCAAATGGAACGCGAAAAAAAAGAACTTACTGCAGTGAAGTCACGTTATATCACGTCTTATCACGCTCAGCAACTCACGACTTTTTTCGACCCATTAGTGGCTATACAAAAGAAGCTCTGTTTCATATTTAATTCATACTCGTACACATATATATATGCACACACTTTAACACCATAACCCAATAGTAAAGGTTTAAAATAGCGGAGATCATGTGAATAGCGAATATAGTGATAAATCATCTTCGAATTTAACGTTTATGAGCCTAATACCTTTAAGCAAGCACGGATTTAAAAATTGATATAGAAATTCTGATATACAGTCGGCAGCAAAATTATTCGAGCGCTAGCAGTCCTATGTAAAAAATTCCTATGTAAAAAAAATACACTTATTACTGTTTTGTTAAATAAATCCTTGTCGAATCATGTTCTCAGACTGATTAAGAACATGATTCGACAAGGATTTATTTAAAAAAGCAGTAATAAGTATACCTTTTTTTTTATATATAGGAATTATCGGCAGCACTCGAATAATTTTGCTGCCGACTGTATAACGTTTATTTTCAATCATCTATATATATATAAAATCTTTTGTCCTGAGTGAGTGAGGGATTCATCATCGCCCAGCCCAAGCCTCTGGATCTAGAAATTTTGTGACAATGTTCCTTCTATGACGTAGACATCCACTAAGAAGCGATTTTACAAAATTCGCCCCCCAAGGTGGGGGGAGGTGATTTCACAACGTGATTTCACAAAACATAATTTCACAAAATCCATCATATCTCAAACAAAAAATCAGATATCCGTAAAATTTTTGCTTTAAAATATAGTTAACACAAATATATAAAAGCCAATATCTGGAATTTTAGAAATTCCATCTCTAAGGGGGGGGGGGGGGGAGGGGGCAAAGCGTGATTTTTTCATACGCAAAATGTGATTTCACATAATCCTATATATCTCAAACAAAAAAAAAAAAAAAAAAAAAAAAAAAAACAGATATACGTGAAATTTTTGCTCTAAAATATAGCTAATACAAATACCTAAAAACAAATTTCTGGAATTTTAGAAATTCGGCCCGAGAGGAGGTGGGGGAAAAACGTATTTCAAATAACCCATTATATCACGAATAATATATATATATATATATATATATATATGTGAGATTTTTGCCCTAAAATATTTTATAAACTGGTAGTTCACACAAACACCTAAAAACTAATTTCTGAAATTTTAGAAATTCGTTCCAGGTAGGGCGGGAAGGGGTGGGGAGCTATTAAAGAAAAAAAAAAAAAAATAGAAATACAGTTAGACCGTTCAAAATTGGCACAGATAGGTTTTAGAGGCCTGCAAGTCCAATGAGGATATTTTCGAAAATGTAAAGCTATTTGGAGGGGCGTTAAAGAGGGCGGAGGGGCAAAAAAAAAGGAGAATTAGATCGTTCAAAACTGGTACATAGAGGTTATTTTGATACCTACAAATCGATTGCGGATATTTTCGATTTAATAAAATTATTAGGATAGACGGGAAGGGGGAGGCGAAGAGGCAAAAATATAGAAATAAGAGAGTTAGAGCGTTGAAAATTAGTATTATTTGGTTTTAAGGCTCTATAAATCGATTACGGATATTTTTGAAAATGTAGAATTATTACGAGGGGCGAGAAGGTGGGCGGGCACGTGTGCGTGTATACGCTGACGCAGCCAGTGGGGGCCCGGACCGATTATTCCACCGATGAGAGAAGAATTTTTTTGTATTTTATATTTATATTTTTCTCTTACGATAATATAATGAATCATTAAGAGTGTCGAACATAAATGCGCGCGCAGCACACAATGGCCCGCGCTGCCGAAGGCAGTGTGGACCCAGTACGACATTTTTCCCGATGATTTTTTTTTTTTTTTTTCTCTCTTTTTTTTTTTTTAACATGATAAAATTAATGCAATTTTGGAAATTCATTAATTATTCATTTAAAAATAGTGACCATCAAAGAGGGCGTAGCCTGCTAGTCAATATATATAAATGTTTATGTATATTACTCTATTTCATGCGTAATATATATATATATATATATATATATATATATATATATATATATATATATATATATATATACAGCTTTATATGTACAGGATGCTTAAAAAATATATGGCAAAAATATAAAAACTGGTAGGAGGGTTCTATTCTAAATAAGTAGATTTAATAGCTGCTTTTAAATTTTGGTACGTAAAGAAAGCAGATAGTTGAAAAAGACAGATATAGTTGCCAACTTAGCACCTTCTGGGTACCGGAAAATTTGAATATATATCTATACTAGCAGACCCGGCCACGCGTTGCTGTGACTAAGTTATACGTTGAATTGTACGGCTGTAAACTATTTAGTACAGTCAAATTATTATTTACGAACAAAGACGAAAACGTTGTAGCCGATGTAAAAACCCACAGGGTTGAGATTTGAAACTTAGGTCAAAATTTGGAAGCGATTGATAAAAATTTTCGTAGTGTTGATATTAAGCACAAATTAATTTTATTGTAGGGTCCTATAAATTTTAATGGAGAAGTGATATGTATTATTTCTAATGCTACTTTGGATAAAATTGCTAAAATGACTAATATATAAATTAAATTCTATTAAAATTCTATTAAAATAAAAGTATAAAAGAAACAGACGATTTTAAAATCAATTTTTATGGAGGAGTGAAATATAATATATGCTATAATGGATAATTTTACTATAAAATGACCTCATAATTTTAAATATTTTAAAGAGGGCAACAGCTGTAGTTATAAAAAGGAAAACAATAAGGCTAAACCACAAAAATAAGTAAATTTGATAAATATTTTAAAACTTTAAAATTGGAAATCTTATGAAATATTGGACATTTAAAGTAAATGCATGTATCATTTTAAATAGAAAAAGATTTTGGAAAAGTTTAGTGTATTTTAACGAAGTGATGAGAAGTTTTTGAGTATGTTAAAATTTTAATAGTAAATTCAAGTTAATAAAGATGGGAAACATTGAGGATTAAGATAAGAATAATTATAAGATTAAAAAAAAAAAAAAAAAAAAACTTTTTATATACCATGCTTTTAAATTTTAATATACTAATAATATACTAATTAAAAGGAAAATGATAAATATTCTATAATAGTTTGAAGTCAAATTTGTTTTCAAATGTCTAAATAAAATATCTGATGTAAGATACTAATATTTTGCAGCGGAATAGATTTCATTTCTGTCATCTTTGGCGAAAAAAAAGAATATCGCCAAATTATCTGGCGAAAATATTTAATTCCTTTCAAAAATCATGGTTATTTTAACAACTTATATTAAAAGAGTAAAGAATAATATGAAACAATATTTCGTACAATACATATTACATGTCATGCATACGTACAATGAATAATACATATTACATTTCGTACAATGCATACATCTGGCATGTATATTTTCGTGTTACGCTTTTGATCGCCAAATAATAATATAAAAAAAAAAAGCCAAGGGCGACAGAGTTTTAAAATTTAAAATTAAAATTTTGTCAATCTGACAGCAAAATAATTCAATCTAACACCCGCGATAACTAATACATATCTATACCCAAATATAAGGATTAAAATCGGGAAATAAATTTCCTCGATTTTTAATAATTTCTTATAAAAAATCCAGTGGGCAATTAACATAGGAAATCTTTTTCTTGGCTGCACAGACGGTCAGTGAGTCACACTTCGCTTGCGTATAGAACTCATAGATATAGTATAGCATATATAGAATAGAGTGATCATTGGGGAGAAAAAAGTTATTCCTTTTCATTTGGGAAAAGACGACGTTTTTACCAAAATATGGCCGTCTTTCCCCGAGTGAATACACACGGGAATACATACTAATATTTTAGCAAATAAAATTTATGAATAATTTATTTGCTAAAGGGGAATGGAAGACTCCAGATACAGTTTCAAATTCATATTTCTTTCTTTCTTTTCTTTTCTTTTCTTTTTTTTTTTTTTTTTTTTTTCAATGCCACTTAATGGCTGTTTCCAAAGCTTTTTTTTTTTTCTTTTTTTTTTTTTTTTTTTTCGGCATCAAAAATCTTTGTACGATAACATGGAGATGAGAGATCTGTATATATTACTATATCTATGATAGAACTACATTAGCACTTTATCAATGTGTATAAAATCTTTAAATTGATTATGACGTCAATTTTCGTGAGATGCATAATTTAACTTTTTATAATTTTTTAACGTTCACGTTTGATTAAATGTATTTATTTTTATGTCGAAAGAAAATGAACTCGTTTTTTTTTTTGGCAACAATTAAATTAATGGAACTCACAGATATTTTGGAGCAACTTTAATAAAGGTCTACAATTAACAAATAATTGCAATAAAACAATATTGTGTCAATAAATTGAGATAAAAACTATCCTATCTCTCAAGTTGGACCAAACTGCACACAGTGTGCAAAATTTCATTAAAATCGGTTCCTTAGTTTAGGAGTTTACCCCGGCAAACATCGTGACACGTAATTTATATATATATACAGATATACTTTATTTGTGAAAACCGTTACACTCCGTTGATTAAATAAAATAAATATTTCTCTTAAATTTTTCGGGTAGCCAGAAGATGATAAGTTGGCAACTATAGAGACAGATATAAAGTGAAGGAAATAAAAATTTTCTTATCAGGCTCTTTACTATATGCGCCTGAAAAACGATCACTAAAAGTGATACAAAACTAGGGACAGCACACTGATTACTGTACATTAGCAAAAGTGTCAAGCTTGTCTTGATCTTTTCCAGTAGCAAATGACCGCTCTGCCACTAGATCCTTTTTAGGATAACTGAATTATCCCCAAAAATATTAAATTGTTCTAATAAATTTGCACACTAAATTTTAAGCTAATATATATATACAGATTAAGAGAAGTAGAAATATTAATAGAATATTATGAAAAATGCAATTTTAGAACGTTTTTCTACAAAATTTATTTAATAGCCAACATTCCTATACAAATAAATAAGCAGTAAATAGCCTAAATTTTTTCAAATTAAAAAATGTGTTTAAAATTTTATGTACCTCTAAAATGAAATAAAATAAAATTACCAAGTGAAATTCTGAAACTTATCGTAAAATTATCCATTTCTTTTTTAATTATTGCACTGTAATAATTATTACACTTTAATTATCAGAAACATTTGATCTCCCCCCTCCCTGTCCTTTACATGAAACTATGTGATTCTGTATAAACAGAAAGTTCTTGGTTCATATATGAAAAACAAATGGTCCATCAACTACAGTCGGTAGCAAAAGTATCCGAGCACTAGCAATAACACCTGTCTAAAAAACGTACACTTAATACTGCTTTGTTAAATAAGTCCTTGTCGAGTCTTGTTCATAGTCAGCCTAAGAAATGATTCGACAAGGATTTATTTAACAAAGTAGTATTAAGTGAAACTCTTTTTAAGTAGGAATTATTGCTAGCGTTCGAATAATTTTACTGCCGACTGTACTACCATTTCGTCGTCCACTGAAACGCTTTTAAAACTGAGAGATGTGCTGGTGAAACCTTTCCCTATATGCTCATAACTAATTGCTTTAAATGTTTGAGGGAAGAAGTCCAGGTGTGAGTCCAAAAAGTGTTGCTTTAATGACATATTGCAACCTATAACACAGAAGCATTTTCCCATATCAACAGTAAGATTTTCATAGATTAGATCTTCTAAAATAGTGCGTGCTGGTAAACTAAAATAACTACAGATTCATTATTTTCAGTCAAAAATATACAAGAAACACACACTTTCATCTAAAGGACGTTTTTCATGTGATACAGTGTTACAAATAATAAAATCAGTGTAAATAACATAGTTGTTGATTGTGACAATCATTAAAACTTTCATGATAATGCTTATTTAATCTTAGAGCAGTAGTGCAGTTTTAGTAATATGTCTTGTGACGTAGGAATTATTAAATAATTAAAATGTTGAAATACTATAATTGTAATGTTTAGGCATAATTAAAGAGGAGAAAACTCTTATTTAGTAATGTCTCCTTTCGTAGTCTAACTGTTTAAAGACATACACACACACCATATATATATATATATATATATATTTATGTGTGTATGTGTTTAGAATACATATTAACTTGTGTATATTATTCTTTTAAAAATTGTTTATCGTAAGTTTTTTACTTACTAGTGATTTTTTTCTGTGCATACTTGTAGTAGAGGTCAATGAACGATCCCACAGCCATCAGAAATCCAAAGAAACTCATAGCTGTCCTGTAAAATAAGTTTTTATATGAGGCTTATTGAGAAGTTGTTTTAATATTTACTTTTTTAAGTTTATGAGAGACAATTCTTGGTATTAATAAGTAATATCTATATAATTACAATTTAATTAAATTTTTCTTCGACTTTTTGGTTATTTTAACTCCATATTAAAACCTAGCTTTATTTGATAAATTATTATTGGTCATTAAGATTGCATCATAATGTTTTTTAAAACTTTGTACAATACTGAGAAACATATAACCCGGTTTTGGAATTACAAATCTATATACAAATTTTAAGTAAATACAACAGTTCGAGCATATAGTAAGATATGTTATACAATGATTTTGTTGGTTGAAGCTCATACAGCCTCAGATGTCCTGTGAACATCCTATAATTATCATACAGATCCTGTAGTTGTCATATCGTATGAGAGTTACCCACTGCATTCCCGAAGGATATAGTAAACGGATTATCCAACCATTCTTCTCCACTGGTAAGCCGGTGGATTTTTTGAACCGACAATCCGATGAAATTTTCTTCCGAAAATCTGGCGGATTTTCCGATTGGACATGCATGCGCATTCGACGCATGTGCACTCTTGAACGTTGCAAGGTAGACGATAGAAGATTGTTGCATAATTTCTGTCATCCATCGGATATCAGGTTACCCTGAAAATGGCATCCTCTGGATATTTTAAGGATGACAGTAGGCATCCAGAGTATGTCTAAATTCCTCCGATAACTCACTGTCTGGTAAATATCATAAAAATATATCCTTAGGATGTGTACAGGTGTGGCATTTTGACATCCAGAAGACATCGTCCAAATGAAAAAATGACAATTTCTATTGTCCAGAGGGTATCAGGTTATCCGGAAAATGACATCCTCGGAATATTTTTAGGATGTCATTATGTTGTCTACGGGATTGCTTTGTTAATTTCTTGAATTTCATAGTCATCAATTATTACCTTTTCTAGCCATTATTCTTGTACAAAAAGGGCAAGTTATGATATTGCAAATTACTATGAAAGTTACTTTAAGTAAGAATGCTTAAAGAAAACTTTAAATATTTAGTAACGCACAAAGAGAAAATATGATATGAGAAAAAAAGAACTTGCAATATTGTTTTAGCGAGGCAAGTTTAAATATTCTTTCTGAAATTATCGCTAATAATGTAAGGTGTTTAAAAAATATCCAGTTACACTAACAAGAGAGGTAAACTGCATTGATACTAGCACAAATTATCACACAATGTAATGTCCAAAGTGATGATTTATTGATGAATGTATTCTGATTCTAGAGAGAGCTCCGATAACAATTTGGAATAATTGATAACCTGCCTTAAAAAGAATACGAATGAAAAATCACTCAGTTCGAATTGGTTATTAACTCTTTCCAATTATACATACTCGTTGCATCGTTTAAGCGTCAAAGACCTTTGTCTACATTATCATACAACGGAGAGGCAGAAGGACATAAATACAAACAGACAGACTAAATGAATTCAAAGTAATTCTTAAACATTATTGGAAAATTTAAAAATTGCACAACACAATTGGGAATGCATATCCAGTAATTTCCAATTATAGCCCTCAATCTATCTGAATATTTTTGTCTGGCCTAGTAAATTTTAATGCTAATTATACTATATACTATACAAATAATTTTTTTATGCATATAAATAATGTATTTTAATTTCGTTATGATTTGTGCAAAATAATGGTATTAACATATGGTTTATAGAAATGCATTCCATAAAATGCAATATATTTGGGCGTAACTGTACACAAACCAGAGATAGTTATTTACTTCATTTTCAATAGGGACCATCCGACAGTAAACTTGAATAACATATATCACTTTCAAGGAATTCTTCAGTATTTACGAGAGTTAGAGCGAGGACAGACTGAAAAACTGAAATCATAAGCAATTTTAAACTAGTGTTAAAAAAAGAAATATATCAATCTTAGAACTACAGAATACATATTTATTTGCGTATTCGAGTTTACTTCTGGATAATACATAATAGACAGATGATTTTTTTGTGATAAACTGTTTTAAAGCATTTCGATTATTAGTTCTAAATAAGTACCTTTAAGATTTAAACAACTGCATTTAAATAGATTTTATCGTGGTTCTAAATCAATAGTGTCATTTTTTAATAGCAAGTTATAACATAGTTAAAAACTATTTTAAGATTCAATGGTAATAATTTTCTATACTTACATCACAGCAATGATAGTAGGTGTATACTCATTCTCTTCTTTTACTTCGCATCTTTTCACTCTGACATTCCAATTTATCTCAGCAACGGCTAAATAGTGAATGAATTTTAATAAAAGGAAAATCATATCTATATTAATAAAATCAGACTTTTGTCTGTAATTTATATTAATAAAATCAGACTTTTGTCTGTAAATTTGTCGGAATCGAAAAATTTTGCGATATCTTCACGTTTCACACCCCATGAAAGCCAAAAATGACTTCAGAAAATTTTGCCTGTGTGTGTGTGTGTGTGCGTGTGTGTGTCATCGTCCGTATGTCGCTTTTTTTGTCCGGGCATCACTCGAGAACGGCTGGACGGAATTCAACGGCGCTTGGCAGGGGTTTAGGTATTCACCCAACTTAAAATTATATCCATCAACTTTTCAGAAATTCTCCCCCGTTCCCCCCTGGGGGGTAAAAGACTAAAACACGTTTGTCCGGGCATCACTCGAGAACGGCTGGACGGAATTCAACGGCGCTTGGCAGAAACTTAGGTCTTCACCCAACTTAAAATTATATCTATAGAAATTTTCAAAATTCTGATTAGTGTTTAAATTGTGGGTAAAAAACGCCTGCGCATGCGCCATAAATATTTTTTCACTAAAACGCTTTGAATGGAAAAATAAAATGCAAAAATAAATTTTTAAGATAAAGACTTTGTTTATTCGCGCGATTTGCACTACATATTATGAAAAGATTGAAATGAAATTTTGCCATCTGAGTTTCATACTTTAGTTAATTTTAAAACATCTAATTGCGTATCGAAAAACTGTTTACACCCCAGGATTCAGAAAAATCACCTCTTTCATTTGGTACTGAATTTGAAACGATAGGTCTGATACTTCTAATTTATTTTTCCGCTTTTCCGTTGCCACTTAAATTTCATACTTTAGTTATTTTTTAAAAATCTAATTGTCGCATCGAAAAACTGTTTGCACCCCTGGATTCAGAAAAATTACCCCTTTCATTTGGTATCAAATTTATAAATATAGGTCTGATATTTCTAATTTATTTTACCCTTTTTCCGTTTTCAACGCGGATTCAGTAAAAGGTTTTATATTTATATATAGGCATTTATATATTTTTTTATTTTCCAGAAATAAAATGAAATATTTTTAATTTCACGCGAATAATAATAAAAATTAGAGAGAAAAATACCTACAAAAGTTGGTGTTTTTTTTTTTTTTTTTTTTTTTTTTTTTTTTTTAATGAGGAATTTGCACGTGGATAAATATTTTCATAGAGATATTTGGCATTAGTTTAATATTTTTATTTAATTAAGCAGTACTTTTCTCTCCTGCAGTAAAAGAAAATTTTTTGTTGTTATTATGTACCTTATGAGGTTTCTTTTATGTTCTCCCTTAATTGTAAATGATTATAATTTGGATTTTATTAAGATTTTTTATTTTTATTTTGTAAATATCAGAAAAGAGTTTTTATTTTATTTTATTTTATTTTATTTATTTATTTATTTAGTGTATGGAACAGCTTTAGTATTGGATCCCTTTGGCAAAATTTGAAATTCGGAACCGAAGTAGCTCGGACGTTTCTCGCCAAGATCTTTGATTGCACAA
The DNA here is from genome assembly GCA_963930645.1 of Salticus scenicus. NCBI lineage: Eukaryota > Metazoa > Arthropoda > Arachnida > Araneae > Salticidae > Salticus > Salticus scenicus. The sequence continues at coordinate 139,201,539 of OZ005649.1, forward strand.
TTGAGATAGCCAATTCAGTTCATCGCAAAAATGGCTTAAAATATTTAAAGTCACCAAAGGGTTCCCATACTAAAGCTGTGCGTTTTGTACTTATTTATTTATATTTTCTATTAAAGACTTCTGTGGTCACGAAATTTGGTGCGTAAATTGTTTGTTTGCATCCAGCACTTATTGTAACTGGATTTCACGAAATTTGAAATCCCCCCCCCCCCCCTTCTCGGAGTCGGAGGGCAATAAACGGTATAACTTCAGTATAACCCCACAGCTGAATTTGGCGATTTTTCTTTGGCGTCGTTTTGAAGGATAACGATGTCGTTCTGGACTGTTTGCGATATAATATGGCAGCCTAATATGTTGCTTATTTTGGATTTATGATTTAGATTATGATTTTATCATTTATCATATATGATTTATGATTTTTAGATTTATGATTTAGCCATAATCGCCAACAAAAAAATCGCCAAATATCGTCGTGGGTTTATACTGAAGTCCTTCCCAATAAACATGTGTAATAACATGTTTTTCCATTTGAATTCGCTTAGAATTATCTTAGAAAGGCGAATTTTGGTGTGCGGATATTGATTAAGTGTACGCATTATGTACATTAGTGGGATTTTGCAAAACTTCGAACTCACCCACTAAGGAAGGGGAAGTAACAAGTGGGTAAGTTGTGCCTAAGGCAGTGGGAACCCAGACTGTATATTGATTAAGTGTACGCATTATGTACATTAGTGTGATTTTGCAAAACTTCGAACTCACCCGCTGAGGAAGGGGAAGTAAGAAGTGGGTAAGTTGTGCCGAAGACAGTGGAGACCTAGATTCCTCACTTTGCGAGCGAGAAAACCTCTGCCAATTACAGCGAGATTTTAGGTTATTAATAAAGATATGGGATTTTGACAACTCATTTAAGTTTAATGTCCAGCGAAGCGGGCAAAGCCTGGTAGTAAATAATGTAAAAGGTATATTTAAATAAATTATTTTAATTTTTTTAAACATATTTTGAAGATAAAAAGTAGACTGGTGTGGCCCTCACTTTACTTTCTCTTGCCCGGCGGACATTATTCCAGTGTAAAGGGCAACATATGAGATTACCAGATCTGAACATTTGTAGTGCATTTTAAGAAATAGTTCAAAACATATTGTTTTATTTAATAAAATTTTTTATATGTGTGTGGAAGGAGACGGAAGAGGAAGACGAAATTTTTATGTATATGTGGAAGGGTATATGAAATATACCCTTCAAATCAATGCTTGAATATTGTAGCTACATCCATAAAAGAGTTAACTTTTTTATAAAATATTAAAATTTATTTCAAATTATTCTGAGAATCACTACCCATACCACTCTCTAAAATACTCTCTCTAAATACCAATTTTAAGTAGCCTTCTATTTTTTTTTTTTTTTTTTTTTAATTAAGTTATATACCTACCAAACAATGTACTTAAACTTAACACAGCAGAAAAAAGTACTAAGCTCAGCTTGAAAAGCCCTTTTGAAAGTTAGCACTAATATATCGGAATCCTTTGTGAGGCTCTGTAAACGGACGATAAATATTTTTCATGCCATATTTAATGCGAAACATGCTTTTGGGCATATAAATAATGTGCGTCAATTTCATTTTGTTTAGCGTTGTTTAAATATTTTAAACAGTACATACCAGAAATTTTTGCCCATAGACGTAATGTATTTGAATTCTTTTGTATGTTCTTGTACACTAACTATCTGTCCAATTTCAATAAAAAGTTTCAAGTTGCATTACCATATCATGCAGGTTTAGAATACCGAGTTTTAACCTTCTCCTAGTATTTGTTGTTAAGTTATGCTGATAACAGGCATTCAGACTATTTGGTTTACGGTTTGAAAGCACCTCAAAAAGTATAACTGTATCAAGAAACTCAATTTCGAAAATTTCACTCCTAAACAATACTTTATCTACCGTATGAAAATGTAAAAAAGGGCCAGGAATGTTATTTATAAATATTTTAACCCGAGTATTACCACTAGCAAGATTTGTAAGTACGGAATCTTGAATAAAATTATTAAAATATTTAAGAATTCTTTATTATAGTTTCAACAAAAAGGTAACCTCTTTGTAGTTTTAATCCACTGCACATTAAAATATAATATATATTGAACATTTGTCTTTTTACTTTCTCTTACCCATATATGTGGTAGAGAAAATATTGTTTTTGGGCCAAGTTTTCAAAATTGAGTTTTCGTTATATTTACACGTTTTGAAGTCCCCTGATCCCAAAAGTCACGTTTTTAGAGGTGTCATATAGGGATGCTACACTAAACATTTCGTTGGGATTAAGCAAATAGTTCGTGTACAGGAACATCCAAGATAATTCAATTATATTATGTCTATGGGGAAACTTCTGGTAAGTACAGTGTGACATCTATAGATTGACTGTTGACTTAAACAAAACGAAATGAACAATGTTTATTATATGCATAAAAACATGGTTTATGTAAATTGCTGCATGGAAATCATTCATCATTCATTTACTGGGCTACCCAAAGTATTTAGATATATTGCGCTACACATGGAAATTGCTGGAGTTTTAATTCATTTGTGTTGGTTGTTTTTCAAATAAGACTAAATTTAAGTGCACAATATTGTTTATAGTACATACTGATTATTGACAATATATAGGGCTACCCAAAATTAAGCCAAACATTTTTTTTTTTTTTTTCCTATTTAGTGAAACTGATGGGGGTGCTTTGTTACATTTTACTATGTCGATGAACACTGCTCAGGAAGCAAAATTAATTTTTCCTGCGCATACTGTAAACAAAGTATCTTTTGAATTTACAACTCTGTTTTTTTATATCTTATTTTGAGGTGCCCTGATTACGAAAGTTCAGATTTAGCGGTCGATCTGTATGTTTATCTGTTATCAGCATAACTTAAAAACGCTGGATAAAATTCAAATTTGGTATTTTGAAGTCCGTATTAGGTTGCCACTTAAAAATTTGATCAAGATTGACAAGCCTGAAGACAAATTAATAAGAGCTTTGTTTTTCTTTAAATATTGAATGCACTGTGATTGAACGGTGTGTGTGTGTGTGGGGGGGGGGGGGGGGGGTTACCCTCACGCAAAATTGCATGTCAAATAATACTGTTCCTAAACCTACTTTAGATTATTTAAAAGTACATTGAATTTTATTATCTTATGGTATTGACTTACATTCAATCTATCTTTATAATATTGAAATGTAGTGTAAGAGAAAGTCGTGTGAGTGACACATGAGATTATTTTCTTTTAAAGTTATATAGTATTTCATGTTATTAAAAGCCGTTATTAAATTTTCTTTAAATTTTTTTGAGATTAATTCAAAATCACACTCAAATGTAAAAGTGATTAAGTAAATAATTTCTCTTAAGGAAATACTCAATTTATTAAAAACGCCTTTTTGTACCTTCATCATATTTTTAGCAATTGGTCTGTGTGTGTCTGGGTGTCTGTATGTATGTTATCAGCATATATCAAGAACATATTATAGCAGAATGTTCAAACTCGGTATTCTAAATCTATATCGTATAGTGATGCTACATTAAACTTTTTTTTGAGATCAAGCAAATAGTTCGTGTACAAGAACATAGTTCACGTACAAGAGAATTCAGATATGTTATGTCTATGGGGGAAATTTATGGTAAGTACAACGTAACATCAATAGACTTCCCCAAACAAAGTAGAATCATCATATTTTTTTTTTATAAGCATAAAAGCATTTTTGTGTAGATAGTGGTGTGGAAATCATTTGTCATTCGTTTGGCTACTCAAAGTATTTGTATATAAGATTATGCTGGGAAATTACTGAAAGAAATTACATGTAAAATTAGAAATTACATGTAAATGAAATTACATTTCGTTTTAGGTGTTTTTCATATAAAACTAAATTTAAGTACACAATGTGATGTGATGTGCATATAGTTTTAAACAATATACAGGGCTACCCAAAATTATGGTAAGCGTCTTTTCCTCTGAATATGTAATTAATGGAAGTACTTTGCTACATTTTGCTATGTCGACGAACATTACTCAGGCAGAAAAAACAATTTTTCAAATGCATACTGTAAACAAAAATTTTTTTTAATTCTTTTTTTTTTTTTTTTTTTTTTTTTTTTTTTTTAACTCTGTTTTCTTTTTTCTTTTTCTTTTTTATAATATCCCATTTTGAGGTGTCGTGATTGCAAAAGTCCAATTTTCAAAGATTGGTCTTTATGTATGTCTGTTATCCATATAATTCAAAAACAAATAACTGCAGAAAATTAAAGTTTGATATTTTGAAGTTCGTATTAGTTTGACACTTAAAAAAATTGATCAAAATTTGCAAGTTTGAAGGAAAATCAATAACAGTCTTAAATTTAAAAGAAGGAAAATATAGTAAATATAGGCACTACAAACGAACGGGGGTTGAGGAGAACGACAGCCCGCCACACGCTGATATATTTATCAAATAAAGCTGATCCTAAACCTATTTTATTATAATTAAACCTAGATTATTTTTAAAGTAGATTAATCGTTACTGTCCCACCCTATTGACCTCGTGACTTAATCTGCAACCTATCTTTGTAGAATTGAAATGCAGGGTACACTGTTAAAAATTTCAACAGAAAACTACTGGTAATCATTTATGTTAAGTTTTATGTAAAATTAAGGAAAAAGATAAACGGACACTTTTTTTTTAGACTACTTTATACATACATTTTAATATTAATTTATTTCATTATTTTCAAGAATAAATTTGTGACTTTGAATGCTTTTTCTAAAGAAGAAGCAATCATTTTTAATTTTTTATTGAGAAATTAAATAATAAAAATAGATAAAAATACAGAATAAAGATTCTCAATCTCGATTATTTACTTTTAACTATGAATTACTGTAAATTTACGGAGACTCTTGATGCACATTTCAGTAAATTTACAGAAATTTTTTACAGTGTAAGAGAAAATTGCTTGAGTATTACACCAGATTATTATTTATATTTCTAGTTTGTTTAATATTCGGAATATATATGTAAAGCTTATAAATGTAATTTTTTTTAATTTCACTTGTAGTAACTATTTGCAAAATTCAATTAATAATTTTCATAAGATCTTTGACTTATTTAACTGCAAAAAATTATTACAGTGTTTAATACACAAAAGCAACAGTTAAATCTTTTTTCAAAACGAAGAAAGCATTTTTCGGAGGGGATTTTTTAAAATAATTAATAAATTGCCTATTTATGTGTATTATATAATAGAATATAGTTAAAAACAGGGAATAACATGAAACAAATATGAAATATTTTAAATATTTTGATATTTAGGCTCAAAATGTACATAAAATGTCCGAAAAAAAAAAAAAATTTTTCAAAATATCATGTCAAATTTAAATAAGGATATTTTTATTCTGTAAGTTTTATTTTGATTATTGAAAGGTCCTTAAGTGAGTGAGCTATTCTCAAAACTATAACCATATTATTTAATATTTTAGAGAAGTTAACATTTTACACGCTGAAAAAATCCTGAATATACATTGACAGTTCATAAATTCTGTCGACAAAAGAACAAAAAATAATTTTACTAGATTAATTTTACTAGAATTTCTATTAATTTAGAATGAAGATAAGAGGTACAATGTTAAAAGATATATATTAATACGACAACATTGCTTTAATCTTGCTGTTATTGATTGTACATAAAAATGTAAAGTAATTTTCATAACTAATTTAGATTTTTTTTTTTTTTTTTACCTTTATCTATGACTTGTTGAATATCAGATTTTTCACAACCAGACGGTACACATATTCCGATTCTCATTGCCAAGAAGTTGAAAAAGTGAGCTGCTTTTGCGGCTTCATTTATAATCTGAAAATATAAAAGCAGTTTAAAAATAATTAATACTTTACAAATTTAACTTTAAGACTATAAAAAGAAAAATATTTAAAAAGTCAATCAATCCAGAAGTAAATTTCTATAAACAGAAATAGGTCTTTTAGAAATAGTAATTTTTTGAACATTTTTTATCCAACGTAATTTGAATCAATCTAAATTCTTATCATAATTAAAAAGTTAATAACTGATATTTTCTTTTTCTTTTTCTTCTTAACACTTTATTTCTTTTTAAAGATAATAATTAATATTTAAAATACAAGCATTTCAAATTTCAAATAAGTTTAATTCTTAAATAACTAACTAGTTAATACCCGTCAAAATTTGGCTGATCATGTGCAACTTAAATCTTTTCACGGGAAAAAGTTTTAAACGTCCCTGTTTTAATATTTCGCATTGTTCTTAACCAGTTTAAAAACCCCTGCTATAATCAATTATTTTTTGCTCGGAGGGGGAGATGGAATAAATTTCATGAAATTTCAATGTACAAAATTTAAGTGTAATTCATATAATAAAAATAAAATTCCAAGATTTTTCCTAATTTTACTCTAAATATGACCAAAAGAATGTTGGGAAAAACTAAAAGAAAGACAGGATTTATAAATTATGGAAAGAATCTAGAATCAGAGATTATAATAATTAGATTTAAAAAAAAAAAAAAAAAAAAATCCTACTTTGATTTTAAACATCCATCTTTTCTAAACCTGATAAAATTTAAGTTTAAAAAAATAATAAACTCTGTTAATTTGTTAATATTAAAACACCCTTACTTTTTCTTTTAAGGTATGGGGGGGGGGGGGGGAATTATTTCATGAATTTTTTATGCTCATAGATGGAGCCAAAACTAAAAGTCTTGAAATACCGTGATGTGGAAGGAAAATTTTGGCGAAAATACGTGCGACGGTAAGCGGTAGCAATTGACAAATTGCTTTGTTTTTATTTTTAATACACTGTCTTGGAAAGTATGAATCAATGAATTAATCGTGTGAATTATTTTTATCACTGAGCTTTAATTAGGCGTCTGCCATAGACATATGAAATGTCAATTGCGTCTGCTCGATCGCTATCATCGATGTTCATATTGCACTGTAAAAAGAGAAAGGAATATTCCCGTTCTCAATTGGTTCAAAATTTTCCCGCACATGCCCAGATCGTACGATTTTGGTCTTAAAGAAAGTACTTTCTATTTTAATATACTAGATTAAATAAATGAGAAAAATAAATTGGAAATTTAATATATGACTGATTGCAAATTAAAATAAAGTAAACGCTTTGGTTCATTTATTCTGTTAGATTGCAAAGACATTTGACGAAAATATCCTGTATTACTTTTACATTATGTTAAGTTTTGTTTGCAGAAAAGTGATCATCAGCTTCACTAAATACTTCTACCATTTGAAATTTTAATGAAATAAATATTATGTCGCATAGATTGTTTATCAATTTTTAATTTACATGAAGCTGTAATTGGAGCACTTTTCGCATCAGTTAATAGCAAAACATTTCTGTATTTCCTTACAAATAGTCATTGACTAAAGTAATCAAGCTTCTTCATTATATGTATATAGATGAATAGATAATATATACAAAGAAGAATAGCAAGAATATATGCTCGAATATATTTGTTATTTTTTCTGTTAAATTAAACTCTTTTTTTTTTTTTTTTTTACAAATAAATTGGGCGAATAAATCTATTATATCATAGCTTTAAACTTACAGATTTACAAAAATTTACCCATTTTTGCATACGATAATTAAACATACGCTCCTGATAACGTATTGATTATTGTTATGCATTGTTTTGGATTTTGCTTATCTTTTCTTTTTTACTGAGATTTATACTTAATATAGAATGGAATTTTATATACATTATGTATATATGCATATATTTACCTTTGTTCACAATCAAAATAAAACAATAAAATTATATATTATGCATGTTTTTATTGTTTTATTGCGATTGTGAACAAAAGTAAGCAAAGAAAGCGAGAAATATAGTATATAACTCATATTTTTGAGATAACTCAAAAAATCACAATGTTGCTTAGATTTTAAATGTTAATTTCCAAGAAAAGGTTTCTTCAAATTTATTTGGTGTTTGTATTGTATAATTAAACACACACACGTGCACTGAGAAAAAATATATACCGTTTCATCTAAAACGAATAGGTGTTCTTTTCTAAATCCCTAAACTAGAAATATGGATTTCCGAGCTATGAGTATAAGGCACGCCAATACACTGAGAAAAAATTCTATAACTGACATCTAGAATCTAAATTGTGTTTCTAGAAAAAATAGTTCCATGTCATCCTTATAAATTTCTTATAAAAATTTTTCTAGTCCCCTTCGAAAGCAAATTCTAGAGACCTCTATTAGAATTCTTGAGCGTTTGCCTATATTATCGAGGACAAACCTACTTGAAAATATCTCCAAATAAATGCGAATACAAGAGGCGGGTTTCAGCAGCTATAATATTGGTTTATGAACCAATTCTAGAAAATTAAGCGAGAATTTCTCGTAATACAAAAGATTCAGAATATTCAGCGTATTGTTTCGTTACCTAGAAATGTATAGACTAGAAATTCTCGATGATTTCATCTATTCAGTTTATTGGCATAGCTCGAAAATCTATATTTCTACTTTAAGGATTTAGAAAATGACCATTTATTAATTCTAGATGAAGGCGGTATATTTTTTTTTCTCAGTGTATATTTATTACATAAATAATATAAATTTGCTTTGGGAAAAAAAATCTAACTTACATTATTACCAGAAGAAAATTCCTTCAATTCCTCTACAACATCATTTAGTTTATAGTATCTTGTCTTGGGTGGCAATGGTGGTTTTATTTCCAGAGTACAATACTGTCCGGTGAACATAACTTGGCCGAAGTTTTTACCTTTACGATCATTGGTTGCCTTTATACTTAAACATTGATCAAATTCTCCTAAACTTGCCATTGTCCCTCCTAGCATCCCGTCAATGAATTTACCACTAGCATCAATAACTACAGAAAATAATAATAATAATGATAATAATAATAATAATAATAAACACACGACATGAACATAATCATAATTCAACTAAAATTCATATTACAGTTTAGAGAATACTTTAACATTATACATTAATATTCGAATAGATATTACATTTTCCCAAATGAATAATAATATAAAGCTGTCTCTCTTTTGTAAGTACACTGATGAAAATTTTAAAAGAAAACTACTAATAATAAGTTTTAACGCCTATGTAAAATTAGAGAGAAAAATAAATGTAGATGTTAAAAAAATCTACTTATATATGCATTTTAATAACTAATACTAATTTATTTAATTGTTGACGAGAACATTTGTGACTTAGAATGCTTTTTCTAAAGTAAAAACATTCATTTTTAATTTTTATTGAGAAGTTAAGTAATAAGAATCTGGAGTAACTCCACTCGACTTTCCGAATATTAAATAAATAACGGTGATTTAAATAAATTAAAGTAAGAGAAAACGTTAAAAAGACAAAAGAGAAAATTATAATAGGGTGTTTGAGTATTTTCCCATATAGTAAGTTATTTAACTTTACGCTATTGCATTTCAAATAATTTGAGCCCATAGATCGTAGTGATAAAAAAATTTTCGTTGTGTCCCTATAAAAATCTATAAATGCCATGTTCACCAAAATCTATATTGTTTGGGCGAATGTAATCTATAATACAAATATAAATTTTCAGATCAATCGGAAAACGCGTTTTAGACACAATCGCATTTTAAATAATTTGAGCCCATAAGCCGTAATGATAATGAATTTTTGATTGTGTCCCTGTAAAAAAAAAAAAAAGTGCTAGATTCACCAGAATCTATAGAGATTGTGTGACGGTGACTTATAACATGTATATAAATTTCTATCTCAATCGAATAGGCCATTTAGACGTTATGACACTTTAAAGGTTGTGAGCCCATAGGCCATAATGATCGAGAAATTTTCTTTGTGTCCCTGCAAAAAAAAAAAAAAAAAAAATGTATAAGTGCTAGATTCACCAAAATCAATAGTGTTTTTACAACAGTAGCATTTAACGTACGTACTAACTTTCAGTTCATTTGAACAAAGCGTTTAGACGCTATTGTGTTCATTCGAACAAATATACCCATACATACAAATACACACATCTACATAAAAGTAGCAAAAATAGAACTCAGGGGACCTCAAAACGTACAGGTACATCAAAATCTCAAAGCTGAATTTTTTTTATGATTACAATACTTCCCTTACATACATATATATATATATGTGTGTGTTCGGAAACTGAAACTACATAAAAATACAGAATAAAGATTGAGAATCTCGATTATTTATTTTTAGCTAAGAACTACTGTACATTTAAAGAAATTCTGACTAAACATTTCAGTAAATTCACAGAAATTTTTTATAGTGTAACATTAAAACTTGACCAATATATTTTATTTAAACTAGTGGGTCTGCAGATCAGGAGCCTCAACGTCCTATTTGCATCACACATTATTCAACAGATCATTTTTATTTATTCTTTATTATATAATAATAATGACCATCTTCTGTCAGGAACAATTCCGGTTAGACCGCTTCAAAACAGAGACTTTTGGTAGCCTTTTTTTTTTTTTTTTTTTTCTTAGAAATGCTATGTATTTTTATTTTTTAATTAATCTGCATAAATGTTACATCATTAGAAAGGTCTTTCAAAACTGAACATTTTTTGTGCTTACACATTTCCCTTAATCTCAATATGTAAAAAGATTTCAACGAAAGTTTATAACTACCATTGCAATTCTAAAATACCCATGGAGGATAAAATTAAAATGTAGTATAAAATTCAATCATAAAAATTATGGGCTAATAGTTATCCGCGATTGTAATGAAATGCTCGCCCTCTGGTGAGCTAAGGTGAAATTATCACACCACTGCATATCATGATATTATGCAATCGATTTTCCATGATGTAATGGCGGAGAAAGAACAATAATGAATACACGTGGCTATTATATTTACTAACAACTGCAGTTCAGAGAGCGCCATCTATCGATCATTACAAACGCGGATTGCATCATTTTCTTGCAATCATGATAATGTACTTATCTGATATAAACAAACAGTTGATTTTGACGTCATATTTATCAAATTAGTTAAAATAAATAAGGTTACAAATAAGGTGTTACTTCGTTACAAATATGGTACCTTATTCGAAACGAAGTTTTGATTAGATACTTTAGAATTTATTAAAATATGAAAATAATTTCAGAACTGGACATTTAAATTTCAGATTGTTGCCAAAAAATTTTACCAGTTATTGTTGTATATATATATATATATATATTGGGTGGGGGGGGGGGGATAAGATAAAATAATGTTTTCACGCGAAAATTTAAAAATTTAAAAATATTAAATTTGCCCATGCATATAAAAAATACTTCTTAAAATGAGACGAAGAAGGAAGCGAAATAAGTACTGAATTATATTATGATAAATACGATATATAATATGATACGTTATATCAGACCTATCGTCCAGGGTTAGTAGGCATTTTCGTTGAAAGAAATATTTTGTTCGTTCGGTGCAAATTGCACATTAGTCCCGTCAGGTACAATTTGCATGTTAGTCCCGTCTGGTGCAACTTGCACATTAGACCCCTTTAAATATAGTGTTCAGCGAAGCTGGCAAAGCATTCGTTGATTCACTACCTTAACTGATTTCACATTCCGTCATTTTTGACGGGGTTATATACTAGTATAGTATATATATGTATATTGATTCGACTGACTTCCTACATAAACAGAAACGTTTCTGAGGGGGGCTGCTGCCCCCCCTCAACCTCCCCGCATTATCTCACTTTCTATAACTATCTGTATATATATGTATATATATGTATACCTAATAACTGATAGTCTTGTATTAAATTTCTGTAATTCATAAATACTTCTACCAAATTTCATGCAAAATGATTATATGACATACCGGAATTATTTTTTGTAACCCTGTAAATTAAATACCAATTCTATGCCTACATTTTTCCACTTGAAAACATGCTTTCAAATTTCTAATAAAATTTCATTATATGTAATGGGGTGTAACCATGTTAAAATATACTTTTAAGAAATACCGACTATAGACTGTAATGACTCGAAGTTCTTTTATGTATTACAGAAAAGGAGCCACAGTAATTATATACACTGAAAAAGAATACACCTATTTAATTAATTATAACTCATTAATATTTCAACCTAATTTGACATCATTTGGATGATTACAGTACGTCATCGGAATTCTTTTGTGGGGTCCCGTAAATAAATCATTTAGTTTATACGTGTCCATTTTTTAGAGTAAGCATGCTTTTATACATCTTTATAATATATTTTAATTCCATCATATTCAATGCAGCATAAACGCGTTAAAATGCGCTTAAATAAAAATTTGTCTATAGGCAATAATGTCACGAAATTTTTTTTGTGTGTCTCTGTAAACGAACCATAAACATTGTATACATCAGTAAAAAGTATTCAACTTATTCTATTTTTATCACGAATAATTGTTCGAAATTTGACACAATTTGGATGATTACGTGATTATGTCGGAACACACTTTTTGTAAAGTTCTGTATATTAATTGCAGAAAACATCAGTTTAAGTATCTCAGTAATGTACTCTAATTTCATTTTGTCGAATGCAGAGTAATGATGTTAAAATTCGCTTAAATGAAATTCACTTCACAGACTGTAATGGTAAGGAAAACTTTTGAGTGTCCCATGACACAGTCCATAAACAACATAGACATAAAAATTTATATAGCTATTTCTATGCAGAGCCTGAAAGTGTGTACGAATTTGTAAGTTATTCGGAGGATTTTTGCGGCCGTTATAGCCCTTATATACAAATTCTGTCTATAGGCCGTAATGATATGAAAAACTTTGGTGTGTCCCTGTACACGAACTACAAATGGAATTCACACCCAAAACTATACAGCAAATTTCATGTGGCTCACGAACATATGTACCAAATTGAGAGTCAATAGCGTGAATGTTGCGGCCGCTATCGCGATACATACAAATTTTGTCCAAAAGCCGTAATGATAAGAAAAACTTTATTGTGTTCCTGTACACGAGCTACAAATGGAATACACACCAAAAATTTACAGCTAATTTCATGTGGCTCGTGAACATTTGTACCAAATTGCAAGTCAACAGCGTGATTTTTGCGACCGCTATCGCTCGACAGACAGACAAACAGACAACCACACAGACGGAATCTAAAATCTTTTTGAGTCTCAACAGGGAGGCCTCCACTGACGTTTCTGTGGTGGTACTTTTTATTTTATTTAATAATGGATAGAGGTTGCCTTTAATTTAAAACAAAATATGTTAACAAATTGTGATCGTATGAAATAATGATGAATTACCCTAGGCTTCGATCTGATCATACATGGGTACATACCAAGTATAAGATAAATTCAATCTTTACTTTTTTAAGATATTTTAAAGTTTAGAATAAAACATACCCGGTCTTGAAAAAAAAGGAAAGGCAGTCTTCAATTCCAATTTAAAAGTATTTATTAAGATTAATTTGCTTTCCCACTTCAAGAATGCAGAAATCCGGACAACTGTTATAAATCTCAAATCTCTAATACATAGCCATGCTTCTTTAAAATAAATTCAAGATACTTATAACAAAATATTTATATAAAAAAAAAATCAGCTCCGGTCACTGTCACAATTTCGTTTCAAGTCATAATAACCGTGTGGGACCACATATATAAAAATACGGTAAAATATAATGTAGGGACGTAGGTGCCCGGCCATTCTTCTCTACCCCAAGGTGGAACACCAACTCAACTGATTTTTAAATTTCAAAAATCGCTCCTAAAGAAAAAACAGGTCCGCACACCTAAAATCACGGATACGCGATTTGGATTCGTTAATCGGACTTCAAAAGTAACCAATTAAACAGTACGCGCACGCAAGAGAAACAATCGCCGATTCTCCCGTTGACAAGTGTCGCGGGAAGCAAACTTTACAGGGTGCGTTGAGCCAGGAACGAACGGTTGCGATGAGATGCCTGCAAAACGATGTATTTTGGCATAGGAATTAAACAAGAGGTGATGTATTTACATCACATATCCCCACATGACCAATTACAAAAAATTTTATGGCACTGGAAACATGAACCGTATATGGTGAAATTGTGAACAGAGCCAGAGACGGTTTTTGTTGACAAAAGACATAAAATTTTTTGTGAATTAATTGTATAAAAGAATAATATAAAAAAAAAATTCAGAAACATTACTAAATATAACATATATATCAATTACTTTACAACTAAAAGAAACTTATCGTTATTACACATACGAACTTGTTATAAGAAGAAATAATATAATCATAATATCAACAAAAAAAAATCACTGAACACATGAGCTTGTTATTTGAAAACACTCACGTGAGAAAAAAAAAATTTCTTTTTTTTTTCTTCTTTCAATTTCTCCTTAAAGGAAATCATGCGAATGACAATAACATCGCTCATAAAATTAAATAATCTCAATTGTTATAGAAAAATAAGATACACATAAAATATAAATGTAATATCTTAAATGTAAACACAGCACATGAAAATAGATATCTATTAATATATATAAGTATGAATATAAACATGAAATCATATTACACAAGTGACATGTCATGAAAGAAATATTATATTTGTTACCAGTAACATAAGAATTGTTTATAAAATAAATAGCAATATATTTGGGCCCAATTATTACATGTGAGAAAGCCCCTTGGAAATAGACCAAGAAAATATCAAACGAAATTAAAACCCAATTAAAATAATAACCCTAAAATGAAAATAAAAGAATGTACTTTACAAAAAAAAAAAAATGCTATTTCCAATTGACTTGCTACTATTACACAATTATTTTCACATATATACATGTATATCTGAATAATACTCTAAAAAAAAAATATATATATATATATATATATATATACATATATGAATGAGGAATTATTTAACAGAAGTGTGGTACAGCAAAATCCAACCATCTAACACATTGAACACTTTTTTTTTTTTTTTTTTAAATTTTTGTATACTTTACTATGATAATCTTGAGATATTAATATTATATTTTCAAAAATTAACTCTTTTATAAAACATAATTTACTGGCTGTGACTCTCTAAGAGTACTCCCAAGCAGGTTGATCAGTCCTATTCTGAAGCACTCCCGGAAAGACACAGAAAGCAAAAAAAAAAAAAAATATTTATATATATATATATGGTTAAATATTACTATTTTTTATTCCTGGGCCTCAGGTTGTACCTGGAGGCTGAGCTATCTGGTATACAAGTGTTATTTTTCTTGTTGACAATAGGAGCAGGAGATTGACTATTTTCTAGAACTGGTAATTTATTGTTTGTAAGCAGAGAATTTGTATTGTCTTGTATAAGATATTGTTTCCTTTTTGGGACAATTAAAAGTCTATCGATATTAATGTGGAACGGTTTTGCTGTAACACTTTCATACTCTTTAATTTGAACCAGCACCTTAGAAATTACTTTAGTGACAATAAAAGGCCCGATAAACCTTGCTTTGAAAGTGTCTCGTGTTTTCATGTAAACAAGGTCACCCGTCTTGAACACTCTGAGGGAAGCCCTCTGGTGCTGTCTTTGATTTCTGTAATTTTGAGCATCCTTCATATTTCTATGTACCTTTTCATAAACTCTATTTAGCGACTTCATGTATTGATAATACTCAAAGGGGAATTCCATATTTGACATTTCATGCAATTCACATACATCAAATATATTAGAAACTGACCTACCAAAATGTAAAAATGCTGGTGAATACCCCGTTGATGAATGTATAGAAGTGTTGTATATACTTTTATGTATCATCAAGGCTTGTTTGAAGTTGAAGCCTTCACCTGCTAATGAAGCAATAGATGATTTGATGCTAGTATTTATTCTTTCAGAAGATCCTTGCGTCTGTGGATGTGCAGACGAAGCATGAACAAGGCTTATTTTCATGGTTTTGGTGAAATGGTTGAAAATATCTGCTGTAAACTGAGGTCCAAGGTCAGACATTAATGCTGCAGGACGTCCATATGATGTGATATATTTTGTTAGGGAGTCTACAACAGACTGTGCCGTGGGTTTTTTAATTGGAAAAAGTTCTAAGAATTTGGAGAAGTGATCAAAACAGGTAAGTACAAACATTTTGTTGGAGAATGGTCCAACAAAATCCATAGATACCAGTTCACCAGGTTTATTTGGAATGAACATTTCCTGTAAGGGAGCTGCAGGAATTTTGTGAGGCTTATTTCTGATACACAGTTTACAAGAAAGCACGTAATTTTTGGTATCTCTGTATATTCCTCTCCAGTAATATGACTTCAGGATTTTACGGTATGTATTATAAATACCAAAATGTGGCATATGAGCTATCTTTAAAATTTTAGGTTTTAGTGAATTTGGTACAAGAATCTTGGAGGAATTACTATCTTGTTTGCTATTAAATTTTCTTTTTATCATCAATAGACCTGTATCTGGATGAATGAAATAATTTTTGAATTTCTGTTTTGGATTTTCAGACGTAATATTTTGTACTATTTTCAATAAATTATCATCATGTTTTTGTTCAATAAATAAAGTATCTTGTGAAACTTGTAGTTCTGGGTCATTATTTTCTCTATTAGTTAGGTTTAGGTTGCTGTGATTTATATTGTGCAACTGTATGCTGGGTGAATTGGATGATACAGGTAAGATGTTTTCATCATTTATTAACTCTGGATTTGTTGTCAAATTTTGGGTGGATTCTGAAAAGTCATCACGTGAAAAATAATCTGCTAGAACATTAGATTGACCTTTAATGTATTGAAATGTAAAATCATATGTGTACAACTCTATTAGCCATTTTGTAGTAAGATCTACAGGTGAAGTAGTACTGTGATAGAATTCTATGGGTTTTCAGAAAATCAAATCCCAATATACCAATGAATTTTGAGTCTGTAGGAATATCTATGAGAAAAAATGTATGTCTGAAAAAAAATGTGCCAATTTTGAATGATAGATTGATACATCCCGCACAAAATACCGCTGAATTGACAGTAGCAATTTTAACTTTTGTAGCGACTCTTTTAAAGTGTAATTCATTTCTGAATTTATCGAAATAGCCTTTGGCTAAAACTGAAATGCTTGCACCTGAATCTAAAAGAAAGTTTTGTAATGACTTATTTATGTTTAACTTAACAATAGGTAAGTGAGGACTGGCAGCTTGAGTGTACAATAGAAATCTTAATGAATGAATAAAAATAACATCCTCATCAGGCTGATTTTCTGTTTGGGATGTAGCATTAGATGATATATTTGCAGGAACAATGGTTTGAGTACTTACTGAACTGACCAATCTTTTTGATGAGATAGGAAATTTTAATCTAGTGCTTGGTGATCTTAGGATTATATCCCGACCACAAATTTTTAGACCATTCGAATGTTCATTATGAATGGGAGAGGAAGTGCAGGACTGACCTCTCCCAGAAATTTGTCAGTCTTTATGAAACTGACGATTTTTGTAGTTGAGCCCTTTACGTTTATGTTCAAAAGTTGCTGACTCCGATTGAGCCTGTGCTGACCGGGGGTGTGTGTGAGAGGAGTGTCCATCCGAAGGAGAATGTCTACGGTTATATTTGGATCTAATTTTATTTCTTTGACATGATTTGAATCCCTGTCGATCTGTGTCAAATCTTCTGCCACCCTGATAATCTTTTAATTTGTAACAAAAGCGGGCAGTGTGTCCAACCCGAGAACACCACTGACATGTCGGTTTATGACCATCAGACCGCAAGGGCCGATCTGAATTTAATTCAAGATGATGCAGCTGGGAGTCCCGATCCGCGGCATTATGCTGTGCATTTTCAGCAGTCATGCAATGATTTATATTTGAAAATGATGGCTGGGAAACAGCCAAAGATTCACCTGATTGGACAACCTCCTGATATGCAGCCAGATTGTCAACCATTTCCTCAAAATTACTACACTTTCTCGTTAAAAGATGTAACTTATAATCGGGGGTGAGAGTATCTGTTAATTTTGCAATGAGTAGTTGGTCCATTGATTCTTGTGGAAATTTTGGAAACCTCTTATAAACAAGATGTTGGAGTCGATTAGCAAAGTTTCGGATATTCTCCAAACCATCAAATTTAATGGCATTATATTGTAATGCTACACTCTGTTCTGTTTCACCTTTAAAATTCTTACGTAAAATCTGAAATAATTCATCAGGAGACTTGGCTCTTTGGCATGGGATTGAAGATGTATAAAATTTTAAAGCCCTATCGCAAAGTTTTGATTTAATAAAAATAAGGGCCTGTTTAGGATGCCATTTAAAAATATCTATTTTAGTTTGCACCTGTTCAATAAAAAAATCCAAAAGATCTGGATCACCATTAAATGGTGTTACTGTGAATTTAAGACAATAAGTTTTTTCAGAAGTCATGATTTTAAGAAAAATTTGTCAAAATTTTGCAGAGACAAAAAAAAGTTAATGCATAGTCATATATTTTCAAAATATCAAGCAGACATACTCATCTACTTTAATCTTATTATATTTCATAACAAATTTTCATATTAACTGAAGTTGACCCATCTTATTATGTCTATTTTTTTGAAGTGATAGCAAACTCCCAAACACAATAAATTATAACATGTTATTCCTTCAAATACAAAAATATCATACAGCCTATTTTCAAAATATTCTCTCTCTATTATCTTGGCATTAATTCTAAATCAAAACAGTATTTTTATTTTGCAAAAGAATAATACCCTATATAATCCAGAAACACATACCAATATATTACACTTCAAATGTGAAAGTAAGCTTTTAATTATTATTCT